>JAFIRS010000173.1:0-15000 GCA_018342105.1 Gonioctena quinquepunctata
AAAACTGAAGTCGAATCCCAAAGTCGACCAAACCCAATGTCAAAACTCAATGACAAATCTCAAAGTCAAAAAGGTCAAACACACACCACATTGCACACCTGCAACCATTCAAGGTCACACGTGACGTCATAGTGGTGGGGGGAGACCCAGAACCGGCTTAAATCTCCTACTGGCTTCGAAGGCGTTTCGGTCAACACAAGGGGGACATATGGGTTTTTCCTGGCATATTTTGTTCGTTGACAAATATCACATGAATTTATATAATTCGTTATGGTAGTTTTCATATTTATCCAATAATGATTTTTCCTAAGCTTTTCTAGAGTTTCATCTATTCCGCGGTGATTCGTTTCACTTTCATGATGGTGTTTTGTTAAAAGGAGTTGTTCTTCTTTATCTGTTACGGTGTTTACATTTTTTGTGCATCTTATTACCTTGGGTCCATTTTTAGAAAAAAAATCTAAATATACTCTATTGAAACTTTTATAAAGTCGTTCTGTGTGAAAATATATACAATATATCTTATTTTTTATGGTGTAATCTCTAAAAATTTCGATAATATGATTTTCATTATTTATTTCTGGTAGATATACCGTATAGATTCTATGATTTTCATAGTTTTCATGTTTGATTTTCATTATAGGGTAAATATGTGGGAAAACAATAATTTGGTTTGTTTGATTGTTTATAATTTCGTCATAAATTTTTATTCCTTCATTGGTAGTTTCGTTCGCTGCTATGTTGTGTTTGATCTGAATCATCATCACTTGGGGGTGTTCTTTCTCTGATAATCTTTTTAGGTGGTATGATCTGTACGTCTGATATTATATTAAGATTTTTTTTAAGTTTGGGGTTTTTTTTTAGGGTGTTCTGCTAAATCTCTGAGTAATTCCATTGTTTCTTTTACTATTTCTCCTGGATTATTATCAGTGGATTCATTTTCTATTGCATTAATCTTGATACGAGATAATGCATCTGCATTAGTATTTGTTTTACCTTTTTTGTATACAATATCATAATCGAATTCTTCTAATTTTAATCTCCAACGTATTAATTTTGAGTTGATTCTTTCAATTTAAATAACCAGACAAGAGGTCTGTGGTCTGTATAAATCGTGAATTTTCTTCCGAATAAGAAAGGGCGAAAATATTTGGTTGCCCATACAATGGCTAATAGTTTCTTTTCTATAGTACTATTTTTTTTTCAAATCAATACTATATTTTTGTTCGGTTTTGTTCAAAGTTCTAGAAGCAATTGGTTTATCTGAACCTATCGTTCCTTGTGAAAGAACGGCTCCTACTGCTACATTTGAAGCGTCTGTCGTCCGAATAAACTTTTTTGAAAAATCTGGGTATTGCAAAATTGGTGAGTTCATTAAAATATTTTTGCATGTATTGAATGCTGTTACAAATTTTGGATCATGTATTATTTTAGAATCTTTTTTTAACATGAGGTTAGTGGTTTGGTAATTTTTGCGAAATCTATGAATTTCCTATAATATCCTACTAATCCTAGGAAACTTTTTATTTCTTTTGGTGTTTTTGGTATTGGAAAGTTTTTTATGGCTTCGATTTTGTCAGGGTTTGGTTTTACTCCTTCGGGTGTAACTTTACGTAAAAATTCGGTTTTGTCTAATTGTATTTTGAAATTTGCTTGTCTTAATCGTTCAAATACATTTTGGAGGCGTTCTAAATGTTCTTGTAAGGATGTACTGGAAATAACTATATCGTCTAGATATACTAGGCATGTCTCATTCTGTAGTCCTCTCAATATGTTATCCATTACTCTTTGAAATGTACTAGGTGCATTTTTCAAACCAAAAGGCAACGTTTGTATTCGTAATGTCCGTTTTCCGTTGAAAAAGCTGTTTTTGAAATATCATTCGGATGCATTTCTATTTGGTGAAATCCGTTTGCTGAATCCAGTGTTGTAAAATATTGGCTTTTCCCTAATTTATCCAAAATGTCAGTAATATTAGGTAAGGGGTACTTGTCATCTACAGTGCGTTCGTTTAGTTTCCTATAATCAATTAATAATCTTCATTTTTTGTTTCCTGAGGCGTCTAATTTTTTTGGGACTATCCAAATAGGGCTGGAAAATGGGGATGTTGATGGTTGTATTATTCCTTGTAGCATTTTGTTTATCTGATTTTTGACTTCTTGTTTATGAATTTCAGGATATCTATAAGTTTTTGTGAAAATAGGGCTTTCATCTATTAATTTTATTTCATGTTGTATTTCACTTGTGAAAGTTAAGGGAATTTCTTCATTATAGAAAATATCTCTATATAACAAAGGTTTCTAAAAAAATTATTTTCTTCTAGTTGCAATGATTGGGGCGTAAATTTTTAAATTAGATTTTTGTAGATTATCATGGTAAGTATTTAATTCTTCGTCAGTTTCCATTTTTTCTATGAAGTTTAATTCGTTTATTTGCGAGAGTTCAATTTCTAGAGGGTTTTTCATAGTTATTTTTATGGGTAGAGTGTATGCATTTGTAATAGTCGTATATGCATAAAAATTTTCTATATTTACGAGTGCTTGAGGGGATTCGACGAGTTTTTCGAATTTCCTATACTTTAAATGTCCTATACCTTTTTCTTTGTTTACAGGTAGTTTTACTATCATAGTTGTTCTACTAGGTACAATGATTGTATGGTTTTTAACACTAAGTTCCTTTTTTAATTTTGAAAATTTTTCAGATTCATATATAATTGGAATTTTTGTAAAAGGTGTTATAATTTGTTTTGTATTTAAATTTACAGAGGCTTTTATTTGTTCAAGAAAATGTATTCCTATAAGTCCGTCATATTTGTTACTGAAATTAAATAAATAGAATTTGAGTTTTTTCTACTTCGAAGTTTTTGAAAATCGGTATTTCCACTACTCCATTATGGTAACTTATACTATGTGCTGTTTGAATGTTGAAATCTTCTGATAATAAATTTTTATAGAATGTATATGCTAATCTTGGATTTATTAAACTTCTAGTACTTCCTGTATCTATGAGGAAATTTGCATCTAATTCAGGTATATATATGTAAGGTAAATTTGCTTTTACTAAAAATGTTATTATGTTTGATCCTGTGAAGTATTGTCCTATTGAAAATTTGAGTTAATGTTTTGTGATTCACATTCGTTTTCGACTTCAGAATATTCAGGGTTCTCAGCGGTATGAGAAATCGAATTTTCAGGTTCTTCATAATAATAATCATCGTATTCGTTTTGGTAGTAGTCATAGTCATTTTGGTAATAACGGTTTTGATCGTAATAGTTTTCAATATATTTGTTAAACAATTCAGTAGAACGGAAATTATTTTGTGGTTTCATCTTGGTATTTCCAGATGATATATCCATAGGTTCTGGTTTGAATTCTCTTTTTACTTGAGTTGATTGTTGTGGATATCTCCTAATTTGACTTTGATTTTGTCTGTTTGCAAAATACGGGTGTTGTTGAGTTGGTAAATTGTTGTTTGGTTTCCAAAGGGTGAATTGATGTTGTAATGGTCTTTGAAAAATAGGTTGTTGCGTATTTATTTGTGGTTGGAAAGTTGGTTTTATAAAATTATTTTGTGGTGTGAACCATCTTTTTTGAAAATTATTTGGGATTTGAGGTTTATGAAAATTTTGAAAATTTTGATTTGGATTATTAATTTTTTGTATAACAGGAATTTGATGGGGTAATTCTTTGAAATGGTTTAAAATTCTTAGTATTGACATTATTTGTTCGATTTTGTGAATAGACGAAATTTTCTTCTTCAATTACTAAAGACATAGCTTTTTCCAATGAATCAGGGTTTCTAAGTCTTACATTGTTTTGAATGTCCTGAAAGATTTCTTATAAATGTTTTTATGGCAAGTTCATCATAATTGGTGATTTTGTAAATTTTTTTCTCGGGCTGTTAAAATTGAAGAACTATTTATTTTCGAAACTATAAGGCTTCGTGAATCTCGGCATCTCATTCCAAAATTATGCGGAGTTTCATTCTTATAAGGTGAAAGAGCAATTAAATCCTGTACTAGACAATCAAGATTTCTCTGATCTCCAAAACTAAGAATAAGTGCAGCTTTAATATCTGTCCATGTTTTCAATTCTATACGAGAACCAATAAGTATGAGTGGACCTATTTTCCTATTATCGCTCGTAACAATCATCTATTCAAATTTTGATCTGTTTGACTCTGAAAATTTGAAATTAGGCTTTCACAGTTATCGAGAAATATTCCTAACGTGTGAGGATTTCCTTCATATTGCGGGATTGTGTCAATATGGAGTCTTAAAAGTTGATAATTGACCGTTTCAGGCATGGTTTCTTCTCTTAATGAATTTTCTAATATACTAGCTGAAGTATCTACCTGATTATTTATATTATTTATACTCATAAAATATGTTCGCGCAAATTAATATAAATACAAAAATAATCACTATATATATATATATATATATATATATATATATATATATATATACAAGTGGGTTTGGAAAATTGGGAATTCGATGGGTTTTTGGAATGTACTTAAAATCGACTTACAGTAAAATGATCAGTAGTATCATCTCTGTTCTTCGGTTGTGGATTTCTTCGTTTCTTCGTTATTTTCGTTTCTTCGTGTTTTCTTAATCTTAGGTGTTGCCAATAGGAGTCAGGCGATTCTTGTCCTTTGTCCCTGGTCTTGGTCAGTCGGAATTGGCGATGCTTGTCCTTATCCGGCAAGTTCCTTCCAAAATCTTGGTCACTGGTTTTTCTTCGTCAATGAATCGTTGATACGAACCAAAATTTCTTCGATAGAATTTTTGTTTGACTGAATCCTACCGACTGTGCCAGTTTTCGTCATGGCTTGGCGAAAACAGTTTTCAAAAAATTACAGAACTTTGAAATTGGAAGAGGTGACTTTTACTTTATTAAACAAAGTTGATGTTTGAACAATGAGTGACAAAATAAGAGTGACGACGCAGCGTCAATAAAACAGTTTTATATAAAGTCTTATCAATATCTGCTGAGTGGACATCCGTCCTAGTGGGCGCGATTAGGGGGTGTATATAGGGCATCTGGTACCTATAACTAGTCGGTGACCACTCATAATATTTACAAGTACAACAGTTCCCACGAACTGTGAAGGAGGTACACAGTGAAAAGTGGTAACGATTGTGCTGCTTTCAGTTGGCGAATTACCTAAATGGTTCGGCCAAGTTCCTTCTGTCTCCGCATGGCAGCATCTTACAGGTGGCAGATATAAGTGCCGTTATTTTGAATCTCATTATTTGAAGGATGTGAGGATGGTACCCTCATTTCTATTATAATATTAGATGATACAAATACTAACATTATTTTATTTATATTCAAATAAGAGCCATTTGAATTAAATTTTGCCAATTACAACAAAACGGTAAGTTCAAAAATTATGAAAAAAATCAGCATGTTTTCTAAAATTTAATGATATTTTCAAACTCAATGTAAGAATCAAAGATTGAAACTTCAATCTGATGTAGTAGGCATGTGTGTCACCTTTTATACACATATTTTCGACACTCTCCCTTCCATCTACACTCATGTGTAGGAGGGGGTACTCCCGCTACTTCTAACTGTATTCTCATATTCATTCGATATCTATAAATTGAATGGTTTCTGATTCATTCCTTCACACTAGCATCCAAAATGTCTAAAGTTATATGTGAAGCTGACTCTACCACTGGTCCCGTACAACCCCAGGAAGTTACACCAAATCCTTCGGATAGTGCATCTATCCAGGACAATCAAGTCAGTTCAACTTCAATGACTATAGAAGAGTTGATGAGAGAAATGCGAGAAAGGAGACGACAACAACCTACCGTCCGCGCCGTCATATGGGACCATAATTTGGAGCGATGGGTGCCCAATGAAGAAGAAGATCTTCAAGTCAATGCACATGCAGGAGATTCAGTCTACGACTCGGATGAAACGATATGTCTGGAATTGGATGAAGACATTGATTCGGATGATTCGATAGATTTTTTATATCCTTAACATGTATGAATAAAATATAATAAAATATTTCTTTTCTTCATTGTGTCAGATAATCCACAACGAAATATATATATATATATATATATATTCAATTAATCAATCTCTATTTGAATTGTATTGGTTGAATAAGTCACATCACACATACACACACACGTACACCACTATGAAAAGAGTGATGATAAATGAAAATAATAATGAAACCTACTATTTGGTAACTTGGAGTTATGCATATAAAAATGCAAGAAAGACGTATTGGCAATATGTGGCAGCAGATCGAATGAGATTCCGAAGAAGAATAAATGAAGCTGCGAACATTATTGATCCAATATTGAATGCCGTTCATAGACTGAAAATATTCCATCAAAGATTTTGTGATTGATAAATAAATGTATAGTATGAACTATATAGCGTCATGTTTCATTTTCCCAAGTGAAATCGAATATTTGTAGAAAATCTTAAATTCATGATATATTATTGTGGTCCCATATATATTAATATATATATATATATATATATATATATATATATATATATATATATATATATGTTTTGATTTCCAAATATATTTGAAAATTAATACTTGATAAATTATAGGGTGGCGCCATGCCCGCCCACCCGTGGATGGTGCCCCAACCTCGCACCATCCTTGTGTGTACCTGCCCATGAGAATGTACACCCCAATATCTAGTTTACCCCTCACAAATAATCATCTAAATCGTCATAGAATATGACGTTATGAGCACAACCACAATTTTCGTTGCATTCGTGGACGTATTCAGCAAAATCCCAATCGATGGAATCTTCAGATTCGTCAGAAGACGAAGTTGATGAGTCTGAGTCTGAATCTGACTCATAAGATTGAGCGGAAGAAGAGCTCACTTCATTCACTTGAATGGAGCCACCACCAGCTGGCAACTCCAATAAACTTGGTTGTGGTGAATCACCACGTTCCAACATATTACTAGTGGAATCGGCAGCGGCTTTGGTTACTTCTGACATGATGTTCAGAAGTGAGGAAATGATGGACGTGTGATTGTATTTATATCATTCAGAGGAGTGGAGGGGGATATGTCAGGAGTGGGGGTAAAGCGTGGAGTAAGAATGTAGTCGATCATTCAAGTTTCAAATAGACTTATTTCCATCAGTAATTTAAGAATATTTTTTTGTAAATACTGAATGTGATTTCACTAGATATTATTTTTGTTTACTCTTAACTTCATAACATTATGTTCTCTGTTCCCAAGTGATATTGAATACTTGGGAAAAAAATATAAAAATTTGTCATATATCATTGTGGGCGCATCGATGTTATTCAACTTTCATCATTCTGATGTATAACTATTTTATTATTAAAAAAATTAATTCTTGGTGGAGTAGAGGGTGGCGCCCCGCGCGCGTTCACCCTGTGGATGATGCCCCAACCATCGCATCATCCTGTGAGTACTACCTTCAAAATTTACCCTCCAATATCTACTCCACCTCTAATCTATTACAATGACATCATCGTCCGAGTCTATCATGATGACATCATCATCATCATCACTAACCACCAAAACTCCGTCCTCCGGCTGTTGCACTGCCGGCTGTCTGCGTCCCGGTCTACGGAAATGCATTAAGTCCCACCACTCATCCTGCTCATTTCTTTCCCACTCCGCATCGCTCACACAGTCGCAGTACTCATTGCAAACATGTTCATTGTCCGACTCTGCCGAATCACTCATCGACCAGTCGTCATCCCTCCAAAATGCTCGTGCACTTAACGATGATGAAGAAGATGACTCGGAATCAGAGTCAGAAGTCCAATCCGCTGGAGGTCCTGAAGTTGATGCTTCCATATCCATATGGCCACTGGTAGAGCTAATCTCCACGACTTGGATGGGACCATCATCCACTGGTAACAAACTTGGACGTGGTGAATCACCACGCTCCAACACATATTCACTCGAGTCAGCAGAAGCTTTAGTTACACCTGACATGATGATCAGAAGTGAGGAGATGATCGAAGTGCGACTCAATTTATATCATTCAGAGGAGTGGAGGGGATGTCAGGAGTGGGAATGAAGTGCGTAGTAGGAATGTGCTTGATCATTTCGAGTTTCAAAAATTCTAAGTCTCCCAATTTATAAGAATATTTTATGTGTAGACTAAATGATATATTATTTCAACATTGATCTATTCGCTTTAAAGAAGGGAAAATTAATTCGAGCTCAGACATGTTAGAATTATTTGAATGATTCAGAAAAATCTGTTTTTGCATTGAAACCAATTTCACCATATGCAGAAATGTTTATTGTTTGGAAGTAGAAAAATTGTATGACGGTTATTAGGAAAGGTAATTTATTCAAAAAAAGGTCAACATCAAAATAAATTTATATTTAAAAAAATATACAATATATATATATAACAATCATTCCTGATCCATTATTTCAAATGAAACTAACTATTGCAATAGCAACATATATCTGCCAATTTCACCTGAAATAATGGAATTTTGCAGCGGTCACAAAATTTCATCTCGATGTCTCTCAACTTCCCTTCTCACGTGCATATCAAATGCCCAACACCGTTGATGGAAATTGATCATTCCGCTGAATGTGGAGAAACATTCAAAACACAAATTCGCCATCCCATCCCTCGTCATCACCTCTGTTATACTGTAGTTGACACAGTACAGGATATCCTGGTGAGCAATCGATGCGGTATTGATCACCCTGCCTCTGGACAACACCTCATCCAGGTCGTTGAAGACGTCTTCACCTAGCCCCTCATCATCGGCAACCAAATGATCGTCTTCGTCTTGGTCTTCGTCAGCCAATGCTCCCTCATCGTTGGCGGGGTCCACTGCTGCTGCTGGTTCTACCTCTGCAGCATCTGCTTCACCTGCAGCATCTGCTTCTGCTTCTTCCATGAAGCCTGCTTCCTCTTGAATATTCAATTCTTCCATCATGTTGACAACTTCTTCAACGGCACGTTTGAAACACATTTTGATAATTCTAAACAAGATACAAGTTTTCGAATGAAGTCCTACCATTGCAGGATTTAATTTATATGATTTTGATCTTAATCCCTCCAAGAAACTCACACATACCGAAACTTGAAGATGAGTCGTAGAAATAACTTCAATACCCCTTCCCAAAACATGCACTCGCCTAAGGCGTGTAAACATCACCATCCTGCATATTGCCAGCGCATGCGCTCTACATGGACTCCTCCTCCCGAAGAGTGGAAAAAAGGCATAAAACTACGAGTGCTGGATCGAAACAATCATTCCTTCGACTCTGCTCGCTGGTATCTATCTAACATTTTTAGCTTTGTTTCAGATTTTCATCATGAAGAAATCCACCCCATCGCAGGATGCTTCCGCTGCACTGACAATTATGAATATCATGGCTCTGGCTCGCCCTGGAGGAGATGGTGATGAACGTGATAGTCGTGAAGCTAGTGTGGCGGGACCATCCCAAAGAGAAGGTGGAGGGATTCAGGATGATAGATTATCACAATTTCCGAATGGAATAAGTCATTGCCAACTTTTTTGTCACCCGTACCATCCCTGAACGACGCTGGACCATCGAAGTTGAGCATGAAGCGCAGGTGTTCGGATTCCGATGACGAATTCGCCACGAGACCTCCTTCGGTGAAGCAGCTAACCAAAGAGCAGGCTCCTATAAAGGCAAAAGTCTCCAAGAGAGGATCTGCCAAGTGTTCGGGACTGCAGAAGTTTAAGGATGGTGTGAGGAAATACAGCCCATACGCCATGCTAACTGCACGGGCCACCAGTAATAAGCGGCAGCGAAATGTAGTACCCGACACAGCCATCGTGGTGGAATCCCTAGCACCGGTGGTGGCTAAACCGATCGATGGTAATTATCGTAGACCATCTGTTGCTTCAGCTAAACCTATACCAACATCGTCCAAGGAGGTCGGAGGTGGGAAAAGAGATGGAAAGTCGAATCCATCATCGTCTTCAATGGCAGACATTGTATTGTCCAATAGACGACAGTTGAAGGAGATGATGGATAAGGTTGGACGGGAGGTCGAACGTTCCCGTCCATCTTATGACGAATTGAGACAAGTTCCATTAGAACATGATGAACACCTTCGACAGGCTTCAAAATTGAAAAGGCGAATGGAAGAATTGGAAAAATTGAATGCCAATCGCGAGGCTCAATATCAGGAGAATTTATTAATTTTTAAATTTCATGAGGGTTTATATAAGGAGCATTGTGATAAATATCCTAAATAATGTCTAATAATGTTTAGTTGATAACTTTGAATAGTGTTGATTTTCCTAGACTTCATAAAGCTGATTGGAGTGTACATATGAATAATTGGTTATTTGGTTGGTCACACAGGATGGTGCGTGCTGGGGCGCCATCTTCAGCTTTATGAAGTCTTTTTAGTATCATATTTGGGAAAATATATTAATATCACTAATATTTTTTCTTACAGATCATTAGCTACAAATATTGTTGGTATTGAGATGGTAAGATAGTTGACTTGTAATTTATTTTCTATGGCATTTTTCTATCTGGTCTGACGAAATATCGATTAATGTTCTGAAAGTTGTCACTCAAAGTTTGAGTATATCCCATCAAATTCTAAATAAAACACACAATTAAGCATCTTTTCCAATTTTATTTCTTTCAAATAACACACAAGAAAACAGATTTTTAACTACATTATATATTTTTTACATATACTGAGGATCTTCAATGACATGTTGGGTTGGCAACCAGGCGGTGAGAACATGCAATAATGCTTGATCAGATGTCCTTCCATGAGTGGATGAATTTTTCTTTTCCAACGATTCAATTCTTTTTAATACAATGTCCACTGCTGATTGAACGGATGCTTGTACAGCAGCAAGAGTAACTTCCTTCGTGTCTGTTATTTGATTGTCGAGATATGTGAGGGTTACACAATCGCTCGCATCAATTGGATCACCAACATTCCTCAATCGTTTGCCCTGCATATCATAGTCTCCATCTTGTGTGTGCTTTAAACCAACACCAGTAGGTCTATGTATGATTGAAGTATGATTACATTTCCTTTTGCGACCAAATTTGTCTATAACATTGCTCATCTTTCCACTAACATGGGTAAATTCACACTGATCATTGTGACAAAGATCTAAAGATATATAAGCCTCTATCCGGACGAATTAACATATATGAAATATCAGACATATATGAAATTCTAATATAAAAGTCATCTCAGATATATAGAAATGAATCTACGTACCCTCAATCTAGCGGTTGAAAAAATTTTTCGAACCGCGAATTAAATTAATTCGCGGCCGCGAATTAAATTAATCCGCGGATCAATCCGCGAATCGAAGAAAAATTTAATCCGCGATCGCGGATTTAATTTTATCTCGATCCGCGAATCGATCCGCGAACTAATTCAATCCGCGGCCACGGATTAATTTAATTCGCGGTTCGAAAAAAAATTTGCGACCGCGAAGCGGGCGTTTCACCGCGAAGCGGTGTATCCGCGAAGCGGATTTCTTATTGCGAAGCGGACTTTCTACCGCGAAGCGAACTTTTCTACCGCGAAGCGGTATATTTCGAAGCGGACATCTTATCGTGAAGTGGTCAATGTCCATACTTTTGATTCACGGCCGCGATCCGCGGTTTGAATTTCAACCCGAACCGCGATTCGATCCAACGGACTAATTTAATCTGCGGCAACGAATTAATTTAATTCGCTGGTTGATTTTTTTCGTATCCGCGAAGCGATAATTGCACAAATTTCTGATTCGCGGACGCAGATTGAAAATTGAATTATTTTGAGGATTCACTACTTCTATTCAAAATAAAACACAATAGTATGCCTCAATACTTTTATTTTCTCATTACTTATGTCAATGCTATATATATTAATTATTTTAACAACTCAACTGTGCATTTTCCAGTTAATTTGAGTATTGCGAATGATATTATTCAGTTATTTCAGCACTCAATAATGCGATTAAATAATCCAATCTACTTTCGAAAGATTTAACTATGTTATTAATATACGAATAGTTTCATTGGGATCGCACTGATAGAACTCAATGTCATTGTGACCCCAAGGGAGGGTTTGTGTTGTATTGGGAATTATGAATCTTTTATCATCATCATATGATAGTGCTACTTTATTTTTCAATTCCGTATACATATCATGTGAGATGCTTCTGAAAGAGTTCATCTTCCTGAAAATTTTACCACCATTCTCAACTATTTTCTTGTAATCCTCCAATGTCAATTGATTCTTTATCACAGATCTCTTCACCCTTTGGCTCTCTTTACTTCTGTTGCTAGAGATTGAACATAGTATGCTTTCGCACCTGTACCATAAAAACTAATTATTGGATCATGGGGAAACTCATCTTTGAAATTACCCAAGACTGAATTTGTTACAGGTATGCCGAATTTATTATGTTCAATGTAATTAGATGTGTCGAATCTATTTATATTGGTGCTGATGAAATCATAAAAATTGTCGGTTTTCACTTTCAGAATTAGAGAATCTGTATCGGTATAGAGCAGAGAAGCATTCTGACCGAATTCTTTCTTTATACATCCATAGTAAAAATCGTACATTACAGTCTTGGATAATTCCAAAACACAGAATCCCAAATACAGTGGTTTGTCGTAATACACTTTCACTTTACCCATTTGAATCGCAACGAAATTTTCATTAAAAATTGTGCAACTTTTGAAGTTTGGTCGTGCAATCAGAGCGCCTGCCCCCATACTTCTGTGAGCATTCTGCCAATGTGTAACAAGCCTCACATCGATCCTATTGTCAACGTTTTCCATCGTTTTGCCATAAACTGCATTGTTCATCAACTTATAGAAATCTTTCTCAGACTTATTATTAGATCTATTACGCATTTGAGTGTTGAGATCGATGTAAGGCTTCATCCAACATGACTGCTTGAATCTTAGGATTCTATGAGTATGCATAACAATCAAACCATTATTGACAGCCTGTTTCAAGTTTTTATAATGAACCACATACTTTCGCTTATCATTCAAATTTGGAATCAATTTTGGAATTTTGCTTTTGGAATTTGGTGGCACTATACTTTCTACCAGAAAAGGAAGGTCGGAATGTTTATCGTGCAATTCTTGAGGATAATGTATGTCAACTTCAAGGACATATCCATATGGATCATTGTCTGCCACAGCCATAATGTCTAAATTTGTGATTTCTTCTCGAGTTAGCCAAGTGAAATCAGATGTAGGTAATGGTTGTGACATACTATGTCCATATAAATTTGTAACATCCAAATATGAAATGAATGATGATTGCTCATTGGGATCGAAATCAGGCAGAAACTTATTATTTGCTATATGCTTCCTATCGCTACATTGACTAATACCTCCACGGATGCCTTTTTTGAAAAAATTTATCATATCAATGTCAGTTAGCAGTTCAAGTTCAATATTTGTATATTTCAACATTGCATCCCAAGATAATCCAGGTGCAGTATAATATTGAGCTGGATCCAACTTATATGTATCTAAACAAATCCGTCTAAAATTCTCGAAAATATCACATAGTAGTAGGACATCAGATTTTAAATATAAATCCGAATATTCTCCAAGACTCTTACATTCAAATAGTGCCCAAACACGTTCGGCTCTCATATAATCTTTCTCTGATACATGTTCCTCATTCAAATTGTCATAAAACTGATTTTTTGTCGGTAAATTAGGATGATCCAATTTATTGATGTTGTCCACAAAACTATATGGGAAAACACCTTTCTGCCTCATTAAATTGAATTTTTCTTTATCGGGAAAACATTTTAACATCTCTACACATTGCTTATCACTCAAATTTGCACCCAACTTTTCTAATGAACTTGACATGAACTTGAAGCTATCTATAAATCTCATTTTCAAAAAATATCATTCAAATACTCAAACATTTTTATATCACGTAATTTTACTGGAAAATCCATACCTGTTACATTCAAGACAGTCTCATAATGTGGATAGGATGACACCTCCGACACTTTATTATTTGTGGGAAATAATGCAGATGTCACGGCCCATGCGAAGCAGCATTGGTCTTCATTTTTTATGTTGACAACACCTTTTCTTCTCTCAATGAATTCGGGAAGTTTCATGTATGATGATCCGCCAAGTGGACTGTATTTGTTTATGTTCACCTCAAGGAACATCATTTTCTCGCAACTCCATCCTGAAAAAATTACTTTCATCAAACCTTTCATCATTTGCAACGATTATAACTACAAACCTGAATCACGCTCCTCAAACTCCGTACTTTGGGCAATTATAATGTCACGAAATGCATCGAATAATCCATTCAAATCAGTTGATCGATCTGCTATACGATTGGGAGAATTGAACGATTTGATGTCTGTCAATTCCTGGGTTTGAATGATATAACTTCCAAACACTTCCATGTTGACCTTGATGGAGTTGTGCAATTTGATGTTTTTTTCCAATAGCTCGAGTACTTTATGCTTGATATCATTGAAAAAGGTGTGTACTCAGTATACATATTCTCACTAGATACTCTGTAGCTAGAAATGCGACATTTGAATGCATTTTTAATGAGGTGTACACCACCACCCAAGTGAACACATGAATTCGTCCTATGTGCGAGTGTTCTATTGTGAGAGTTGACTTGACAATATGGGATTATCACATTACAACAATTACATGTATAGAGTGGTGCAGGTGGTGAGTCATCGCCATTGTTCAATTTAACTCGTTTCACTGAAGGACCTCCTGGCAAGTTTCCCGTTGATGCCGACGTAGATTATCACTACAGTGGGAAATCTTTACTGTCCACACGAATACATTTCACCAACTTGTTTCAATAGCTTTGCTGGAACACTGATTCCGAAATACTCTTCTCTGGAATGGCACAATTGCGTATCACACCCTACAACAAGTCCGATACGTGCGCAATCACCAGCATGATTTTGAAATTCTCGCGGTATTCAACGCCATCAATACTCGCAGTTCCTCTTAGCTCTCT
>JAFIRS010000173.1:20000-495000 GCA_018342105.1 Gonioctena quinquepunctata
GCGTACGCGTGCGTGCCGCGTGCGCGTGCGCGTGCGTGCGTACGTGCCGCGTGCGCGCGTGCCGCGTGCGCGTGCGCGTGCCGCGTGCGCGGTACCGCGTGCCGCGTGCGCGTGCGCGTGCGTGCGCGTGCGTACGCGTACTGCGTGCGTACGCGTGCGTACGCGGTGCGCGTACGCGTGCGTGCGCGTACGCGTGCGGTGCGCGTACGTGCTTGCGGTACGCATTACGCGGTGCGCATTGCGCGTACGCGTGCGTACGCGTGCGCATTGCGGTGCCGCGTACGCGTACCGCGTGCGCGTGCGTGCTGCGTACGCGTGCGTGCGCGTGCATTACTGCGTGCGCGTGCGCGTACGTGCGCGTACGCGTGCGTGCGCGTGCCGCGTGCGTGCGCGTGCGCGTACGCGTGCGTGCGCGTGCGTGCGTGCGGTACGCGTGCGTGCGTGCGTGCGCGTACGCGTGCGCGTGCGCGTGCGCGTGCGTGCTGCGTGCGTGCGTGCGTGCTGCGTGCGCGTGCGCGTGCGCGTGCGCGTGCGCGTGCGCGTGCGCGTTGCGCGTGCGTTGCGCGTGCGCGTGCGCGTGCGCGTGCGTGCGTGCGGTGCGTGCGCGTGCGCGTTGCGCGTGCGTACGCGTGCGCGTGCGCGGTGCGTGCCGCGTACGCGGTGCGCGTGCGTACGCGTGCGCATTGCTGCGTACGCGTGCGCGTTACGCGTACGCGGTGCGTGCGCGTGCGGTTGCGTGCGTGCGCGTGCGCGTGCGCGTGCGCGTGCGCGTGCGCGTGCGCGCGTGCGCGTGCGCGTGCGCGTTGCGCGTGCCGTGCGCGTGCGCGTTGCGCGTGCGTGCGCGTGCGCGTGCGCGTGCGCGTTGCGCGTGCGCGTGCGCGGTGCGCGGTGCGCGTGCGTGCCGCGTGCGTGCTGCGTACGCGTGCGCGTGCGTACGTGCGCGTGCGCGGTACGCGGTGGGTTGTGCGTTGATGCGTTGATGTCTTGTTAATCGCGGTGTCGCGATTAATGCCGTTAATGCGTTAATGCGGTAATGCGATATCACCGATATGCGATATCTGATATCTATATCGTGTCACGGTAATGCTTAATACATGTCGTAATACGTAATGCGTATGCGTAATAAATATGCGTAATACGGCTAATACGTAATACGTAATACGTAATACGTAATACGTATGCAATGGCTTCGTAATACGTAATACGTATGCAATATGCAGTAATACGTATGCAGTAATACGGCCATGCAGTAATACGTAATACGTAATACGTATGCGTATGCACGTATGCGTATGCACGTATGCAATGCGTAATACGTATGCAGTATGCAGTAATACGTAATAAGTAATACATGTCACGTAATACGTAATACGTATGCGTAATACGTATGCACGTATACAGCCATACATATACATGTCACGTAATACGTAATACGTACGTATGCAGTATACGTATGCAGTATGCAATATGCAATAATACATGCAGTAATACGTATACGTATACGTAATACGTATACGTAATACGTATACGTATGCATATGCACGTATACGTATGCAGCCATGCATGTACATATGCATGTATGCAATATGCAGCCATGTAATCGCAACCAGAGGCTTTTGGGATGAGCTTCGATTAGAACTCAAACAATTTACTTCGAAATGGAATATATGCGTCCATTCCATTTCTGTCATCCAAACAAAATCCCTTAAAATTAATTGCCAAAATTATGGAAAAGTCCCACCGGCCAATTCATAGCAATAATGTTATAGCAATTTCCACTCACCTGCATTGAGATTTGACAAAAATCAAAACTTTAGCCAGTTGACACACAGCATACAAACACGATTCATTTCAGTAGATAAAAAACATTGGTAATTACGCTGGGTTTCGCAAAGTAACAATTTAAATCATAACCTCAGAAATTTAAAAATATTCCAAAATTTTCCAATTGTTTGCATAAGTGACATGTCCGTATTCCACATCAGTGTGCACAAATGCATTTTTGTGACAGATGCAATGCGTTGCTTCCAATTTGTCACCATCTATAAATCAAAATTTATGCCAGAACGCGAAAATCTCTAGGGTCAAAACAAAATCAGATAATTGCATGCCAGTTTCGAGCATCGCCCAGGAATGCAAAATTGCGATATTAAACGCCAATACTATATTACGCGGCAGCCGAGAAACTAACCGACGAGATTTGCTGCAGTCCGTGACAATTTAGACGAACAAGTTCAGCGTTCCGAATATTCAGATATTGCGCATTGGCTGCAGCGCAAAATTCAGTTCTTTCAGCGGCCAGGTTCATTATGCGGACAAATTTTCAAGCCAACTCCGGCAATTTCGTAACAGCCGGGTTTTGTTGCGGTACCACAGTAATTTCATTACGGTGGGTATGCGATAGCCGAAATGCAAATTATCGATATGCGGAATAATAAATTATTTCGCCGAATCGCCGTGTAACCGGTAAAGTCAAAAACGGTGAATATTCATTTAAACATCACGGCTCTGATCGTGCAAAATTTGAATATACCATTTGACGCCGTTGGCTGACCGGGTTCTTTGTGCCTGAAAGCCCAGATAGCCAATCAGACAGATGCGTTTAGCGGCACGGCGTAGATCCAAAATAGACGTGGGTTTTCACCGCCATTGCAGAATACTCGTTTTGGGGTAGATTTGCTGGTTACCGTAGGTTATTGCAGAACTAAATTCAGATTCGTCACGTCGCATTTGTAAATTAAGCACAAACATATCCATTGAGACAATTAAGCAAATTTTAGGTCCGGTGAACACGAAATATACGCGTGTTAGAGACCTCCCGCCTTTTGGTTTCGTTGGTTTGGCGTCGTAATTAAGCGAGAACAGGGAATAACGCTCAAATTTAAACAAGAACTGGTCGTTACATCGTCTCAATACCATTTTTAAAAATATCCCACCACATTGGGCGAATCACGAAAAATACGGTTAAACAATTTAATTTCTTTAGAACGCGCAGACAACGTAGCCGCAGACTTTTAGTAGACCGAACAGATTTGAGTCGCGTAGCGTGCCGACTGCGCGAAGATAATTCCGATACCACCATCGCGGGTGCCTGTCAGCAGTACCACCAAAATTTGCGCGTTCCAGTAAGCCAGCGCTTCTTCCAGACGGTGAACGAACGATGCAGATGTGGTCCGGTCATACACAGCAAGATATTTTATCAATTATTTTACGTTTTCAGTGCCCATTTGGCGGTATCAGTGACATCAAAATTGCCGTCAGTTTTGATTAATCAAAACCAGCGTAGTTTTGCAAAATAATTGTAGCGAACAAATCCGAACGTTAAAACATATCAGTGAATACCGTAACTTATGGTACTTCTGCGGCATCATTTTCAGCGATACGAAACCAGTACACCACCTAATCGCTAAAATAATTCGAAATGATATGTACGTTGATGACTTATTAAAAAGCGTAGAGTCCGAGGAACAAGCTGTAGACATCTACACTACCATTTTGCAAATATTATTGAAACGTGGATTTGAACTTTAGAAATTGGAAATCAAACAACAAAATATTTTGATAATTATGCGCAGTGTGCATCTAATTTACTTGAATTTACATTGAACCAAGATCATAGCAATAAGATTCTGGGTCTTTCAGCAGGAATGCGACTCAGACCTTCTCACCTTCCGTCTACGACAACAAAAATATTATCATCTAGAATAACCAGAATGATTCTCTCAGAATAGCAACTATTTTCGATCCATTGGGCTTGTTAGTCCATGCATTATCATTGCAAAAATTATTACAAAAACTGTGGTCGGAAGAAGCTCTCATTAGGACGATATTTTACCGGAACATATTGCAAATTCTTGGACAGAATTCTCTTCAGATTTGTATTATCTGAGACCAACTGAAAATTACTCGTAAAGTTATATGCATTGATCCTGTATTCCTTATGCTGTGGATTTGCGGATACGTCTGAAACAAGTTAGGGTGATTGACATAAAAACCCAGGTAATTTAGAAGGTGTGCCTTTATGCGCCAAATCAAAGTCGCGCCGATAAGGTCATTGACTATGCCAAGACTCGAGTTAAGCGTTTGCTTTAATTTATCCTGACTTATTCATAAGATTATACAGTCCTCTAATATCCAGTTGTGACGTTCTGCATTTGTTGGTCAGACTCGACCAATGTATTGGGATGGTTAAAAGCAACACCTAATCTATTACAAAACCTTTTGTATCGCATCGCGTAGCTGGAAACACAAAAATATCTCAGAACTTCGAATGAGACATGTGCCTGCAGAAAATCCATCCGACATTGTGTCACGTGGTTTAATCCAAGATAGTGATTAAATCGAAATGTGGTTTCACGGACCGAGATGGTTGTAGGTGACGCTAAAGATTTTACCTAATATATCATTTACAATGCAATTTGGCAGAAAACGCAAATGTTTGGTTTCGGTCACTATGATGTTTTTTTTTCCATTTGATGAATTTCTAATTTCAACAAAATGAAAAAGAGTTCTTACATACATGCACTAAGATTCACGGAAAGTGTAAGACAAATTCAAAATCAGAATTTACTTCCATATTCTTTAGTTGATAGGGGTTTAATTCAAGTTTTATTCTTTTTAATCGGAATTGCTCAGCAAAGTCATATTGTGAGGATTATCAACCT
Source organism: Gonioctena quinquepunctata (assembly GCA_018342105.1). Taxonomy (NCBI): domain Eukaryota; kingdom Metazoa; phylum Arthropoda; class Insecta; order Coleoptera; family Chrysomelidae; genus Gonioctena; species Gonioctena quinquepunctata. The sequence continues at coordinate 24,665 of JAFIRS010000173.1, forward strand.
CAAAAGCGGGTCGTGATTTACAGTCTAGTAGTAAAATTTTGAATTTGCGTCCGTTTCTCGAGCCCCAAGGTATTATGCGCGTGGGGAGGTAATGAACCAATTTCTAGTTTTTCCTTATGATAAAAATATCCCGTTTTGTTATCTCCTAAACATATTTTGAGTAATCTCATTTTTGAAAACGAGCATAGAAACTGTTACATACAGGTCCACAGTTACTTTTTGTCTTCAAGTCAGAGACAAATTTTGGGTAACATCTGGTCGAAACTTTTATTGGAAAGATTGTAAGAATTGCGTAAGATGTTTCTGATTTATTACCAATAATAACAAGGTGCAACCTATAATGGGCGACTTACCTCGTGTGCGCGTTCATCCAGTTCTCCCTTTACAGTAGTAGGAGAGATAACGCTGGTCCTTTAATGATGAAGGACAAACCAGGTAGGAGTTGTAAGTTCGTCAAATGTTGGGTTTCTTTATTCGTGTGTTTAAATACTTGACAATACATCTCTGAGTTGGGTGCAATCCCCGACAAGTGATGCTTTTCAAACTTTTCACATCGATTCATTCGATGGTTGACGCGGAAAACCATCAGAGGCATTACTCAGGTAATGGGTACAAATTTTGTTAAGGCAAACAAAGATTTGATTGAACTCAGTAAGTTTTCAAGGATAATAGGTCTAACATTTCTGGATACGTTGCCAATATAGATATAAAATGGCATTTCATACCCGCAAATTCACCCCATCTCGGTGGTATATGGAAGCAGAGGTAAAAAGCTTGAAACACCACTTACGACGAGTTTGGGCAATCAAGTTTTGTTATTTTTTATTTTTCAAACTTTACTTATCCGAATCGAGTCAGTGCTCAATTCCCGTCCACTTATTTCCCTTGACATCCGATCCTGATGATTTAGAATGATGGGTTACGGTAACCGTACAGCTAATTTTCAATGAAACGCATCCCAGATAAACTTGTTGCTAGAAATACGTTCTAGAATTAGTGCAAAATGTTCGTCAAACTAAATCCAGTGGCCAACAAGAAACGGACCCAGAACGTGAATTTCCGTTTGAGAAATGAAGCTGTTGAAGTTGAACTTTCAGGACAAGTTCATACAGATAACAGTGAGCACAAGGAAGTGGCTGGTCATTACCAATATCAGTAGAACCAGTAGTCGCCGAATCCTGAAACATCATAAATTCCACCCCTACAAAATACGTTTGGTATACCAATTGAATGAGAGATGATTTGATAGGCGGCAGAGATTTTATTGAAATTATGACTACGAGAATAGATGGTATTAGGAACTTCCCTTTCAACATCTGCTTTTTGATAAGTCTACATTCTTTTTGAATTCGGCTTGTGAATCGTCATAATTGTCGTTGTGGTCAGATGCCAATCCACATGTTTTCCACAGAAGTCCATACTCAAACTCCCAAAACTCAATGTCTGGGCGGTAATTTTTGGGGACCGTTCGGTGGACCAGTATTTCTCGACGGTAACCTGACGGAGAAACTTATTTGGGAGTATTGAATGAATTTGTTTATCCACAATTAGGTAGACATCATTGAAAATGACGATCGTTACCATGAGAACCACTTGATATTTAACAAGACAGGGCACCTCCACATCATACACAGCCTGTTAGGGCGTTTTGGATAGAATGTTTTTCCTGGAAGTTGGATTGGAAGAAGAGGCTTTTATAGGTGTAATGAATCTCAGATTCAACCCACTCGAGAAGACTTTTTTCCTGTAGGTCGCGAAGAACGAAATATTTGCAACCGAACCAAGAATCTCCTGATTTACGAAGGAGGAGTATTGAAAGAATGCCGTCGAATAACGCTGATACTACAGGAAATGTAAGGTCGTTTTGAACAGAACTTGTACTATTGTGGAATTGGGTGGTGGACGGTTTGAACATTTTAGTTCATTGACAATAATAATTTATCAGATATTGTTTTTATTGATTGAGTGAAAAAAGTTATTTTAACCTCAAGTTCCTATATCTCGAAAACGAATCTATAGAAATAATTTATTTTGTTTTTGATATTGAGAAGGAAAATACCTTCAAATGGTTATCACTTGCCATATATTTGCCATTTGATGGATGGAATGTATTTCGAATTGAATTCATCGCGACGATGTCCCCCCTCAATGTAGTTGACGCGTGTCGAGCGTTTTTATATAATTCGGTTCTGCCGACCTACAGAACCACTGTTTCGTTTTCAAGTGGCCCACTCTGTATATATACGGGTGTCCGCCAAAATCTTGGAACCATATGGGAATTGTTTTATTACTGGTTTCTCAGAAAATTTCATTCTTCATATAGGGTTGGTTCATTCAATTTAGACTAAATACGCGCATAACCACGTTATTATCAGCGGCGTGCGGCTAAGCGGAAATTGGGCATTCTAAATTCCCTATAGAGTGAGTGACATTACTATGGAGGAGTATCGAAAATAGTTGTCTGCAATCAAAGATATTCCCAGTTATCCAGTTAGGTCTACCAATTACTAATTTCAATAATTGCTTAATATGTTGGCTTGAATTTCTAATGGAATTATCGACAATAATGTTTTGCATAGTAAAATGCGAAATTAGCATAAATTGTCTGTCAAAACAGTGCTAGTCTAACAAAATCTTGAAGATGAGGTCAAATAAATGGTAATCGAAAGATAATGAAATAAAGCAGAATCCTTAAAAGAGGTCAATCTTTATTAGACAAATCACCAAAAATAAATTTTTATATTAAGACTTGGTGGTAGGGTGTACCTGCCTAACTTCTGGATAAAGTGGAAATATCTTTTAATTGCAAACAACTTTTTTTAGATATTTTCCATAGTAATGTCATTTCACTATATGGTGAATTTAGAATATCGTTCGATTCCCTTTCAATACTTTTTAGCGCTGAGAAACTATTAATAAAAAATTACCCTTATGGTTTAGTTTTGGCGGACACAGTATATATATATATATATATATATATTAATATACATATATATTAATATATATATATACATATATAATAATGTATATATATATATATATAATAAAACAAATCGGAGTATATATGAAATAATATATAAATCATAGCGGATACTCCCACTTTCCAAATGGCTGCCGCCATTCACTGATCACCGTGACACTTCCGTCGACCAATGCCGTTGACGGATATTGGTTAACACCCCAAATTTCAATATGCTGCTCGGCTATTGGATGGCGACCGTAGCTATCACCCACGCCCACGATATATCGCTCCCCACCTCCCACTCTCAATCACACACTCCCATACACAACATGGCTGCCACCATTCCGACCAATCACAGGCCACTCATCCCCCCACCTTTTTCCCTACCCACATACAACCACCACCCCCCACCCCTCTCATGAAACCGCCATTTTGTTGTGGTGCGGGAGTAAACGATGAGCGGAGAGGTGCGCCAGAAGTGACATAGCCCTACTACTTATATATATATATATATATATATATATATATAATATATATATATATATACATACTTCATCCGAGTATAATTTTTATTTCTTCCCATTGTTTTTATTCGTGTTTTTTCATCTCACATAGGCCTGTGGCTTTGCCCGCTTTCCGTTATCCCGTTTCCTGTTATCCCGTTATCCAGTTACCCATATCCCATTATCTTGTTTGGGTGGCATAACTGATTTGCCAGCAAAAGTAATGCTTTTTGACACCTATTTGAAATTCACTAACCCCTTTAGGGACGGAGTTCTCAAATGAGGTTAAACACAATTTATCTATTAGTAACAGAGAGCCAAAACACCAATTTTCGTGACCCTAACTTGAAGACTAAGGGAACCCCCATAAAAATGATCACACCCCCCCCCATTCCACCCACATTGGGGTTGAATTTCTAAAAACAATGAAAAAAGTATGTTTCTATTTGTGACAAAGCCTTGGATACAATTTGTATCATCCCAACTTAAACACTTATGGAACCCCTAAACAAAGTTCCCCCTTCCCCCCTTGGGGTTTTTTCCCTTACTCAAGGAACCCCAAACCCTCATTTCACCTCTTAAGTGGTTGAATTCCCAAAAACACCGGAACACGCATTCTTTTTCGTAACAATTACTACAAATACCAATTTGTATAACCCTAACCTAAAAACTAACAGTATTGCTATACGAATTTTCAACCCCCAGTTTGACCCCTTTAGGGTTGGGGTGGGGTTTCAAAAACCCTAGAACATTTGCCTTTTTATTTGAAAAGAAAAGCCCGAATACCAATTTCCCTGACTCTCACTTCAAAACTAACGGCAATTTCAGTGTCACCCCCCTTTCTCACCCCCTTTTTACCCCTTTAGGGATGATCAGAAAAGGCTCTTTTGATGGTTATCAATGACATCATAGGAATACGCCGTTGAAATTTCAGGTCTAGCTTTTGGTCGGGGCGTTGAGCGTCAGTCAGTTAGTCAGAACTATATATGGCCACGTTTATACCGTATGTGAATTTGGTAACCTTACCAAGTGTATGTGACCAAATTCAAACCACATATTTTGGTAATCGTTTATTCACATCGTGTTTTGTCAAATGATTAATTAACAAACTTGGTTCTGGTTTGGTATTCATTTAGTCATGTAACCAAGAGAAAGGTATGAAACTCTATTATCTAATTCGGCATTGTGTCATCTGTCAATGACAATGTCTGGATGTCAGTGAGCTCAGGCCTAGTCATTTTAAATTTCATTTGTTCAGCAGTTTTTGTAAAGCCCCTACTCAACATGTCTTCTTCAAGGCTCTTGTAAATGTCTGGGTGTTTAAATTTTTTGCCATCCAAAATTGATATAATTTTCTTGTCCAAAAATATTTGGAGAAACGCACTGGTTTCTTCATCTGTCCATTTAATACCTTTGTCATTATTTCCTAGGAGGTTCTGAACTACAGCAACTCATTGTATATAAAAAATACTACCAAAAATATATAAAATAATTTCCGAGGTAATGATGCGGAAACTATGGTTAGGAATCACAAAACATATTTTTCACTAACTCTCTCTCGCTCTCTTTTTTATGGCTATTGTTTCCATTCGGTTCATTCAGCCAGTGCGATAACCACAACAGAACGCTTAGCAATCTTTCGAACCAAAATTCACAGTCACGGTGGGTAAAACTTATCATACTGTTTACACCATCTTAGTCAACTTACTATTATAGTCTGGTACACAACAAATTTCGGTACCAAACCAAGCTAGTGACTTGACCAAGTGCACAGTTTATACCACACTGACTAACAGAATTTGGTTGGAATATAATTATTAGTCTGCATACCAAGGCACGGTATAAACGTGGCCTATGTATAGATAAAGTATAGAAAGACAACTTTTTGAAAGCAAGCTTTCAAATACAGCAAAAAGATAAAGTAACAATTGATTGCAAATCATATTTGATAATTAAAACGATTATTATTATTTTGCTGTAGTTTCGACCTTCCATCTTTAGGACAGTACAATATAAAACGGGAATTTTAAATATGTAGAATTATATGTTGACCGATTAAAATGATCATAAACAAGTATATATGAAAACCTCCACAATAAATAACAAATATAGATATATAGAAAATAACGGGAATCTATACTCTTGATGAAATTGACTTCAGATGGGGATGAAAAAAATAGGGACATTTACATTCAATTTAACCAGTTTCTGATTTCCTTCATTCACGAATCTTCGTTAGGAGAAATTTTCCATGATAAACTAGAAAAACAGCCCTCTCTCTTTTGTGAATTAGTCAACCAAATATAAATAAGAGTATAGAATCTCATTGTCTTTCACATATATCATTAGAGCTGAGCCCAATATGATTTATTATAATCAGTTGGGTCACAAAACAACCAAAATAAAATAATACTTCTGTAAGTAATGATAATAATAATAATAATAATAAAAACTATAATAATAAAAGGTTGAAGTTCAGTTATATTTCTACAATGTAGAAAGAGACTGCTCTATTATTCAAAACTTGTCGCTTGTCGAGTTATACATGATAATTTTTTTAATCACAAAATTTATTCAAATTTAATTTGAACTGAGTTTATATATTTTAATTACTATATTTGTTATCTATCTTTGAAAATAAGCAATTGTACTGAAATACGACATTTACCATAATTTTAATTTTTGTGCTTTTGAATGAAAGCTAGTTTTTATTTTTATTTATATTTAATATATTCTGAATACCTTATGAAGTGATATCTCTACCAAATAATTTTTGGAATGAATGCTTCGAAGAATAAAAGAGGCACATTCGTAGAAATTCCCTTTCAAATATACTATACTAGACGCAATTTCATCAACAGATCGCAATATGGTTGTTCATTGATTTGCCCATGATGGCTACAAACTCATAGTAGGGTGGTTTCATTCAGTATCGATAGAAACTATTATCGATGCCACCCCCTTGTGCTACTCTTCCCTTTCGTTACTGGCAGCCATGATCTTTATCGCTTCATAGGATCGGGATCAGGACCAACTTTTATATGATATCGGACAGTGAAAAAAATTGAAGAACAAAGTCTTGTCAATGGGCCAGACTTCCATAATGTTTATACCACACACATTAACATACTGAGGACCCCTCTGGGATTCATGCATATACATCTCTGTATGAATGCTTTGAAAAATGATTGGTTATTAATTTGGAAATTTGTCACCAGAAAAATATCTATGAGGTCTGCAAACTAACAAATGCTTACTTATAATCTTGAAAACCCTCATGCAGATAGGGACTATACAGGTTGAAAAAACAGGCCGACTATGTACTCTTTTTCACCGATTTTCATAGCAGTTAATCGATAAAGGTTTTGGAGACAAATAGGCCTATTATATTTGCTGGCTAATCCGTTCCCTAGGCTGGAGAAAAAATCAATAAGTTACATAAATTATCAAATGATTGCTTATCAATACATTAGTTTTCGCAGTATTCCATAGACTATTCCACGCACCTAGGAATTTTCACAAAATCTGGCCAATCAAAAACCATAGACAGCTTATATTTTCGCGAAAACACCAGCTGTCTTTCAATTCTGATTGGTCTATCAGCATTGTGTTTTCAACGATGTAACCATGGATACGGATTGCAATGCAAAGTTTGACAGTTTGACCAAAAATAATTGTAGCTGCAAACGTCAAAATGAGTCGGTTTGGTTCTACTACAAACGAAGTAATAAACCAAAATATTGAAGAAAATATACCCAGTAACAAAAAAAAAAAATCTTATTCATGAAGACAATTTATGACGTTCTGTGCGGAACGCAACTACAAATTAGATGCAGAAATTAGCAACGAAAGATTATCATTCATTCTGAAAGTCTGGGCATTCAATATGCGAATAAAAACTTTTTAACAAAAAATTAAACCGACGAAATACGGAACTGAAAAGTAAAAAATAAAAACTTTTTAACAAAAAATAAAACCGACGAAAAAATCAACTGAAAAGCAAAACCTTCTTCTTCTGAATGATAATTGAGCTCCTAAACTAATGTAAGTAACTGATTTTGAGTCGGCGCCAAACAAACAATTATCGAAGATCATTATCTATGAAAGAAGTCATCAAAACGCAGCCGTGCATCTCGCTGCCATCATTTTACGCTTCACCTAATTCAATTGCTAGTTTGTTTGGCGCCGACTCAAAATCAGTTACTTACATTAGTTTAGGAGCTCAATTATCATTTAGACTAAAGAGGTGTATTTTAGTTTTTGGTCTTCAGTTGATTTTTTCGTCGGTTTAATTTTTTGTTAAAAAGTTTCTATTTTTAAATTTTTTGTGGCTAAAATTTACCAATTACTACCTACTTGTTTTTTGATTACTTCCAAAATACTTACTTTCCCACCTTACTTCAACTATTACCAGTTAAATAATATGATTATATACTTTTACTATTTGTTGTAATATAAATTAGTTTCGTTGTTCTGGTTAGCTTATTTCATTACTTTGTATATCATTCCATCCTCTCATAAAATATACTGATTTTGACGGAACAAGAATAATGTCAGTAGCGATCTCTCATTGTCAACTACGTATGTGTGTGCCAATGTTCACTAGTGAAAAATCAATTATCCCCCATTTTTCTACCAGTAAGGGTGGCTAATTCCTTCCGAAATCCAAATATAAGGTATACCCTATCTATTAAAGAAAGAATTATCCAAATCGAAGAACCCAGTACAAAGTTATGCCTGATAGAATCGGTTAACGGACCAGAATTCAGAGGGTGAGTGATCAATATCCTTCATTTCGCTACCCTTAGGGGTGGATTTCATCTTTTAAATTTTAATGGGACCAAACTCGAAGTACACCCTATCCACCGAGAAAAGAATTATCGGAATCGGACGCCTCAGTAAAAAGTTATGCGTGATCATACATAAAAAAATATGATGGAAAAACATAAAATATACGGGTCGAATAGAGAACCTCCTCCTTTTTGGTTTCGTCGGTTAAAAATTGATGGTAATGATTACAAGGAGAGTGTTATTGAAACCATATGGAACACTGCTGCAAAATTAGTACAAGAAAAATATTTTTGTGAGTATTAGAGACATATTGATCCCTTCAAAGATATAATGTTCAAGAAGGCGAGGGCGGCTCGAGATAGTAAGAGAAAATTGTTGCAAGCTGTACCCGAAAAAAAAAAAGAAAATGAGTTCTGTCGCTATGACTACAGACGAATATAGAAATATGTGCTTTCAATGGGACGAAGACACGCCAGATGGACTCCAAAAGAAGTTTTTTCACATAGCTGCAGTATAACTAGCTTGGAGAGGTAACAAAGCAACTTTTTCCATGTCACATTTTTTTAAGGAAGAGACTGATAACAAAGTTCATTTGTATTTATCAGAATTTTAAATCAGTGGGATATACAGACCAATCAATAGAACAGAAAATGGCTGATTCCGTGACGAAAATAGTACCAGACGATCCGTAGTTATATCACGTTATATTTTCTACTCGCAATTATTATTGATTGATTTGTTATAATCATTCAAGATAAAAAAAAACGTGTTTTTTGCTTGTAACATGAAAACCAATGAAACAATACCGATGCTCTCAATATCAGCGTTTTTTTTTTCAAAAATTCATAACACCGCCTTTTTAACAAGCTTTTATTATTCATTTAACTTCACTTGTTAGTTTGTTAGTAAGTTTGTTTTGGACATATCTTGGAACTGCATTTTTACCAACTTCTAATTGTCCGATCAACGTGAAATTCGGCAGGTGTTCGTTATTCCGGTGACAATGCATTATAAAAATTGTAAGAGGAGAGAACAAAATGGTGGACAATCTGTGATTATGGTCCGATTCTATTCAAAATTGGTATGTGGGGGTTTTTGGGGTTGGAGGATATGAATTTATTGTGAAAATTCATAAATTAGAGATGGAGGCTCCAAGATGTTGGACAAGTACTATGATTATGGAGCGTTTCTATTCAAAATTGGTATGTCGGGGTTTTTGGAATCACGAATTATAAATTTACTCGAGGATTCTTGATTTTTTATCAAAATTCATAAATTGAAGATGGCAGCTCTAGGATGGCGAACAAGTTGATATTTGGTCTCCTCCTTGGAAAACTAGATAGCCTAGAACTTGACTCATAATAACGATGCATCAACAAAAATGCATAGAATAAGGCGTACTAACTAAAAAGCACAAAATAAAATCATTAATAAAAAACCTTTTCAAAGACAAGCTTTCATTCAAAAGCCCTAAAAAGAAAGAAAAATGCTTTTGATGTGTGACGTAGGTTATTTCATGAGTTACCGGTTCAAAAGCTTGTCGCTTTTGTATTCAAACTGAAAACTTTGCGCGACAAGCTCTTGAATTCGTAACTCACGAAATCACCTACGTCACACACCCAGAGCAATTATTTTTCATCTTTTCAAGACATTTGAATAAAAGCTTGTCTTACAAAAAGTTTTTTATTAATTATTTTATTAAAGTTGTTGCGCAGCGACATAGTAGTGTTCTTCATGTGCAAAAAGCTGAGGCGCTATCGGATCTTTAGTTTTAGCATGATTGCAATTTGAATTCTCAAATGCACTCTATTGGAGCAATTCTGGATGCGTCATAGGTGGTCCTATTCCAATTTTGCAAAAAAGATATATTGCAAGTAGAAGTATTGTACAACAAAATATCTATTCTCATTTTGCGTTAAAATGCTTCGAAATACTTGCAAAAATGACCGAAAACGGGCGAGCGCGTGAAAGCGGCTGAGTAGTGGGGGTAGAGCAGTAGCGAAGCGCACTTGTATTACTATATATACGCTTTCCGTGCATATTTGAAATCGGACCACCTATGACGCAATCAGACTTGCTCCAATAAGGTGCATGAAAAATTCAAATTGCAATTATGCAAAAGCTAATGATGCGACAGTGCCTGAGTTTTCTACACATCAACTATATATCAATCACTACTATGTCGCGGAAAGCCTGCGCTACAACTTAAAAAATGGCGGTGTTATAAATTTTCGAAAAAACGCAGATTTTTCCGGTTTTTCCAGTTTTTTCTCCGTTACTAATAATCCTGTCGAGTCGTACCAAGGCTAATTTTTTTCGAATTTTGATTTTCTACAATTTGTCCATCGAGATCGGGATTGCTTCATTAGTTTTTATGTTCAAAGCAAAAAACGAAAAAAGACACGAACTGCGGATCATTCTTCGTGTGATGGCACAGTTTCCTGGTACTATTTTAGTCATGAAAAAATCTATACTGATTGGCCTAATATATTTCGTAAAAAGTTATCGATAAAAAGTCATTTCACCTCAGAAACTTTGGGTTTGTATCATTTTAATAAAAATTATATAGCCCCTCAACAACCCCATCACATGCACGGTTATCGTTGTATTTGCCTACTAAAAATCGAAAAATAAAGAAATATCAATAATTGAGTTGAACATTTCATAACGCCCCCGTAAAAAAGTCAGCATCAAAATCACTAGAAAATTCTTCGACCATCCAATACCAAATATGATATCTCCATATTGAGTAATAACGAAATGGTTGATTGTTGCATATATTGTTATTACGCGGGATATGCAAACTACGAGAATGTTATGTTTTTTGTATTGTGTATAGTCGATATCAGTTGAAAAATTCGAATCGAGTCATAAAATTGTATTTGTTGATCGACAATTTTGCGCGCCCATAAAAAAATTGGCAGTGATCAAATCAAGAGAACACCTAGAATCATTTCTATTGCAAATTTCGTGAGGAATGATTTGTAATGAATACCTACATGATAATTGCTAGAATTGATTTTTGTAGCTAACAATATATAACACATTATCAACGTATATTAAAAATAATATAGGACCAACAACACTGGTGCACATCATTGTTTCCGTGATGACAGCATTTTATATTGGTTTTCCGGATATTCAACCATCCTTTTCAATGCTTTCTAATTTTCTCACCAATCTATCCCTGTCCAAGCAAACAAATATCGTCAAAGTAATTTTCCCTTCGCAACTTTCTTATCTCAACTCGCCACAGCGCCAGCCCTTGGAAGTATCCACAAATAAACAAACAATATTGCTTCTAACTTGTGCCATATACATAGCTAAAGTAAACTGGCTGCAGATAAACTAATATTAACCTTATTACACAGTACATAGAACCTAGTACGCCATAACTCAATATAAATGCAAATATCTTATATTAAGTTTGCCGTGCATTTTCGTTAAGACAACAAACACCATCTTAGAGACTTGGAACATATTTCGCTAGCCCGTTTCGGAATTTTAGCATTAGCGTTCTCAGGGCAGAAGGCTGAGAATTGGATGAATGTGTTGTGGAGGCGAAATTCTCCCAGTCTTCGGCCGACATGTTTTGCTTCATTATCACAGAAATTCGAGCATAAAAGCCCTCGAACTTAATCGATGCGGTTTATCGTCTTCCCGGGTTGTTTCACTCAATCACTCGTATTGAATTCTTGTGATTCCATATAAGTGAACGATAAAACTGCTTAATTGAATATTACCACCTCTCCGTGAATAAAATAATTGAACAGAACCCTTTTTGAAGACAAGTTTTTATTCAAATGCACTAAAAAGTAAAATATAATTGCTTTGGATGTGTGACGTAGGTTATTTCGTGAGTTACAGATTCAAGAGCTTGTCGCGCAAATAATTTTCAGTTTGAATACAAAAGCGACAAGCTTTTGAATCTGTAACTCACGAAATAACCTACGTCACTCATCCAAAGCAATTATTTTGTTCTTTTAAATGCATTTGAATGAAAGCTTGCCTTTGAAAAGGTTTTTTTTATTTATTTTATTTTGTGCTTTTTAGTAAGTACGCCTCAATCTACGCATTCTTGTTGAAGCATCGTTATTATGTGGCCTTTTTCCTATAAGTTCTGAGCTATCTATCTCTCCAATTAGGAGACCATTAAATCGTCCGCCATCCTGGAGCTGCCATCTTCAATTTATGAGTTCTGACAAAAAATCAATAATCTTCGACTAAATTCATCATCTCCGACCCCAAAAACCCCAACATATTAATTTTGAAAAGAAACGGTCTATTATCACAAAACTTGTCCACCATTTTGGAGCCGCCATCTTGAATTCATTGATTTTGACAATGAATTCATAATCTCCGACTCCGAAAACCTCCACATACCAATTTTGAATAGAATCGGACCATAATCACAGATATCGTCCGCCATCTTGGAGCTGCCATTTCGACTTAATGAATTTTGACAAATTATTCATGATCTTCGACCCCGAAAACTTAGTCTACTCGACAAGTTGAAAATGGCATAAAATAGAGATACTGCTCTTAAAATTACGTGTGATAGCTCATTGGATCCAGAATAACGCCTAGAAAAATGTGCCAAAAGCGTGTATTAGCACATAAAAAATTGCAAAAGTTATAAACAATTGAAGATGAAAAAAAAATAGCATTTCGTTTTTTGCCAATATTTCATAAACTATTAATATTTAAGAAACTTCAAAGATTCTGAAAGAGGAGGAAATTTCCAATAAAAAACTTCCAGGGCCCAAAACTATATCTCCATTATTTATAATTTTGATTTAACGCTGAAAATGGGTCTCCGAGTGACATTTTTAGGTTGCGCGCGCGGCGTCAAAAGCGAGTACGACACATTAATTAATTTATTTAAGGTATTAATTTTTTTTTTAATTTGAAAAAATTATGGTGTATTGGGAACACTATAAATAATTTATTCTCGTAAGAAATGTTATCAAAAGTTTATTTTTCAACAAGTAAAACGATTGTTAACCAACAATATTTTCGCGAACTTCTGTCTTAATTGTAAATAAACAAAAATGTTTAAATAATTGTCGTAAAAATTTTTCGCTTCGTAGAGCCTTTCTTATATACATACTTAACAAGATCACGCCCTAAAAGTTAAAAAAATATTCATACTTTTTGTTTATAATAATTTTGTACTTGAACAAAAACTAAAAAATCCAAGTAATGTTGTTGAAAAAATTTCCCAATTTTTCCTAATTCCAATTCCCAAAGTACAATAAAAAATTGGAAGTATTTTTTTCTATACTTTGTTATATATGGTTGCTTTCGTAAATTTTGGAAGTTTCAGAAAAAAAATCTAACAAAGTTAAAAATTCATTTATAACAAATTGGTAAGTTGATAAATAATGGAATTGTTGATGAAAAAAATTATTTTTTTGTTACTTCATAGATGACTGTCAATGATGATTTTAAGAAAAAAAATAATTTCCTAACTAATTATTTAAACAATAGAAATATAAAAAAAACGATTGTAATTAAAAATTGTTATTAAGAAAAAATTCGTTTTTCAAGAATCATAATATTTGTAATATAATGAAGTTGTGAGAAACATTTTTTCAAAAATATTGAAATAATAATTTGTTTATAAAAAATTTACAAAAATGGGGGAATTTTTTTTTATCTTGTATTAATAAAAAAACAATAATAAGATGATTGAGAATTTTTTTTTTAACAACCCTACTTGGATTTTGTAGTTTTTGTTCAAGTACAAAAATTATTATAAACAAAGTATGAATATTTTTTTAACTTTCATGGCCTAATCTTGTTGATTATGTATATAAAAAAGGCTCTACGGAGCGAAAAATTGTTACGACATTATTTAAACATTTTTTTTCATTTACAATTAAGACAGAAGTTCGAGAAAATTTTGTTAGTTAACAATCGTTTAACTTGTTGAAAAATTAACTTTGAGTAAAATTCCTAACGGGAATAAATTATTCATAGTGTTCCGAATACACCATGATTTTTTCAAATTTAAAAAAACATATTTAATACCTTAAATAAATTAATTAATGTGTCGTACTCGCTTTTGACGCCGCGCGCGCAACCTAAAAATGTCACTCGGAGACCCATTTTCAGCGTTAAATTAAAATTATAAATAATGGAGATAGAGTTCCGGGAGGGAAATTTTCATTGGAAATTTCCTCCTCTTTCAGAATCTTTTTTTGAAATTTCTTAAATATCAATATTTCATAAAATATTGGCAAAAAACAAAATGCCATTTTTTTTTCATCTTCAATTGTTTATAACTTTTGAAATTTTTTATGTGCTAATACACGCTTTCGGCACATTTTTCTAGGCGTTATTCTGGATTCAATGAGCTATCACACGTAATTTTAAGAGCAGTATATCTATTTTAGACCATTTTCAACTTGTTGAGTAGACTAACTCCCACATACCGATTTCGAGTCGAATCAGACCATAATTACAAAACTCGTCCACCATCTCGGAGCCGCCATCCTGAATTTGTGAATTTTGATTAAAAATTCATGATCTAGGACCCCAAAAACCCCTACATATCAATTTTGAATAGAATCGGACCATAATCACAGAGATCTTTTGCCATCTTGGAGCCACCATTCTGATTTAATGAATTTTGACAAAAAATTCATAATCATCGACCCCGAAAACTCCCACATACAAATTTTTAATCGAATCGGAACATAAACACAAATCTCGTCCACCATCTTGGAGCCGCCATTTTTTTCTTTTTCTGAAACATTGCATAATGCATTGGTCACGGGAACTATGAATACTTGCCAAATTTCACATCAATCTGACAACCAGAAGTGGGTCAAATTTAACTTACAAAATTTGATTACAGACACCGTGATAGGTGAGATTGAATAAAAGCTTGTGTGAAAATAATTATTAACATTTTTTTTCAAGTTATTCCGTGAGTTATAGATTCAAAAGCTTGTCGCGCAAAGTTTCGCAGTTCGAATTCAAAAGCGACAAGCTTTTGAATCTATAACTCACGGAATAACCTACGTCCAAGGCAATTATTATTAACTTTTTAGTGCTTTTGAATAAAAGCGTGTCTTTAAAAAGTTTTTTTTATTAACATTTCAGTATTTAAGTACGCCTCAATCTATGCATTTTTGTTAAATCATCGTTATTATGAAGCCTTTTTCTCCTGTACGTTCTGAGCTATCTAGTCCTCCAATGAGGAGACTATCTAAAGATGAACTCATCCGCCATCTTGGAGTTGCCATCTTCAATTCATGAATTTCAACTGAAAATCCTGAATTTGCGAATTTTGATGAAAAAATCATGATCTCCGACCCCGAAAATCCCCACATACCCCTGTTTGATTTTTTTTATTTTTTTATTTTCGAAAAGTAGATGATTCAACAGATAGATGAGACTATCCAGTGACAGAATCACACAGATTACATATAATAGGTAGATTTAACTGAAACAAGACTATACTAATTTACATAATGAAAATTTCGATACGTACACTTGAGGAAAAGAAATAATATTCTAGACTGTGGAAACAGATATTTATTGTTCTTGTTCATGTAGTGTTTGATTGACCACAATGAGAAATGACAACATTTAGGAGAGTAAGTAACAGTAGCAATAGTGTTAATAACGAAATAGAAAAAAGTTTTACAAATCTTCAAATTATCAACAAGAGAAATCAGATATAAATTATAAATTATTCAGCGCAATATTGCGGGAGCAACTACTTAACAGTTATACAGCACAGACTTCAATTTTCTCTTGAAACTCATCAACCTGGTCGAGAAAATATCAAGGTCTTCATTAGTTAAACAATTACAGAATTTCATACATCTATATAGTGGTGAATTTGACATAAAATTGGTAGTTATCCTACCAGGTACGAAAAATAGCCGATGTCGCACAAAGTATCTAGTACTATTCAAGAGGAAAAAACTTGTACAGTATGGGGAGTCTATCATGTCACTAAGAATTTTATATACAAAACAGATGTCAAAGAATTGCCTTCTCAGGTGTAGATTTCCAAGCTTGTAAAAAGTGACATTACATTCATATGAGAGGAAGTAACGTCTTTTATTGAAACGAAAATCAACGTATTTATTAATTTATGCTGTATTCTCTCAACTCTATTAATTTTGTCATTATAAAAGGGGTTCCAAACTGTAGAGGCATATTCTAAGTCACGATGGAATTATACAGCGTTATTATCGTTTCAGTGCGTCGAAAGGATTTGGTAACCCTTAAAATAAAACCAAGGTTACGTCATGCTTTCTGGATCATAGCCTCAATATGGGAGTCAAAATTCAATTTAGTATCTAGAATAACTCCAAGGTCTTTGATTGATTCAACATCATTTATTGATTGCCCGTTTATGGTGAGATCAAAATGAATCGGCGTTTTGTTTCTGGTGGAGAGGATTGTTTGACACTTATCCGGATTAAGTTTCAGCTTGTTCAGTTCACAGTAAATGAAAAAATTATCAAGGTCTGTCTGAAGCATATCATAATCTTCCAAGTTAGTGATGGTTTTGTAGACCTTTGGGTCATCTGCGTATAGCTTTATATCTGTATTCTCAAAACATTCGCAGATGTCATTAATAAATATATTGAACAGGAGAGTGCCAGATGTGACCCTTGGGGAACACCTGATGTAACTAACGATGACGAAGACCTGGAAATATTTATTACGACATATTGCCTACGATTTTCAATATATGACACGAGCAACTTCAATAGGTTTCCATAAATATCAGAATTTCGAAGCTTAACGACGAGGGTTGGATGATGTACCTCGTCGAAAGCTTTCGACAAGGTACTAACAGGGACCCTCATTCTGACCCTTCAACTCAAACCCCTCTGAAACCAAACAGGAACCAGAAACTACCCAGAGTAGCTCAGGCAAATGTGCCTCAGTGTTTAAGGCTGAAGGTTATGCTATACTCACCTACCTTTACAAAAGGAAGCAAGGACCTGCAGTTAACTACTCGGACAGCAAAGCAGCAATAATGGCGTTAGAAGAAAATAACATAGAACGTTTGTCGAAAACAAGGAAAGTCAACCTCCTATTGGCCCCATGACATTCTGGTATTGCGGGGAAGTAGAAAGATTGGCCAAAATAGGATCGGGAAAGACTCCAATTGGACCGACTCCAATCTTGGGAATACCCAGCAGCATGGCTGTCTCCAACATGGAGGGACTGCTATGAAAGGATTTCATCAAAACAGCTTCATATAAAAGAGTCATCGAAAAACCTATAGAAAGATATCTTGTCACTCAACAGGCGGTATATTGAGACTGCGAATGGGCTCCTAATGGAACAAAATCACTTGAACAGACACATGGAACTCATCGGAATCACAGATAATCCCCTATGTATTGGTGTCTGGAGACAACGTCGTACATTCTCCAGACCAACTTTAGAAGTATCATTCTGAATTAAGAGGATGTCAAAGAGATTCAGCTGAAGAAATCGCTGAATATCAGAACATGTGGGTGCATAATGGGCCCAACTCAAAAGGCCAAAGTGCACGAGGTTCTCCGTAACTAGCCCACCTTGTGCCAAGAAGAAGAAGGAATTGACTTGTTCAGTCAACAAAATACTTTGGAATCAGATATTGGTTCTAGTTTCTTCTTCTGGAGTCGATTCTAGATATTTGATTCTCATCTCTTGAAATAACGTTTTGTGTTTTCTTCTCATCAAATAATGCTTTTGTATCAAATAAAAGTCAAAGGAAAATATCTGATGTTAACCTGGAAGCTAGTTTTCGTTTAATAACTTCTGGAATGAGAACAAATGCTTTGAAACCGAGAATTTTAATAAATGAAATATCTGGTACTCCAAGGTTCTTAAGGATTCAACAATGTTACTGTTGCTGACCATACTTGAGGTACACCGTGGTATTTGCAGCTACCGCTAGCTGCATCTAAGTCTTTCCACAAAAATACGATTTGCTCTTTGTGCTACTACAATCTTTGTGGATTATATGGTGCACTCAGTTGATATCGAATTACATCTTCATACAGCACTCAATTTCAACGGAAGCTTTGCATTACTTGGAAGATCTGATTATTTCATTCTTCTGTTGTGAAAAGTAGACAAAAGTTTTACTTGTTTTATCGTCAATGGAAGTTAGAAAATAGTTTCCCCCACCCATAGATTCAACTTGCATTCGGCCGCGATTATTCCGGAAATGGAGAATTTGTTTGTTTAGATCATGCATTAGTCGCTTTCCCATTGCAATATGGCATACTCGGTTGGCGAGGAGTGGACGATTGCTATCTAAAAAAATTTATAATATACAAAATAATGACTCAAGACTTAACCTACGAATAACTCATTCGGAGAATCTGGTTTGCTAGACATCAGAAAACTGTTCGTTCGAGTATTTGAAAAACTTAAAAAAAGATGTATTCATTGACAATCTACGGATCACAATTATAATACTAGAAACAAAAACAGTAGTGTATACCTCGACTCGAAAACAGTAGTTCATAAAGAAAATAGGGGATAACAACCAGAAAGAAAAGTTTGTGGGGATTTTTCGAAATTTCCATAAACGGATTTCGGAAATGGGAATCCCTTTTCATGGGAATATATTCTGTGATTCAATTCATTGAAAATGAGAAGATTCTTTTGAGACTGAAAATATCAGCCAATAAGATAGTCCTGCAAATGTTAATGAGAAAGCAATCTGAAAATATTGCTCGAAAACCCGAACCAGAACAGAAGTTGTTATTCTGAAAAATATTCAATAATAATAATAATGTTTATTCGTTGAGGATTACATATTGATTGACAAGAAATAATCTTAAAATATATTATAAAAGAAGAATCGAGCTACTTATTTCGAAAAGCTATACCAAACGAATAAACAAAGATGTAGCACTAAGGCTAAGCCAGCGAGTGGTCTAAAATGTCTATGTCCATATAATAATATATTTTCGAAATATTGTTGATTCAGATTAACAATTTGATATAAATAGAGTGATATAAATAGAGAAAAAATAGAAATATGTAGAACAAATGTTTGTTAATCAGTGAATGTTCATTCCCAATTTGAAACTACCGTCTGAGCCAAATTGCAGACAAAGACAGTGAAATTCTGTCCAAAGTCAAAATGCACGAATAAGGAATAATGCTGCATAAAAATAAGCTACTGCGGCCGTAATATGTTCGTGGAAATTCAGTCTGCGGTCTAAGTGAACCCCCAGATATTTCACAGAGGGCGTGTCCGTCACCACTCCATCTTTAACTTTCAATTTCTGAAAGATGCCCACATTTGTGAAATTTACATTTCCGTTTTTCTTGGATTAGGTTTGATTTTATTTTCTCTAAATACGGGAAGACCTTCCGCTTCAGGTGAATATCCAACTGTCTCGTGGCCACGTCGCTTGCGAATGAATGTGCATATATAGTAGTATCATCTGCATATACAGAAGTATTCGTCCTGGCATAGGTGAGAAAGTCATACTTGAATAGCGGATATAAGTGCGGTAACAGGCAGGACCCCTCTGGAACACCCCCATCGATTGGACGAGCTGATGAAATTTTGTTTTTTATTTTCACCCAAAAGTCCGTTTAGTAAGATTTGATTCTATAATCCTGACCATATATAAAGGAATGCGTGCCCCACACGGGCTAATGATGAGCGAACAGACGGACGATGAAAGTAGTGAGCCGTGAGGAAAAGAGTGCATTCCATTTGATCCAGTCCCGATTTTCTCATCCAAAGTAGCTACTGCAAACTCTTTTTTCTGTTCACAATGTTTGACGGTTCGATGTTTACCACCATACGGAGCTGACTTGAAAGGAGCAGATTGAATAAAAAAGGTCGATGTACTTGGGATAGGATCAAATCGAAGGACGCAAGCATTTGTGAAAAAGCAGCCGCTCTACTTGTCACCAATATAGTGAAAGCAAAAAGGCGTTTTGGTATGGATTGTAATGTGAATAATAAAGAATGGAGGAGAAAAATGAATCGAAGGAAAATAGAAAAAATAAAATCAGAAAAGTGACATGCTGAGCAGGAGTTGTACGAAAAGTATGGAATGAATTACATAAAGCTGGGGACATATTTTTGAAACCATATCGCATAGGCTATAATCAAGATGTAATACTCGATATTGCCGATAGTTTCATTTAAAAAAAAAAAGGAAAATTGACCCCAAAAGAAGAGAACACAATATGCTATCCCTCCAAAAATGCTTTAGCATTTCTCTTCGATGGGATTCGCTATGGAATGAGTAGTGAACAAGTTGCCGTTGCTTGAAAACCAGGTATAACATCAGCAATGAAGAATATGGTTTAATTTAGTCAATCACTTTCTCACTTGCTTCTCACAACTAGATGGGGACTTTCCGACACAAAACAACACTGTATTGATGCACTCAGTTATTCATTCAGTGAAAAACTTCCTCTCAAGCATTTGATGGGCTTCGCAGAGGATTACAAGAAGGAGGAGCATTCTGAATGACAAACAAAAACTGCTTTTGATTATAGCTCGCTCATTCAAGAATAATTAATATATTGAAGAAGTTGATGCTCACTTCCTTCTCACAACTGGATAGGGACTTTTCAACACAAAAAAACACTGTACCAATGCACATAGTCATTTATTCATTGGAAAACTTCCTCTAGAATTTGAGGGTTTCGCGGGGGGTTTGAATGCCAAACAAAAACTGCTTTTGATTATAGCTCGCTCATTCAAGAATAATTTATATATTGAAGAAGTTGACATGTTGTGCCTGAGTACAAACAGGAGCTTAAATTATTCAGTTGAATCAATAAGGGTGGTCTGAATTCAAAAATCAAGATGGCTCATCTTATGTAGGATCTTCATGAATTACCTTCATTACGTAGCTCATCTTCGGATATATGGGCTATAAAAACAATCAACACTTTGGAAACACCTCGTTCATGATTATTGGTTTTTGATGTACCACCAGTCCAATATATAGGTCGTCTTGAAAAATATCAATTTAAAAATTGAAATGAATCATGGTGTGCTTTTAACACTTGAAAAAACAAGATCCCGTTGGAAAAATAAATCTACAAGTTAGATGAAATTGTAATTAATCCTCATTTTTTAGACCTCAGTTTTCATCAAAAACGGCATAAATGTTTAAATGATAGCTCTAAAAAATTTTCGCTTCTTGGACCCCTTCTTATATATATATATATATATATATATTATATATATATATATATTATATATATATATATATATATATATATATATATATATATAAATATAATATATATATATATATATATATATATATATATATATATATATATACTTAACAAGATCACGTTATAAAAGTTTTTAAAAGTTCTTCATTTTGTTTATTATATTTTTTATAATTAGCAAAAAATTATAAATTGAAAAAATGTTTTTTTAATCCATATGTTTTTCCATTGCATTTTTAGGACATTTGTTTATGATTGCTTATACACTAATTAGTTTGATATTTATTTTTTTTTTTTGAATTTTGTTGTCTAGAGAAAATAATGATTTAAAAAAAAACTCATGAATAGTTCCATTATTTAAATAATTAGTTCATGATTTTTTTCTTCAAAAATCTGAATTGGCATTTCTCAATAAAATAACCAAAAATTAAAATAAATTATTAAAAATTCAAGTGTTCCTTAAGTTAACAATTTGTTGTACAAATCTCATTATTTTTTTTTTGAAACTACTGAAAATCACAAAAACAATATGCAACGTGTCAAAAAAAATTATTTTAATTTTTTCATAGATTTTTAAAAAATTACGGTATATTAAAGTTGCAGTAGACACTTGATTTTTCAATTAAAAGACGACTGTAACCTTTGAACCATTGAAGATACAGTCATCAACCTGTGGATTGATTTTATAGAACTTTAGCTGATCTCTTGAATAAACTTCACCAAGTTTGTATCTGTCATGGTTTTCTGTTTGTATGCATTTGTTTATAAAAAACTTCATAATCTACTTCTTACAATGCTTATATCTGTTGAACTATAAGAGTTGGCCCTTTTAAACATTCAGACGATTTTGTAGGCTAGTATTTGAAATTCAAAAAATTTTGATTCCACTCAATGAGATTAATTGTTCATGAAATACACGGATTTATTAAAATAATGTCAACTTCATCATATATTCTAGCGCTGTTTAATCATATTTGTTAATAAATACTCAACATAAACAGTATTTTTTTGTAAAATAATTCATTATCTGTTTTTTCAACTATTTCTATAGAAAATTATATACTTACCGTAATTTTGGAAAAATCTATAAAAAATATATGACATTTGTTTCGACACTTTATTGCAAACGGTAGTTTTTGTAATTTTTAGTAGTTCAAAAAAAAAATAATGATAATTGGCATTTGTTTATAACAAATTGTTAACTTTATAAACAATTACATTTTTAATCTTTTTTGTTTATTTTCTGTTATTCCATTGAGAAAACGATTATAAACAATTAGGTTTTTTTGTGAAAATCATATTTTTTATACAACAAAATACAAAAGAAATTTTTGAAAAATATTAAATTTATCAATTTGTTTTTAAATAATTTATAAACCAACTGTTTTTTTTTCGAATATTACTGAATGCCTTTGTTGATCCAGAAACAGCAATAGCAAAACATATGAATACAAAAAAAATATTTTTTTCATTTTTGTTGAATTTGAAAAATTATAATAAACAAAATACACAACTTTCATAACAGGATCTTGTTGAGTATATATATATATATATATATATATATATAAGAAGTGCTCCACAAAGCGAAACATTTTTAGAGCCATTATTCAAACATTTATGCCGTTTTTTATGAAAAAGAAACCTTATTTTTTTCTAACGGGGCCTTTTTCTCTCAAGTCTAAAAAACACACCAAAATTCATTAAATTTTTTAATTTATATTTAATACTACAAAAAAATATTTTATGTGGTGCACGCATTCCGTAGCTGTCGCGCAGAGCCCTATTTTCAGCGTTAAATTGAAATTATAAATAAAAAAGTTAAAAATTTTCAGAATATTTTTTTCGATTTCCGCTATTGCTTATAGTTTTTGAATCATTCCCAAAAAACTGAACCCCTTTTTTTGTCTTTGTTTTTTGTTAATAAAATAACAGTTGCAATTTTCATCACAAAAAAAAACAAAAAATGTCTTTCAATTGCATCTCGAATCGAATGAGCTATTGCTCATATTTTTTGGAGACTTGGAGCTATTTTTCGCAGGAAACTCACTTCTCGACTAGTCTACCCCGCATTGGAAAACAGAACAATAGATGTGACAAAATTAATAAATGCGGACATAAATAATATCCGAGTGTATTTGAACTTTGATAGAAAACTATACTCGTCAGCTAACTAAAACTTTCTTTACGACGAAGATATGGAAAAACCTCTGATGAATGTTGAGCAATTCCAACAGAATCCCCTATTCATTATCTATTGTTCATAATAGCCGAACGCTATGAAATTATCTACAAGAAAAATATAATTTCCAAATGATAATAAAGTCTATGCACTCATTATACATGTCATGTATAATGAGTGCATAGACTTTGGTGTATCATGTATTACTTGATACATTCTTGACATATAATGCATTGGATGGCTCTGTTCGTAACTCATATTGAGCAAAACTTGAATTATATTGAAAAATGATTTGTACCAATGATATCTATATTGTATTCTAGTTATATATGTGTAATGGATCAGTAAATAAATACATTTATCAAAAATTAGTTTTATTCCAATAATATAAGTTTTATTTTCCTCAAGGTCATCATCATGATCTTCATCTTCATCACAGAGTTGATATTTCTGTTTGATGTCATCCGGTAGAAATGATAAAAAGGTGTAGAACTATTTCTCCGGATCACATTGATCATCTCTTTATAGAACTGATTCAGGTTCAAGGCTCCCTTACTGAATTTGTACTTTTCATGAATACGCATACATCTTCTAATTCCGTTTTCATCGATGCAAACGTTCAAATTATAGTTCATATCAGGGGCCATCTTAACTCAAGGCATTCAAGTAGGAATGCAATCTCTCGATTGCTGTATTTATGTCAATGGCTTCCGTCCAACATTGACTGGAGTAATGCTCCTACATTTTGGAAACTGAAACAAAAAAATTATTGTGAAATATAATCCATGAAGGGTTTATTCATAGTACTCATATGAAGAAAATGAAGTTTCAGTCCACAAAGATATATTACTGAGTGAGTTCATTCTAAAAAACATCAATATTTCACATTCATTCAATAATGTTGAATCCTACTGAAGTTTTCATATTTGGGGACATGTTATCTTATGCTTGCCACCCGGAGAATTTATACAACTAATATCATCATCGTTGATCGTTGAATTGATCCGAAAAACGGTTTGGTAACCATACTTTGAATGAAATGTTATCATCCTCATTATGTAGTGTTAACAAAATAGATTGACCGAATCGAGTGTTACGAATCATCATATAATTTATAATGAAAGCTTCATCAATTGGGAATGATGAAATTGTTACAAAACCTGTTTAACTATGAAATTGATTTTTTCCAAATCTACTTTAGAAAGAGACAATAAAGATTTCATAAAATATTGAATATTTCCACTAGATAATACATCCACTGCCTCAATACTTCGTTATAAATTAACTGTTAGGAATAGTCCCCCGCCCTACATGATTCGATGAACATTCATACTCCGTGTGGAAGGGATAGCATTCCACGCATTCGACCTCAGTGAGCCTGCAAGCGGAGGTTGTGGAACAGTGATACACTACCTGTTTGAGCGTCATAGAGTGTGGACTACAAAATTCGACATTTCAAAGTCAAACACTCTCGAAGTCAAGGCCACAAACCCAATGACCTTGCCACACACGTAATCACATCACATGTGACGTTATAGTGGTGAAGGAGATCCAGAACCAGCTTAAATCTCCTAATCATAGATTACGTACATGTTGACTGCAGAGTCCTTGTGAGTCCCTGTATAATAATAGTTATAATTTTATTCACACAGAAAAAATAATAACAGAGTATAATTCAACAAATGCAGCATTATTGTGGATGAACAAAAATATAACACGGAAGCAGTAGGTACTACCATGAGTATATACAAACAAATTTTTCGAAAATACTATACTAAATTTACTATGATTAAAAATCAAGTATACAATTATTGTGAGAGCAAGATAAGTATAATTATTAATACAGACTACCATACAATATTTACACAAATACACACACGTTCATATCAGATGTACGCTTGTACACATTAAATAATCGCAGGTAATTTATTTACGAATTATAGATACTGCATATATATAATATAATTGGTTCTGAACTTTTCTAAGTGTTAGTAATGTAAAAGACTTTCAAATGTATTTTATATATATATATATATATATATATATATAATATAATTTATTTTTTTCCTTTCTTTGTTTTTTTATTTTTACATTAAAAAGTGTAAACATGTGAAATGTAAAATAATAAATATCGAAATATAAAATATAAATATTAAGGCGTTTAAAATTTTAGAATACTAAAATATACAAATGTACAAGTACTAAGTGCATTTAGGATAACATTATGAATATCCAAAATTACTTTCAATTTTCAATTATTGACCGTATATAATGAGGCGATTGTTTTATAAATAGCAGTGCAGTGTTTAGATAAGGAGATTGAATACTTTTGGTGCTAAAAATTGATAACATTTTTAGCCTATTGATTTCGAAGCGAAAGGTACTGGATAATCATTTTTTTGTCTCGTATGAGAAGGTTTAATAAGTTCGGTCTTATTGGAGAACTGAGTTGTAGCGATGTGGTTAAAGAATATTTGTCTGATATCAAACATCTCAGACTCTCCATAGAGAACATCACTCGCGTATCTGTTGTTTTTGAAAAGTATCATTCTTAGGAATCATTTTTGCGTTACTTCAAGTGGCTTTAAATAGGTTTTAGAAACCCGTCCCCATCCAACTATTCCATATTTCAGGTGTGATTCTATCAAACTTTGGTAAATAATGTTGAGCTGTCTGGTTCCAAATATGTCTGCTATTCTCCTGAATCTATATAGAATACATCGTAGTTTTTTTACTAGATAATCTATATGCGAGTTCCATCTGAGGTGCTTATCAATCACTATACCAAGATTCTTAACTTTATGTGCCAACATAATGGTGAAGTTATTACCGATAGAAATTTGATTGAAGTGTGGTGAACAAGTTATATTGCTGCTGAAAGGTAAATTAATTGACAGCAATCTATAATTCAGCCATTTTATTATATTGGGAAAGTCATTTTCGATTTTATGTTTTAACTCCTGCCAGGTGTCACAGGACAGTGTCGTCCGCAGAACTTATTATCTCACATTCAGCTACTGTGAAGAATAGATTGTTTTGATAAACAGTAAAGAGTAAGGGCCCTAACACGGTACCTTGCGGTACACCACATGTAATCATTTGTTCCTTACTAATGTGGTTTTGAATTCGCACTAGTTGGTTTCTTCCAGTTAAATATGATTTCATAAGATTGTATACTGTACCTCTTATACCCATATCCTCTAAGGTTTGCAATAGAATGGAGTGATCAACAGTATCGAAGGCATTTGCCAAATCTACGAATTCTCCGATGGAAGGTTTTTTCAAGTCTATAGCCTTGTATATTCGAACTGTTAGTTTTTTTATAGCATCCTGAGTTGATTTTCTTTCTCTGAATCCCAATTGTGAATCAGACAAAATGTTGTATTAATTCAGAAATGAATTCAGTCGTTTTTTTAATTATTTTCTCAATGATTTTACTGAAGTTAGATATCAATGCTATAGGGCGATAGTTAGACATCTCGGTTCTATTACCATTTTTGTAAATTGGAACAACAGTAGATAGTTTGAACGCTGTAAGAAATTCACCAGTATCAAATGATTTATTGATGATATATGTAAGCTGAATCTTGATGAAGTCTACTATAATTTTCAATGTTTCTGATTTCAAATCGTCGGGTCCAGGCGATTTTTTATTCTTTTGCTCTGATATAACACTTTTAATCTCTGAAGGATTTGTTGGGAAGAGAAAAAGTGAATTTTCATTAATTTTTTTAATTTCTCTATAGCCATCTTCTTTATTGACCTTTTTTGCCAATTCCGAACCTACATTACACTAACAATAACAATCGAATTTATTCACAAATAAAAAAAATTATATACAAGTTTATAGAGGGAGAAGTAAATGTATGTAATTGGTAAAAAGACGAAGTATCAGCAAAGCTGTTTTTCATCTTAACCTTGAGAGAAAAGAATGATGTTTTATACTAACTACTATATATACCAACGACTATAGGTATATACTAACTATATTCTATATACTATAGTAAACATGGAGAAAGAAATAATGATAAAATAGTAATAATAATTTTGACAATATGTTACAAAAATTTACTAACTGATATTTCAAGAATATATAGAAATTAAAAGAAAAATAATAACAATAGTTCATTCCTGTGCACATCTGAGCATTTGTTTCAATTTTTTTTTGGAATTGTTTGAAGAAAAATTCCAGTATTCTCTGGGAATCGAATTGTAATGTTTTGGTGTGTTTTAGGAAAAGTCACGTGTAAATAATGCTGTGGAGTGTCTTTTGATGACTTGTAAATTATTTTTTCTCCGATTGACAGCAAATATAAATTTTGCAGACACATATCAATCAGCAAAGTATTACTTTTTCTGCCTAGGCAGCAAAGTGAGGACTTTCCTGCCTAGGTAGCAAAATAATTATTCTCAATGAGAATAAAACATTTGACATTTTTTGACAAAAAAAAAACATTCATTAGCAATTATTACATAATACTTTTAACAAGAATTTAAAAAACATATCTTTAGTTGTTATTAACATTTATAGTAAAATTACTACAATTTTGAATAAATAGGCCACTTTTTCTTTCCTCAGATATCGTTCTCTTTACATTCACTATATTACCAGTTTGATTCGCCTCATGAGTGGTTCCTACATTTGTCAAAACTTTTTCACATATACTGGTTCTACTTGCCATTGAATCCTCAATGTACCCTTCTGCTATAGTTGAGAATTTCCACCCACCATGTCTTTTCAACATTGCTATGTCACCTCCTGAATTTTAAGTAAAGTGGCAGAACTTCTACGGAGACAGTGTCCCATATATTCTTTAGCATTCGGCAACTTTAAATAGACAGCTATTTCTTGAGGTATTTCACCAAATTCATGGATACCAACAATTCGCTTTATATACGGATTTACCTTTTACGTATTTAAAAAAAAAACTTGTGTCTTTTAATTCAGCAGGCCGAAGAGCTATATATTTTCTAACAACATCTAAATATTCCATTATTACGAAAGACCTCGAATTCTTCGTCTTCGTGTTCAATAGGGATACCAATAGTTTATTGTTCATATCTTCAATATTTTCTAACTTTAAATTCAATAGTTCGTCGCAGCGACATGCCCCCGCAATTCCAGAAATCAATACAACCTAAAAGGATGGATTATAAGTATTTTCACTTTATCATATAAATATCTTATTCAAAACTTACTTTTGCTGATGAATATTCATCATCTGGAGCATCCAGTATGAAGTTTGTAATATCTTGTTTTTCGAAAACACGGCACTTCTTTGCCTTGTAGCCTTCGGATGCCCGTTTTAAATATGCCCGCAACTTCAAATATCTTCCTATATCTACGCCATTTCTAACATTCATAGTTGCCTTCAACATGGAATATACAGACCAAAGTGTGGAACTCTTCATTGTTTTAGATAATCCAGCAAAATAAGCAAGTAATACATTATCCGAAAAAGTCTTCGCACTTTTCTCCATGCAATAATCCATAAATCGTTTATAATTTCCTTCATATTTCATCAGAGACTTCTCCGGCAACAAATTTAACTCAATATTTTTTGCCACCTCCCTTATTTCTGGATGAGTAAGTACTTCTAAGTCGCTATCACTGTCCATAATATAAATATACCAATATTTTTCCACAAAACTGTCAGAAATTTCATAAGTTGTCATACTATAATTAATATGGACATATATGTTTCAATAGCAACCAACCATTGCAACAATTGCGATTTCTATCAAATTTTGTTTTAATTTATCACTAAAGAAAAAATAAAAAGATTGTGGGAATTGTAATAATTTGCAAATACAATATCCTACATATATTATTATAAATAATCGGAGAAAAAATTATATGTTCAACTCGGCAGCAAAGTAGATTGACTGCCTTAGCTGAATTCCTAGCCTCGCTACGCTCGGCTATTAGCCGCGGCAGTCAATCTACTACTTTGCTGCCTAGTAAAACAAATAACTATTTTCTGATATTCACTTGGTTTATGTTCGTAAATGTAATTAGTCTTTCGCGTAGATATGATGGTTCACCTATGTATGTAGAACCCCATGAGTTAGTGTTAAAAGCTGAAGATTACGCAGGATTTCTAATTTTAGCCACCCAGATTCACTGAATTTTGAACCAATATGCTCATATTTTCGAATGCCATAAGAAAATCGAATACAGGAATTCTGAATTTTTGCAGTCGCAAAGCATCGGTCTGTGAGATTGGACCGTAAATGCTATCACAATAAGATAATTTGGATAATATGTCTCAGTACATTATACGAGCTCTGGCAGAGATAGCTTGCGTGTCTAGAAAGTCTGAGGTCTTCATCAACCCATAACCCAAATTTTTTGGTTTTTTTAACCAAGGGTAGCGGTGTTCCTGCTAAGTTGATGATTTTGAGCCGAAAAGTATGGGGACAGATTTAGATGGGTTGAGTTTCAAGTTATGTGCGGCAGAAATGTTATAAAAGGATAGAAGATCATTTCCAATAGTGTTGACGGATACAGGTATAGAATCGATGGAAAATTTCAAATGCCGTGTCATCGGCAAAGTGATGAACTGTGCAATTCTGAACGTATTCGTGGAAGGATGGGCCCATGAATTGAGCCTTGAGGTACTCCGCTCTCAATTGGTAAAGCATCGGACTTGGAAGTAGGACTAGACACATCATTTCATCCGTATCAATTGCCTTGAAGATATCATCATTGATATTCAATAATGCCGTGGTTGTACTGTGGAATTTACGATACCCAGACTGCACAGGAGTTATAATATTATAAATAATTACAATATTTGTTCCTTCATAATTCTTTCGAATACTTTTGGTAACATTGGGAGAAGACTAATTGGTCTGAGATGTGCCAGTTCCGTAGGATTGGAATAACATTACCCCTTTTCCATGCGATAGGAAATTTGTTAGTAGTAATGGCGAAATTCATGATGTCGAGCAGTTTGACATCAGTATGACTCAAACATTCGCAAAGATAATTGGTCTGATCCTGTAGCATTACTTGTGATTAAATTCAGATTTTTCCTGATAGTATTAACGTCTACCGTGTGGAAGTTAAAGAGCTGGGTTTTTCTGTAGAATATTTGTCCAGAAAGACAGCTTTTCGGGAGTTTTGGTAACATGGTTATGGCGAGAAAATGGGAGTTGATCATTGACACATCTTTGAGATTATCGGAAAGATTCGCTTTCTTATCATTTCTTGATATTTTTTTATACAGCACTAAATTTAGATAAGCTTTTTTTCCAGTAACATTACGATTGTCTTTGTGATATACGAAATCAGTTAAAAATTTGGTTCGCTTATATTTCCTCAAGGCTGGTTATTCGATTCCAATTATATATTTGATAGTAGGTGTTATCCAAGGTGCAGGAGATCTAGTCGTTCTTGTCGTGCTGATAAGAGCATGTATATTAGAAACGGTGATCAAATTGAAATATAAATGATTCAATTCGGCATTAACGTTTTCTAATGGCATCCAAGTTGACATTTGCTAAGTCTGTTTGAAAGTGGTGTATGTTAAATTGAAAAAATCACGATATGTTATATATTAGACGTGTGGAGGAGTTTCAGTTTATTTAATTATGAAACTTATCATTTGATGGTCTATGTCGTGAACATTTACTAATTCAATATCCCGAGGATTTGAACATACTGATATATGTATGAGAGTTTGGCAGGTTGATGTAATGCGGGTAAGAGTATTCACCAATTGATGAATCTCATAAGAATTCAGGAGGTTATAAAAGAGTTCAGAACGCCTGTCGGAGTTAAGTAAGTTTTGTTCAGTTCTCCTGCTGAAGTGAGATAATCGCAAGTGGGTAGCAAATTTCCCAAGGTATCTTCCAGTTCTTGCAAGGACTGAATAATATTTGCTTTGGGAGGGCGATGAACTATACCAATGAAGTACTTCTTTCTTTTATGAGTGACAGATATCAAGAGTTGTTCTAAGGAATGTGTTATTTGGGAAAAACAATTTTTCTGAGAAACAGTGCGTTTTATGTAGAATTTTGTATTCGATACGCATCAGAGCCATGTCTCAGCGATGCTAACAATATCTAACATTTCATCCAATACGTGGTCTTTGAATTGTGAGAATTTCGTGGAAATTGTTGTGGCTACGTGTAGAACTGCTACCAGTCGAGGAAGTTTCAGCTACTATAGAAACGGAGTTGCTACAAGAAGATCTTCCTTGGGTTCCAAGAGCACAATTATCATTCGGTTCCGTTGAAGAAGAGGTTTCGTTATCAATCAGCAGTATATTTTTCTTCAGTTTAGAGTCTATGTTTTGAGATTTAGCCACCTTCAAATCTTCATAGGATAAATCTTCCACAAATAGCAGTCCGGAGTTTTTCAACTGAGGAATTTTTGAAGATATTTCAGATTCTTTCAAATTTGACAATAGTTCCAGGATAAAAGGTTCATTTTTAACCGACAAAATCAAAAAGGAGGAGGTTCTCTAGTCGACGCGTATATTCTTTATTTTTTTATGTATGATCAAGCATAACTTTTTACAGAGTAGTTCGATTTCGATTATTCTTTTTTCATTGGTTAGGGTGTATTAGAATTTGGTCTCATTTGAATTAAAAGAAAATATTTCCCTAAGTCTAGCGATCAGGCATAACTTTTTGCTGGGTCGTCCGATTTGGATGATTCTTTTTTTATTATATAGTGTATACCTCATAGTTGATCATATTTGAATGGAATGATCCACTCCTATGGAGATGATTGATTTTTCACTTGTGAACATTGGCACACATATGAAGTTGACATTGACAGATTGCTATTATCGTTATTTTTGTTCTTCTACATCCGTCAGAATAAGTACATTCTATAAAAGGATGCAATTATATACAAAGTGCTGAAATAAACTAACCAGAACTACCAAAAATAATTTATATTATATAACAATAAATGATTATAGTAGGTAGTAATTAGTAGAAACCTTTTAACAAAAAATTAAACCTACGAAAAACGAAACTGAAGAGCAAAAACTAAAATAAACCTTCTTAGCCTTAAAAACTTAGCTCCTAAACTAATGAAAGTAACTAATTTTGAGTCGGCGCCAATCAAACAATCAACGAAGATCATTAGAAAACTTTAAAAAAAATTAAATAAATGACATCGCGCATCTCGATGCCATCATTTTACGCTTTACTTATTTCATTTGCTTGTTTGTTTGGCGCCGACTCAAAATTAGTAACTTACATTAGTTTAGGAGGAGGAGGTTTATTTACTTTTTTGATTTTCAGT
The DNA here is from genome assembly GCA_018342105.1 of Gonioctena quinquepunctata. Classification (NCBI taxonomy): domain Eukaryota; kingdom Metazoa; phylum Arthropoda; class Insecta; order Coleoptera; family Chrysomelidae; genus Gonioctena; species Gonioctena quinquepunctata. The sequence goes on from JAFIRS010000173.1 coordinate 57,559, forward strand.
TCCGTTTTTTGTCGGTTTGATTTTTTGTTAAAAAGTTTTTTTATCTTATGGTTGATAAAATATTTATTGATGTTCTGTTCAGTCAAGGTAACTTTCAGCTTTTCATTGACTAATTTTATCACATAGTCAACCATGAAGAGAAATTATGATTATGGCCGAATATAAGAAATGTGTTTCGACGGAGGCATCTATCAGAAGAAGCTTCAATTTCAACGATTGATTTTCACCACGTAAATTTTACACGGATATTTCCAGTGATTTTATCCTGGAATTCTTTTCCAATAGAGGTTTCTTTCCACTTAAATAAAGACGCAAATAGCCTATACTACATTTCAAAAGATAGTTCGTAGATGAAAACCCCGGAGTCGGCTCCAGCAAATTTGCTTAGTGGAATTTTTTTAACAGGAAATTTTCTCAAAAATGACCACTATTTTGTTTTTTCACAAATATTTCAAAAAATATTGGAAAAATCGTTCCATACTCAATAGAATTTTTGTAGAAAATTCAAAGACCTACAAAATTGTTATTTGTGCTACCAAATCGGACCATTTTTCAAAAATTCATATTTTTTGTAAATTCAAAGCTGGGCAAACAATCTCGCGGTAAATGATAGATAATAACATGTAGTTCAACTCTGCGCAAGATGGTTTCTGTCCAACGTGTTATAAACAATTTGGAAGTAGAGATCAATATCTACAATTCGTATATTTTGGATTTTCACCTGATAGGTGAAAATGTCTCTGAAAGTTGCTCCAAACGCTTGAAAGTGCGCTCGGCGGGCTGCTTATACTTTGGCGCATATACTGCTTATACTTTGGCGCTTATACTTTGGCGCATATTATCATATAGTTACATTGGTTAATAGTTTGACTTGTATTGGTTTAAGCAATCAGCCACTACATATTTGTACATTTTCTTCATTTATAAATAAATGTGAAACATTTTCTTCAATACATAAATGTAAAACATAAAAAAATACATGAATATAAAACATTTTTTAAATACATAAATGTATTATGTTCACATACAATGCAATATATTTACTCACAATTATTTTTCAAAAAAAAATCATGAATGAGAATGTTGATATGACATTTCAAACCATAGTCGAAAAAGATTAAAGCTCCAATTTTCATGCATTAATTTTAACATCAACTCGATTAATTCAATGACATATAAATACACAAAATTTTAATAAGCTATTTAAAGGATATTAATGCATATTTTTGTTTTTATCAACAGTTGTAAATTTTTCATATTATATTAAACTTTCATCAGTTAAATATGATACATAAAGAAATTAAAACATATAAGATTACTTTAATAGTAATAAATGGGGTCTATAAAGACAATTACTCTGCAGTGTCTTATGTTATGAGCGACTATAATTCTACAGAACTCATATGAATGATGTAAGTTGTATTTTTTATTTTGATAATTATAATCAAAGAAAATTTTCATGCAGTAGCAAACAATTTTTATCATAGTAAGTTATAATATTTTGTAAGTTTGAAAAAAGAAACGCCCAAATTCGTGAACACATCTGTTTGGGAGGGTACAAATTCTCCCACTACCGCTACTCGACTCTGCCTCGAGCGCACTTTCAAGCGTTTGGAGCAACTTTCAGTGACATTTTTAACACATTTCCCACCTCTCAGGAGAAAATCCAAAATATACAAATTGTAGATATTGATCTTTACTTCCACATGCCGTTCACTGAATTTGTATATGACAATTTCCCTCAAATCGGCGTATTTTGCAAGATAAGCCCTTAAATTGTTTATAACGCGATTGTTTCAAAACTACACATTGGACAGCAATCACCTTGCGCACAGTTAAACTACATATTATTATCTATCAGTTCCCGCAAGATGGTTTGTCCAACTTCAAATTCATAAAAATTACGAATTTTCGAAAATTGGTTTCTTTTTAGGGGTTTACCAGATTTTCTCAGTGGAAAATGCACCGATCTGTTCGCACAAAAAACCATTTTGTAGGTTTTTTTAGAATTCTCTACAAAAGTAATAGAAGTATGAAACGATTTACTCAATACTTTTTGAAATATTTATAAGAAACCAAAAAGGTGGTCATTTTCAACAATAGTTCTTGTTAAAAAAAATCCACAGAGCGATACTGCTGGGGCCGTCACCAGGGGTTTCATCTACGAACTATCTTTCAAAACGTAGAACAGGTTATTTGCGTCTTTATTTAAGTGTGAAAATAGTCTATATTTTTTCTCTATTGGTTGGCCTATCAGTTTCTTTATCTCAGCCTCAGTTTCTTCCGCGTCTTTACTAACTTTCGTTAATAATGCGTAAATATCTTTGTTATATACATTTTTGTTTCCCATACTAAGTTAACCAGTCCGCCAATGGCAGATATAGGATGTTTCTTTATGCGCAAAAAGAAACGAAACTGATATGTGAACACTAGAACGTACGTATTGTATTTCTCATCTCCAGATAAATGATAAATTAGCTAGCACAAATATTCTGGTTAGATAACTGAAGGTATATAACTTTTACCTCATTCTTATGGTAGAGGCATTATTCTCATTTTCATAAATAGTGTACTACAATGTTCTCTGAAGCCTACACCGGCTAGAATTCAGACGGCCTTTTCTTGTGACATGAAATTTTTTTGTGCATTGTTAGAATTTTCCCATATGATGGGAGAGTAAAATAAGCCGAAGTATAATTGTGTCAATACTTCCGAACTCAGAACACATCGCAATCTTCTTAGTAGAAATATTATGCTGAGCCCGCTCTTTAGATTTTCTGTATGGTTATACCAGCTGAGAGAATCATCGATTGTAATCCCAAGAAGTTTGTGTGTGAAATGATCAGCTGTTGGGTTTTATCAGCGTTGAGTTGCAAGGAATTGCAGTAACCAATTTTCAGCATTATTTATCGAGTTTTTTATATACCTGAAAGAATAAAAAAATCGGATGAAGTATTTAATAAAGAAGTATCGTCTGCAGTGTTGTGTGGCAGCAGTGTTGTGTGGCGTGTTCTGACAAATATCATTGATATACATGATAAAAAGTAATGGTCTAAGGACAGAGCCCTGAGTTATTCCAGTGTATGGTTTTTAGGTTTGATGTTGTGGCATTTATTTTCACCATTTGTTGCCTGTGAGTTAAGTATGATGAGTATATATTAATATATATATATATATATATATATATATATATATATATAGAGAGATATTCCCCTAATCTGATTTCTCTAAAAGGAGGTCATGTGAGACACAGCCGAACGTCTTGGACAGATCGCACATAGGAAGGATGGTATAGTGCTCATTTTCCAGGCCCTCGACAATGTATCCTATTATTTTAAGCAAGCCCCTATGGTAGATTTGTTCTGTCGAAATCAAAACTGATTGTTAGATAAGAAGTTATTCGATTCAAAATGGCGTGTTAGTCTATGATTAAGTTAAATTTCCATGATTTTGGAAAACAAATTTATTAACGAAATTGGACGGAAGTTATAAATAAAGAATCTCTGGATTATCTTGAAAAGTGATGAAAATCTGGAAATTTTGAATGGTTTTGGGAAAATGCCATCATCAAAACATTTATTCATGAGGGCAACTGATGGTTCAAGCAGAATATCGGATGTATCCATAATGTGCAATGCATTTATTTCAAAAGAATCTTCTGAACCAGATCTCTTCAATCTATTATCGCTGATAAGACCTCGTTTGGAGTGGCTGAGCTAGGAAAAAACTGAATTTTGGAGATGGTATTTTTCTAAGCAGATCTGAAATGGTAACTTTTTGATAACTTCATCAGCAATTGTACCGAAAAAAACATAGAATTCAGCAGGGCTGGAAAATGTTATGTCATTGTTTCAAGGTTTTTTGTTGAACTCATAATTAACAATATGCCAACTGTCTCTGGATATGTTATGAGAATTAGATGAAAAATCATCATATGCTGCTTTTTTGTAGAAGTGATTGAATTTCTGTAATCAGCTTTCAGATTCCTATATATTACCCAGTTTTCAAGATCATTAGTATTTTCCGCGATTAGTTCAACAGATGATAGTATATTTCGCTTCTTGACCAGTTGTTCATTGAACCAATTTACGGGTGCTTCATATATAAGACTTCTTTAGAAGGAAGCATCCCTCCACCAAAGTACTATATGTGACAACGAGCCAGGTAGCTGATTCGTTGACACCATTCAAAGATTCATATAATGATTGCTAATTAGCTTGGGTTGATGAATTTCCAAATTTAAAAAATCCACTAGGTATTCGAGACATGCCTACTATGGAGTATTACGTTTAGTTGAATTCATGAATGTGACAAAGAGTTGACCCATGTAATCAGAGAGATAAGGATCAAACACTCCTACTGATCGATGTCAGTAATGATATTATCAATACAAGACGCCGAGTTTGAAGTGACCCTTGTGAATTCATGAATAGTGGTTTCAAGGCCATACGATTCTAGAGTTGTTATGCATGAATGTTATATGGTGAAGTTGATATGGTTAATTTAATATCAGATATCAGGAAAATACAAACACCACTGTGTTTATTTATACTTCGACAATGATAGCTGGCCAAATAGTAACCTTTTATATTGATGTGTTTTAAATTAGATTCAGATTGCCAATGTTCGGTGGAACATAGTATATTTATATTTTCCTCATCTTTTAGGAATACATTGATTATATTTTGTATATTTTTGGATCTTGGCAAATCTATTTGATTGTGAAGGGTGTATTGGTTTTTGTTTTTCATGTTATCCCTTTTAACGATACGTTAGGACAACTCCAAAATTTATGAGATTTATTGGGTTCCCGTAATCTGTTTTATTTGCATGTGGTGTGCACCACGATTCCTACGATGATCTGACGTGTATACCGGGTGTTTCTCAACAGTGACTCACCATTATAACTTTTTTGTTTCTATAGAGTAGCAAGTGAAATTCGGTCTGCAGGTATAGTACATAAATATAAATTTTTTGACTCTTTCAATTGTTTTCTATCACTTCAGGTTTGACCGGAACTGAACCTTACTTTCTTATTTTATTTCAATACAGAATCACATTGTGAGAACAATGAAAACCCATTTGTCACTTTTTGGTATTTATCATCATAATATTTTCAATTTTTGAATTTTAATCTAGAATGAGTTGAAACTGTTGAAGTTGCCAGGGAAAAATAGTTCCGATCGAGTTTTACTTTTCATTTGTTTTACTGGTTCATTCAAAGTTTACAAAATCGTAATTATGATTTTTACTCATTTTTTTCAAACAGAACAAAGGTGGCTCATTACGATATCTAAAATGGGCATCTTGTTACGAATAACTTGATACCACACAATCGACATTTTGAATAAATATCTAGTATTATAATCTGTCTGAACGCTCAAATAGTTTATTGTGAGGGCCATCAACCGGCATGGTGGATAGTGAAAAAAAAAGGAGGCTATGGAAAGTAATAAAACACAATTGTTATGACATTAAATTAAATTTGTCAGTTTTGGCAGGAATTCTTAAGAAACAATACCAATTTTTATAATCAGTTCGTTATTACAAATTAGGAAATGGAAAATTACAGTCGAAATGAAGAAATTTACATGCCATTAATTTACGGTGAAGCTAGAAAAAATGCCGTTGTTGCAGCGCGGCTTTAGGCAGAAAGATATCCCAACAGACGACATCCCACTCCTCATTATTTTCCAAAATGGAACAAAAACTTCGAAATGAGGCCGAAGATGATAACAAAAACCAATTCTTTGGAAGTGAGGATTAAAAAATTGACGTAGTTATTAGTTCAAGTAGAGAACACCACATCCGTGAGAGAAATAGCTCTGCGATGTGAAATCAGTGTTTCATCCGTATGGAGAATCCTAAAAAAGTACCGTTCATTTAAATATCAATCACACCAACACCTGTACCCAAATGACAAAGATAGGAGATTGGAATATTGCAATTGGCTTTTATAACAGTACGAAAACGATCCTTCTGAAATTATTCATTCAGATAAAACCCGATATACAAATTTGGGCACGTTTAACAGAAACAACAGAAGATATTGGGCTCAAGAAGAAAATACACCATTTTCAAAAGTGGTTTGGTTTTAACTGTTGGATGGGAATAATGGAAGAAATAATGTTGGGACCAATATTCTTTGATGGGCATCGAAATGGTGAAAGATACTTGAACTTATTACGAAATAAAATTTTATGGATAACGTACCCTTATCAAACACTGTTGGTCTTTTCTTCCAGCAAGATGGGAGTCCTTCCCATAATTCAAGATTGGTTAGGGAATATTCGGATGGCAGGTCATATGGTAGTAGGAAATTTTCAAAAGTGGTTTGGTTTTAACTGTTGGATGGGAATAATGGAAGAAATAATGTTGGGACCAATATTCTTTGATGGGCATCGAAATGGTGAAAGATACTTGAACTTTATTACGAAATAAAATTTTATGGATAACGTACCCTTATCAAACACTGTTGGTCTTTTCTTCCAGCAAGATGGGAGTCCTTCCCATAATTCAAGATTGGTTAGGGAATATTTGGATGGCAGGTCATATGGTAGTAGGAAATTTTCAAAAGTGGTTTGGTTTTAACTGTTGGATGGGAATAATGGAAGAAATAATGTTGGGACCAATATTCTTTGATGGGCATCGAAATAGTGAAAGACACTTGAACTTTAAACGAAATAAAATTTTATGGGTAATGTACCCTTAGCAAACACTGTTGGTCTTCTCTTCCAGCCAGAAGGGAGTCTTTCCCATAATTCAAGATTGGTTAAGGAATATTTGGATGGCAGGTTTCAAGAAAATTGGATTGGTACCAATTGACCGATTAGATGGCCTCCAAGGTTAAATTTAGTTTATGTAATTTATAGCGTTTTAATGCGATTTTATGTTTTGAGTAGATTGCCGGACCTAACGCCCCTAGATTTTTGCCTATAGGGTACTTCGAAAAATGAGGTGTATAATACCCCATCAGCTACACGAGAGGAATTAGAAATTAAAGTATGACCTACATCAGAGCAACTACGGAAGGTAGTGAGAGCAACAATAGAATACAACTTTGCCAAGATCAGCATGGTGGTCATTTTTAACATAAAGAACAATAAGTTTATTAGATTTTATATTGACGTTTTAGCAAGTTTTCAAAATACCGAGGTATTTAGGTATTTACTGTGACAATCTCAATGATAATTACATAAGGTACCTTATGATTTATTATGTCACTTTGTCCAACCAAATTGACACATTATGTATTTTCATTATGGTCGTTATTAGTTAATCCAGTTCTAATGTTATTAGGAGTTATGTTATTGAACGTTTATTTAAAATATCGATTGTGTGGTATCAAATTGTTTGTAACAGAATGCCCATTTCAGATATGGTAATGAGCTGCTACCTTTTCTATTTGAAGAAATTGACTAAACATCATAATTACGATTTTGTAAACTTCAAATGAACTAGTAAAACAAATGTAAAGTAAAACTCGATCGAAACTATTTTTCCCTGGCAACTTGATCCAAAATCAACCGGTTCAACTCATTCATGACACTAGATTAAAAATTAAAAATTGAAAATTTTGGGATGATAAATGCCAAAAAGGACAAATGGGTGCATTGTACTCACAATGTGATTTTCTATTGAAATAAGTGAAAATTACCGGTGACCCTTTAAAATAAGAAAGTAAGGATCATTTCCACTCAATGCTGAAGTGATAGAAAATAATTGAATACGTAAAAAAATGCATATTTATGCACTATACCTACACACTTAATTTAACTTGTTTGTCTGTGGGATCAAAAAGTTTTAGGGGTGAGTCGCTTTTGAGAAACACCCGGTATATATATAAATATATATATATATAAATATATATATAAATATATATATATATATATATATATATATATATATGTTGATTTTATTTGGGGTTGCATTCAGGAATAGGGCTGATTAGGAAAACTCTTTGGTATCCGTCAAGCTTTCGGCAGGACGACTACAATGTTATGGATTACATTATGAAAAGATATATTGTTTGTCTACTTACTAACGTGAGATTGATGTAAAATTAGCACATTAAATGAACAGGAATTCATAAAGATGAAAAAAAATATATCAAAACAAGACTGAATTAGCTGAAAAAAAAACAACATAGCGATAAACCATTTGTCCGTAATGTTACAGATCATTCTGTTTCTTGTTCCACATTTTCTATTAATACAGTCAATACAAATTGGTATTTGAAGTCTTTGTTACAATTAAAGAAATAACGCGTTTCAGTATTTTTAGAAATTCTGTCCCTAAAGGGGTGAGTGAATTTGTAGTAGTCGTCACAAAAAAAACAAACCCGCTAGTTATAATATATAACGTTAATAGTTAAAGTAAGGTGCGAAGTGAGTATTTTGAAAGTATTCAAGTTGAGTAGGTAGCAATTAGTAGATACCAGCCACAAAAATATTAAAAAATAAAAACTTTTTTACTTTTTTTGATTAATTAGATTTGGATATGAAATGATAATGATCAATAACAAGATTAAAAATGATTGTATTTGTCACTATTTTCATTCAAAAAAATTAGTCTGGAAGAGGGTACTCTTATTGAAATGATTTAAAAATTTCTCATCTTTGAAATAAAAAATATTTCTTTTTCAAAGACAGAATCGCCATTGGGAATTCGTAGAAAAACAATTGCTGAAATACTGTTAGATAGATAATTAATTCGTTCACCATTTAACATATTCACAAGGAAATATAAATGGACAAACACGTCAAGAACACAAAAAGCAAATACCATAAATTATGATATATAACACAAATATGGTATTTGTCACATAGTAACAGAGAAAAACCCAAGTAATGAAATACAATTTGGATGAACAATTCGTCTAGTAAGTAATAAGTCACAAACATAAAAATTCGTTTAGTGAGTAGCAGCAATTAGGAATTCTTTTAGTCAATTTTTGAATATTCTACATTCGGTGCAGATTTTATTTCAGGATCCAATTTATTGTACAATTTGCACCCGATAAAATAAAAACTTTTTTGATAGTGTGCAGTGCAGCGAGAATTGGGCTGTAACGATCATGTTTTGGCAAGCACGTTGTAATGTTTTTCCAATTATTATAGAAATATATACACACCTCCAAAATATATAGTGTCAGGTTTTTAGTTGTTTGAAAAGTTCTCTACAGCTAGTCCTCATATTAGTATTTTCAATAATGCGAAATACGTATTTCAGTAAAATAAAAGCTGTGTTTACATTAGCACTATTACTCCAACTTCGTATTCCATATCTCATGGAGTGAAAATTGGCACAATACAGAATGTGATAAGGAATGTGTTTGCTGCAAATATTTTTCAAATATTTGATGCTGCACTACAAAGTTTCTTACATAATTGGTTGGTATGTTCTGTCCATGATAATTGCCTGTCAAAAGTAACTCCTAATAGTTTCACGTTTTCAGAGCATAGTAATTGATTTTCCGTATCTTAAATATTGTAGGTGAATCATGTCGTCTTTATCCGAAATATGTCAGCACTGTTTTTCTGTGGTTCAATAGAAAATTATTATTTTCGGACCAGGGTATTATATTATTGTATACAATTTCTGTTGAGCAGATCAGTGATTGTTGGCTGTCACCAGATATAATGATGTTAGTATCATCAGCGTTACATACAATCTCGAAATTCGGAATGTTTTCTACAAAAATATGAGGTCATTCGCAAATACGTTGAAAAGCAGAGGCCCCAAAACTGATCCCTGGTATAGGAAGGACTGTTAGTGCCGTTGAGTGAAACAAACTGCGTCCTATTCAAGAGATATCATTGGAAGAACTTCGAAGGTATACCTATTATTCCATATCGAAGGCCCTCGAAAAATCTATAAACAATCCGCTTACATGATCTCCTTTGTCTAACCTACAGACGAGTTCATTTCGAAAAGTATTCAGTGCAGTCTCTGTACCCATATCAATACGAAATCCATGTTGGCTTGTTGATAAAATTTTATGCTGTGTTAAGAATTTTGGAAAAACTACAAAGTAAGCTGATAAATCTATAATTTGCAAGGTCATTGCAATCTCCTTTCTTTTAAAGAGGCATTACCTCTGCTAGTTTCAGACAGCCAAGAAAAATTTCCATTCCATGGGACTTATTTATCAAGAATACCAATGGCGAACATAGGTAGCGACTTGCTTTTTTAATTATATTATTTTATACTTGATCATATCCTGATGAGTTGGATGTCTTCAAATTATCGATAAGGGTTTTGACGCCTATAAGTGTGACATGTTTTAAGAAAGAAGACAAGTTACAAGTAGGTTGGTTGGTTGGTTGGTTTAAGGCTGACGAGCCAGAGACAGGGTTGGCACTTAGCTTCCCTTGACACTGCGACCAGCTGGGGTCTATTGTATCACTCTGTCGTCAGTGGTTCCTCATTCAAACAGGTTTGTGCCCCTAACTAGGTCTAGAAGCCCGTTGATAAGGTTCTTCGGACTCATGCCCGTTTCCGGGCCGATCTCTCCAAAGATTCTGTGTCGCCCACCACTTAGGCGTCACAGTCGAAGATTGAAATACAAGAGTTAGACCGAGGCCTCCTCTTGTCTCTTGATGACAAGCCATTCTTCAGTATCTATCCCCATGTCCTGGGTTTTGATGAGCTGAAGAATCTTTTTGGTTTCCATTTTACCAAATGGCTTTGGAATCCACTCTGTTTCCGGAGTTTCTCAGTAGGTGTTCGACCATCTGCTGATCCCTCCTCGGTTGGGTTTACGGTTTCTGGTGCCGAGGTGATTCAACTGGAATCTCCTCGACTTCCATACCGCTATCGGTGTTGGGTCTTCTTCAACTGGAAGTTCCCCAAGGTTGTTTGTGTAGGGAAAGGGTCGTCCACACCTGCGGTGCCCCCTGCGCAGGTGTAAGGCAGATTACTCTGGGAGGTCGCCATGTATCCCAGAGGCTCCGTTTTTTATACCTGACTGGCTCAGGTATCATCCATCCCTCGGCACGGGTCGCTTGACGCCTTGGATTAAGCCATGTTGTGGTGGCATTTGGTTTGAGATTGACTTAGAGATCCGCAGGTTTTGACCATTTCTGGTCATTCCCACTGGATTTTCCTTGTCAACCCCGTTATCCAGCGATACCACTTGGAGGTAGCCACCTAAGTTTCCGCAACCCATCTTCATCTCTCGTAGGAGGTGAACATGTGTTGACGCAAATATTTAAGCTCATGAGATCCAGATTTTTTCTACGGTCTTGAATGCTGTCTTTCAACTAATTGTTTTTCTCCTCTCTTTGCACCTTTGAGTTTATTAATTATGTCCAACGTCGCTTCCGATTTATTCATTATTAAGTTGTCGAAGTAATTCTTCTTTGCCCTTGTTAGTGCCATACAGTATTTCTTCTGACTCTCTATACTCGCGATTTTATGTTATGCATAAAAATAACAATTTCCAACAGTGATTGTGACTACGACAATGACAATGTTGTATACATTGACTCTAATTCTCTCATTGTTAGAAAACTGGTCATTCCACGGTATAAGATCACGAGAATTGTCCAGTAGCTAGTAACAAGACATGACATCAATCAAATGCTTATTATTTATTCTTCACTGTAATATTTCGAAGAAATTATTGTGTTCTGGTAGGTTGAGAGAATTCATGGGATTTTTATTTTACGAACGCCGTGATCCAGAATACATTACAATTCTTTGAAAACCATGACTTATAAATAGTGTACCTAATATAGACGAAAAACAACAAAATATTCATTTATGGAAATATCAGTTGGTAATGATTGATAATGATATTTTATCATCCGCTGATTCATTTTGAATCATAATAGTGACGAGAGATTGTATCGTCCACAATGACATGTAAAATCTGATTGCTATGAAGAAAAGGTACAGAGATATACCTGGTGATTTACGTTGGCAATGCATTCAATATTTTTTTCTTCTGTAAATGGAATACAAATTTCAAAAAAGATATTTTCAGACCTTCAGCTATACAGAGTGTGATCAAAGTCGGTAACAACTTTCATCATTTTGATTTGAGAATACAATTTATTTTGTAGAGTTGTTCCCAGAAATATTTTTTTTGTACATAATATAATTATCGTTAATATCATTATGAACTTTTAAGATTAGATTAGATTTATACGGGGCTTGTGGGCTACGAGCCACTCCACTGCGACCCATGCAGATCCATTGTGTATGCCCTCATGTGATGTTAGAGTTCCCTGTCTGGGCCTGTCCTTGGTACGAGACTCCATAGGCCAGACCTTGAGTCCTCCATATAGTGGGGTCGTTTTCTCCCCTATCGTTCGAAAACTCAGCCTTGTGAGGCCTTCACAGTAGCATAGTATGTATGTTGAGGTTTTCTCCTCCTCTTGGAAGAACCCTCATGTGATTGTGACTGCCAGTACGATGTTATTCATGTGTTTATTGGGTCAGCAGTGCCCTGACAAGAGCCCAACCAAGATTCTGGTTGTTCTCCCATTCTGGCTTAGCAGGTACTCTGTGAATGTTGGCGATGTTCCTTGATGGACTTCCTGGCCTGTCTCATACCCGGCGCCTTGTTCCACCATTATTGAGATTGCTCTTCCAACCAACTAATGTTTTGTGTTATACGAAGCGCTGTGCCATAAAAAGGTTCTGGCCAATTGGCGCACGTCGTGCTCCTTCTCGGGCTATCAAATAGGCCTCTTCGTTGCCATTGTAGCCTGCGTAGCCTGGCACCCAACCAAGAGATAGTCTGTTTTGACTGCCTACCTTTTGAAGGGTTTCCAAGCAGTCCCAGATAAGTTTAGAGTCAACTTGCATGGAGCTGATTACTTTAATAGCCCCTTAGCTGTCAGAGTATATGACAATGGTCTTTCCGTTAAACTCTTGCCTTAGTAACACCTCTACGCAGTGATGTATTGCTTCAACTTCTGTCTGGAATATCGTCACATGTTTACCTAGGCTCAGTGAGACTCATGTTTTCGGCTTGGCTAAATATATTCCTGCTCTACCTTCCTTTGGTTTTCGAGCCGTCTGTGTAGCAGGCAATTTGTGCAATAATTGGTGATCCTACCTTCCATGCCTCTCTGTCTGCTTTTGAAGTTTTTCTCGAAGCAATACTTGAGAAGCATCTCGTCTGATGGCATTTCCATTATGGGGTCGGTTTTCAATTCTTAATATAGTTCGTTATACACTTTGCCGTGCAGTCTACTTATGGGCGCTTGCCCTCTGGTAAATCTTCTAGCGACTGACCTGACTTCGCCTTGTATGTATACATGGAGTGGTGGAAGGTTCTCATAGAACCCGTGGCAGCCGTACAGGCTTGACTTTGAATGGTGCACCCTGTCACCGAACCGTATGCTATCATGGATCTGATGACCCTGCTATATGACGAAATGATAATTTTCGGTTGTAGCCTTCAGTTTTTCTCAAACATTTTCCTGCATAGGTTGAGGGCTACCGTCTTCATTTGAATTGTTTTTTGTAGGTGTTGATTCCATGTCAGCTTATGGTCAAAGATGACTCCCAAGTATTTTGCAATTGAAATTTCCACCCCGTTCAGAACTGGCGGCTTGAGTCCTCTCAGTACTCTTTTTTTTGTAAAAACTACTATTGTGGTTTTTTGTGGGTCTACAGTTAGTCCTGACACCACTTATTTATTAAGTTCAGAGCAGTCTGCGTATGCTCCGAGACGGTTCCTGCAAATTTGAATTTTGCAATGATTTTAAGATCATCGGTATATCCTAAGCAATACATGCCTTTGGATGCCTTACCAGAAATTTGTCCACTAGGATAGTCCACAGAAGGGACGATAATACTCTTCCTCGTGGGCATCCTCCACCTGCTCTAGCTGTGACTGTGGTTTGGCCAATGGTTGATATGATTATCCTCTTCACCAAACTGGCGTCTACCCATTGACAAAGGAGGGATGGGCCCCTTTACTTTCTAGAGTTTTGGTAATTGACTTTGTACATACATTTTTGAAAGCACCTTGGCGACTAAAGTCGCTATGGCTATCTCTTTGTCCTCTAGGGACTTTGTTACTGGCCTGTTGAGATCATTCAGTGCCAAGTCTTTTGACCTGCCTGGCTGATACGCGTATTGACGTTGGTTGAGAGGGTTTTTTAATAATACCTCGTCTTTTATGTATCTGTCTATCAAATTGTCCAGAGTTTTCAGCAGGAAGGACACTAGACTAATTGGGCGGTTGACTCGGGTGTCATGTCATTGAGTCTCCCCACCTTGGGTATGTAAATGACTCTCCCTTTCTGCCACTCGGTAGGTATTTATTGCAAGGCTATACAAGCATCAAACATTTCATATAGAAATAAGATTAATATTTCGTACCCCTTTTGGAGAAGGATAGGATATATTCCATCTTTCCATGGTTGAAATTTATCTATAGCTCACTTAATTCTGTTTGGCCTTCTTTGTTATCTCTGCAGCTAGTTTTGAGCTCGGGGCATTGGGCCTTTTTGGCTTGCTTTGCGGACTGTTCGACGCTACTGGGTCGATTAGAAACAAAGTGAGTCAAAATAACACCGGAAAAAACTTGTAAGAGTTCAACTGAATTGGGTACATAGTGACCATATAGATCCGCGGGTGGTCTTTAGTATTCAATATGAGTCAGAATAGGATCCCAAATCGCATGTTACGATGATACTAATTGATTTGAATAAAATTTTAAGGGAAAATAAAAACCAAAAATTATAAACTGGTTGCCCAATAATAATATTGGGCAATATACCAACGAGATATAACAAACGGTGATTATAAATCTAATGCTTTCGTGATTTTTCATATAATAGATAACAATAAAATCTTTATTTGTTAGATAATCGGAACAGGATATTCACAAAATCAGATGTGGAATCATCTGCGACTGAAAGCCTTATATGGATAGACCCCTGGAAGTATAACCCCTCAATTTTTCCACGTTGTGTATATAATATTTTTTTGTTTTTCAGGATATAAAGTTCTGTTCAGCGGATAGAAATAAAAGAAAAAAGTAGAGTAATACATATATTGAAGCCGAAAGTTACAATCTGAACGTGTTAGAAGACAAATTCAATGATTCAAATCTTTAAAGTATTCACAAGGCATTATCAAGAATTATAAGAGTTCAAATGGAATTGTGTCCTATTCCAAATCTAATTTTGTACAACTCTGTAAAGTATTTCTGAAGTGCTGAAACTTGGACTATATGAACAGTTGACAGGGATGTATATGTATTGCCTAGATTGGTGAATCCCCTAAAAAAAAAATTGCCGGTATATTTCGCGGATATATTCATAGATCTGCTATCGCCAATTGAAAGAATAAAGACTCTAGTACATTTACAACACCCAACCAGGGAGTGACCGGTCAAAATCTTTTTGTGTGCACACGTAATAGATCAATCCGTTACCATCCTCGGTCACTCTTTACAGTACGTTCTATTCATATATATATATATATATATATATATATATATGATGATATTATAAGGGGTGGTTGAGCCGGGATCCACGACTTAGCAGGGACTAAAATTGTAGCACTGTAAACCTACTCATTTAGAACATTTCTCAATTAAGCTATTGGTTAGTCACATCGTGATACGATCAATTAATTCCATCAAATTCGAACAACTATATCTTGGCGATTTCTAGTTTGAAATGAGGTTATTTAATTCACTTGATAACAGATATGTTTCTCGAAATCTTCAGTCCATATTTCGATGGAGAGACGATTACAGTTTCTATATTTTCCTAACCTCACTTTGTTCTTCAAATTCAATTATAGAGATTTTCGTCAATGTATGTATTTAATGTTTCAATGGGAGAGACTGAATAACAATTCATTAGTCTTAGATTCAACAATATTCCTCTAGAATGTATTCCCTACAACATGTGCGGACATTCCTCTAGTATGTTCACATCGCCACAAACAAGGAGTTCGCCCTGACACAAGACTAGTGACCGGACGGAATATTTTTGGGTGCACCCGTAAAAACAAACCCGTTACTTTCCACGGTCACTCTTTGAGTCAGAGTTTTGGCAAAGTGGTAGGTAGCACCAGGATTCATTTATTTATGGAAAGAAGCAACATTGGGACAAAGTTAACATACTCAGTTTAGAAAACCAATACTTCACTCGATTTCATGGCAAGATCCAGACCAACCTAAATAGAAAATACTGATTTTATCAAGCCTAATTGAACTGATTTGATAGTGACACTAAATGATTTGACGATTTTTTTTTCTTGGAACTACTTTTATCTATGAAACTGATATAAACAATATAGGAAAATAATTTAGTCTCAAGGCATATTTAATTTTGATAGTTACGGACCCGGACTCTCTAAAGGTAAGTGGATTGGTGTTGTTGATTCCTTTCCTTCAGCCAGTACCTACATAAAATTCCATGGCAGGAGATGTTGTCAGGACCAGGACTCAAGCTGAACTCCTCCTCGATCGATTCTGGGCTCGCTTTTATAGGAAAAAGGCCGTTTCTATGGTTACCGATTTTGTTTCCGAGAATCCCAATTTGTCCGACTGGAATTTGAAAATATTGGAATATTCCTAGTGGATTTGCAATCTGAACCTTGCATTGATATGGTCAATGATATTCATTTCACAATTAGAACCAGATTTCCCCATGGAAAGAACACTTCTTCTAACAAATTTCGGCAAAAATGTTGGTACTTGACACATTGTTGACAAGTGAAGCCCCCGGCAATTTCTAATTTGAAACTCAATTTTCTGCTCTCAGGCACTGTAAGGTGGATGAAAAGTGTATTCGTTCTTCAGATACATTGAATTAGTATAGAAATATTAACGGAAGATGATAGGGTGGAGTGGAAGTGGGTGGCATGTTCGTAATGTTCACTAGATTTGGTTTTTCTGACTCTTGAGTTATTATTCTTTCTATCAGCTTGATCAAGCGAGTATATCCTTTCATTCGAATGTGAAATTAGCAGAGAGATATTATTGAAAGATTGCAGGGTAACGTAAAAGTTGAAGGTAGCCCCTACATGCTTATAAAGTTCCAAGATTCGTTTTTTCTATTAAATTTCAATTATTTTGATCAGCTTGATTATTCAAGTGAACTCTACCATTCAGGTTGTTTTTTCAGCAGGGAGCTATTATTGGAACATTACAGGGTATCGTTGAAAGGAGTTGAGTACCCTCCATCTCTATAATGATCCCAGAATTGTTTTTGCTGTTCCCAAAATTGATATTAATTCCATCAGTGTAATCAATGAAGTTGTATTTTATTCTAGATGTTGAATTTCTAGGAAATATGAGTTGAAGATGGGAGCGTAGTGCTGTAGTTGAATACGAAGTACATACAACGTTACATATGAAGCGTATGGTCCTCATACTTATAAAATGTTCATTCTCACCTTGTTCTCTTCATATAGTACTAAACTTGCTATCAGTTGTTGTGCTATTTCATAACTTCAAGTGCAGAAGAGGAAAAGAAACCATTGAAGGGATTTTACTCCCTGTTAGATTCTTGTCATCGGAAATTTTTTCTGGTGGGAGTGGATGATGATTCTATTTTTTTGGTATGCTCTTCTTCTGAATGATATATCCATCCTCAGTCAACGCTCTGATGTTTTCCATAGTTGTCTTCATGAAACTAGATTGATTATGAAACGAACACTTCCCTCACCCATTAAGATCAACGAATTTATGTAATCTAACAAGACCCCGGGTAAAACCGTCTCGAAACCATTTTTGTAGAGAAAATCAGGTGCTACAAGTTTTGTTCCGTACATTTTTCTATATCTCCATCATCAGTTACGGCTAAAAATTCATTATATTTATATTTTTTCTTTTTCGTGCCGTGTCATGGTAAAGAATTGCTTAATGGATACTTCATACATTTAACTAACTAAATCCAGAATTTCATCTGTAACTTTTCTCAGATTTTATGAAATGTTGTTTCTATTACAAATGGAAAAGGAGAATGTTTTAAGACTTTTTCTAGGATAAATCTCACAAACACTACTCATTGTTTCTGTTGATGAGTGTTAAGAATCAATCAAGTTATCTAGAGATATCAACATAATTTTCTCCAGAGAATTAATCACTACGATTATAAAAAATTCACCACCGTGGTCATCCAGTGTAATTACTGAAATAACTGAACTCAAATACTGGCATTAATACCACCATGATTTTCCTTCTCCATCGAAGACGGAATGAATCAATCAAAATCGCATCGCCTCCACCCGTACTCTCAAGGAAATACGACCCCCGCACACATAAACTTCTAGAATGGCATCTCATTTGACAAAGATTCCCCGTGAGAGCGAGCATGCAGGAGGGTGGCAACTGCAGAAGGTGGCTAAGACAGCAGAGCACCGAGGAAGTGAAACAAAGGAGCGCTGTAAATAGACAGTATGCCCTCATTGGCTGTCGTTAATAACTGTAAGACGAAGGAGACGTCTGAATTAATGAGCCCCATTCTGGCAAATACGTTGGAAACTTACATCTGACATAAGATGTGACAGCTCGTTGCTCTGAATTGTTAGGCGGGGATTGAATTTGTGAATAGGTGCTTCTGAATTGAATTTCAGCAAATTGCGACTTTTGTACTGTGTGGATATATTTTCTTGAATATGAAATCAAGTTAATTTTGCTAGGAAAAAAATATGATTAGACGATAACGAATATTTTTAATATAGTAAAGAATTGAATACTATATGGGCTAGGTGAAAAAGTTGAATTGGGTAGCTAGAAATGTTCACCGGCTACTGCTTACTTGATAATTGAGCAATTAACTTTCCACTACAAACTTCTAGATCTGTCATTATTGAAATGTTATATAATAGTTATTCAATCAACTAGTGTGTTAATGGTGGCGATTAATGATGAGCGAGCGCGTTAATGTTCGGGTTGATTACAAATTTTTCCCGTTGACCTCGTTCCTGGGGTCAACGTGAAATTTTCGATATCCATTTGCTTCAACTAGGAGAAAACTTACAATATTTGGATTTTAAAATACATAAATTTGACAGCGCGAAGGTAATATGTTTTGACATTTGAATTCGTGTATGTTTAGTTGCCTATACCACAATGACGCTTTAATAGAGAAATCGACCATTTATAGATTATTAATGGTTGATGTCGGTGTATGTTTGGTTGCATGTATTTCAATTATATAATGATACAGAATACATATGGGTCATTAACGATCGATTTCATGTAGATTAAACAGACTCGTTAATACGAGGTCGTCGGAAAAAGTTGCGTTGACTACATGATTGTGTTTCATATATTTTTAATCATAACCCACTTGTTTCCAGATGGAGCAAAAGCTCGTCCCGGGAAAAGTTAATCGATTTTTATCCATTGTACCCACAAAAAAGTTTCGATGCGTGGCAAATAATGGACATACCTGAACTTGGAAGGAGATTGTTGTTTGCATTATTGGGAATTCAAAATAAGATGCCAGCGCCAGAGTGGCGAAAATTCAAACCAGACATACGTTCATTGTTTGTCTGTTTTCTCAGAGGTCATACACTTGTGTTTGGATGTTTTTTTATATTTCCATTTGGTATTATTTTTCAGTTTTTTTGTGTAGTGTTATTCATTTCAAGCCTCTAGTGAAGTGGTGTATTTGAATCTTAGGACAATATCATTTGCGAAAACTCAGTCTGAAGGAGACAAAGTATGTTCTAATTTGCAGAAAAAATATTTTTCGAAGTTTCTGGACAGCTTAGTGAAGTCATCGGGAATTACTGTGATGAATAATTTTGAAGAAAAGTTACACATTATTTGTGAATGTTCGAATTGAAAATAAAACTAACAAAAACAGTTTTTTTTATTTCATTTGAAACAAACAAGATGGTGTGAAAATGTATCCTTATCACCTAGATATATATATATATATATATATAGTCACTCTTTTTCCATACTGTATGAATAATCCTCGGTATGATGAATAATATTTCGTTTTTCTCTTCTTAACTCTTTTTTTTTTCTTCTCAACTCTCTTTGAAGGTCCCCTTTTTAATTTTTTTTCTTGGCCACACACGATACGGGAACATTTTGGGAAGGAACTGTATCCTTCTTCAAGATTTCAAGAGCCCGTCGTCTGTCTATAGACTCACTCATTCCTAGATTAGTCTGCACCAGTACGTTCTTTCATTTTCTCACGGAAAATGATAAAAACTTATTCCAGTTCAACGGGATCATTTTGCCCAAGAGTCACATTGAGGTACACAACAATGATGATTTGAACTAGAATCGCTAATTTTTTTCACTCGAGGACGTACAATAGTCAACAGAATATTCACCAGGCAAACCATAATTTCATTGAATGTCAACAATCACAAGAGATTCGACTTTAAGTGTACAATGGCTGAAATCATATAAGCATTAATGTTTCGAAAAATAAACAATGTGTCCTTACCACCCAGATATATATATATATTTATATATTTATATATATATATATATATATATATATATATATATTATATTATTATATATATATATTATATACTCCTATTAAATTAGATATTGATTATTCAAGTGCTTTTGAGCAATTGATACTATCTATAAACAAACAACGTGAGTTATAATAACTAATATTACTCACTATAATGAATCGGAAAAGATTCTTCGAATTATTTACGAAACGAATATCAAGGTGGCTCTGTTCTTCTGTACCTACAAGCCGTTTGGCCGAAACGGAACAGTTCATTATTGTTATTGAGGGGAGTATTGTCACTCGAATAATTTTGATGTTTTCAAATTAAGTTAATACCTAATTATTCCGAATTTTGTGCTGAAAAAGATGAATTCAGATAGTGAAGATGAATTATTATGTAGGTACACCTTTAGAAATGAGACAAGTAGCTAATGTTACCATACAGAATTCATTGCCCGAAAAATCCCAAAACAAATATAGAGGTGTATACAAAGATTTTCAAGATTGGTGTAGCATCAAGAACATTAAGTCACCGTTCACAGAAAATGTACCTTTGGCATATTTTAGTGAACTTAGCACTAAATATAAAGCATCTATGGACTTTCTACTCTATGCTAAGAAGCACACTCAACATAAAGAATGGAATCAATATAGAGAATTATTTGAAATTACGCGCGTTTCTTAAACATCAATCAGAGAAACATGTAGCTAAAAAGGCAAAAACTTTTAGGCCAGAACAACCTAATAATTTCATAAATGAAGCTCCTGATGAGAAATATCTGGCGACAAAGGTGGCAGATCTCACAATATTCAATCGTTTTTATCATCTAGTTAATTACCTAAGTAATTTTGGGTTGCTTTAATAATGGGCATTATGGGTGCTTGTCGTGCAGCAGAATTGCACTCTATGCAAATTACAGATTTAGAAGATCATGGATCTATTTTTATGGTCAGTGTACCAAATACAAAAACAAAAATTGCCAGAAAATTCACTGTTACGGGATTTTTTTTACCATAGTTAGGAAATATTTAGATCTTCGTCCTACTGATATATCGCAAACGATATTATTCTTTAAATTTCAAAATGGAAAATATCACTCACAAAGAATTGGCATCAATGAATTTGGAGCAATGGGGAAAGACATTGGTACATTTTTAAAATTACCACACTGTAATTTATATACAGGGCATTGTTTTCGCCGCTCGTCGGCAACTTTATTAGTATATGGTGGAGGCACTAAAACGCCATGGCTGTGGCTAAGAGGTACGTTGATGATTCCGAAAAGAATAAGACAGGTACTGCAAATGAAATATACAGTTCTATAAAACCTTAACCAGTTAGTACATCAACAACATATATGCAACAAACCCAAAATGAAACAATAAACGTGCATAATTCAGTCCCACATATTCAGTTTACTGGTTGTTCAAACTTTACGGTTAACTTTATTAATAAAAAAAAGAGTAATTACAATTAAAATTTTTATAGCATTGTTATAGGTAACTATTAAGATTTGTAAATAAAGTTCCTCCTCTGTGCTTGTATCTTAGTATTTATTGTTATAGTCGTAGATAAAGTACTTGCGGTAATGGTCATAATTCACTTGATGAATTACAACACTCGCCTGCGGCTCGTGCTGCAAACTTCATCTTCGTGAGTTATGACCTACATTACCGCTCGTTAAATAATATACTATTTTTCACTTCTTAACTCTCTTTTCTTTCCTCTCAACTCTCTTTGAAGGTTCCCTCTTTATTTTTTTTTCTTGGCCACAGACGATACAGAAAGATTTTGGGAAAGGACTGTATTCTTCTTCAAGAACCCATCGTCTGTCTATAGACTTGCTCAATCCTAGATTAGTCTGCACCAGAACGGTACGTTCATTTCTCACGGAAAATGATGAAAACTTATTCCAGTACAATGGTATCGTTTTGCCAATAGTCACATTGACGTATACAACAATAATGATTCGAAGTTGAATCACTAATTTTTTCCTTCGAGGACGTACAATAGTCAACAGAACATTTACCAGGTAAACAAGAATTTCATTAAATGTCAACAATCACAAGAAATTCGACAAGTTTCAAGTGAAGAATGGCTAAAATCATATAAACATTAATGTTTCGAAAAATAAACAATGTGTCCTTCTCACCTAGATATACATATATAGTCACTCTTTTTCCAGATTTTATGAATAATTATCGGTATGTTGAATAATATCTCTTTTTTCTCTTCTTAACTCTTTTTTATTTCCTCTCAACTCTCTTAGAAGCTTCTTTTTTTGAATTTTTTTCTTGGCCACAGACGATACAGGAAGATTTTGGGAAGGGACTGCATTCTCCTTCAAGAGCCCATCGTCTGTCCATAGACTTGCTCAATCCTAGATTAGTCTGCACCAGAACGTTACGTTCATTTTCTCACGGAAAATAATGAAGACTTATTCCAGATTCCAGTACAACGGTATCGTTTTGCCAAAAGTCACATTGAGGTAGACAACAATAATGATTTGAACTTGAATCACTATTTTTTTCACTCGAGGACGTACAATAGTCAACAGAACATTTACCACGTAAACAAGAATTTCATTAAATATCAACAATCACAAGAGATTCGACAAGTTTCAGGTATACAATGGCTAAAATCATATAAACATTAATTTTTGGAAAAGTAAACAATGTACGTATGTATAGATTCAAAAATCGTTACCAGGGAGTATCCGTTATTTTGAATTCCCAATCGGCCTTGTGTCGTTATATATTTTTTGTATAACTGCCATTCGAAATGTTTTCAGTTTATAGGTCTGTGAATTGAAATCTGATATTTTCACATGAAGTGTCAAAATCATTTCCAACACTATTGTTAAAAGTAAAATGATGGTAAATACCAAATAATATAAATCTGTTCGATGGAAAAAATTTAATGTAATGTTATAATAATAATCAGAACTTATAGGGAATTATTTATAACCATCAACATGTATTTGTCAGTTTCAACAATGGGTAATATTAATATCCTGAGAGGGAACTGAAGCAGTATTCATTTGAACTGCCGAACGTTCCCCATCGCTAACTTGTGACGGTGTTATTGAAGTGGGAAATCCAAATAATGCAGATGCAGAGATATAACTATTACTTGTACCACGAATCATTTCATCAGCAATTTTTATTTTCAATGGAATATTCGATGAACGGTCGCCCAGAGGAGAATTTGAAAGATCAAAGAGACCCAAAACCCAAGTATTACGAGAGTCTACATCAGGAGCCTTACTGAGCTTCGCCGCTCAAATGAATTTAAGGTGGGCGTTCAATATGGCTTGTGAAACTGATGCCATAGAGGAGCCACCATGCATTATAGGGAATATTTATCCAAGTGTCCAACCGTGCAAATGAGTAATTATAGTAGAAACTCATTTCTACTACGAGACAATAACTGGAGAACGGCCGGCGAGCACTATCAAAGATGAAAGTTCTACTCTTTGGCACTGTTGCCGATGAAGTTACGTACTCCATGTTATAGCTGTCTTGAAGTATCAATTATCATTTGGTTTGGGAATTAATCAGGAAGAAATAATTCGTGAAATGGTTATACCGAAATACCATTCATTGAAAATGAAATCCAACGTTGTTTTATCCATTATTATGAGGTCCAACAAAGGTTAATAAAATGAACCTAGAGATTCGTAATTATATTGGCGGGCTTGGCAACATGCCAGTTGGGTTGTTATGAAGGTCAAATCAGCAAATCCCCATTACGGATTTCACGACAGAATCAATTATTCCAGCGGCAGAGGAATCGTTATTAGATTTTGAATTTTGTTATTCTTCTAGTGAATGTTTTGCATTTTCGGACAATTCGATATGCAGTAAATTTTTTGAACATACTTTTCTGTTTTCTTAAAATTTTGTGGAATTTACGAAATATCCATTTACACCATTTTTTATTTAAATAAAATAAATATATTATAAGAAACTCAATTATTTTTAGTTAACCTCTCATAACTGTAGATATGAAACAATTATGTATCCATTGCGCTCACATTTCGACATTTCTCATTTCAAGTCCTTTAAAAAAGATTATCAAACGTTAAGTCAAACAGTACATCTTTAAAGTAAACAAATGGATTGTTTCGACAACAAACTATCAAAATCTATTCTAGAAGAAGCAATTATCGCAAATTTGAATTCATCACCCACCAAATCTGGAAGACACAGATATGAGGATAAAGATAAACTTTAACCACTATCTTCCATCGTTTAAGAAAACATTTTGTGAGGTATTTATGTTGGAAAGGGAAACATTCTCAATTGAATATTGAATAGAAAGATTTTTCTGTGAATTGAAAAATCCACGATAAAAATTAAGTAACTTTTTGTAAATGTCTGACAGGAAACAATTACGTCTATGGCTAAAGCCACGCTGGACATTGAACTACATCTGATAGATATTCTGAAAGGACGGTAACTCAAAAGAAAAATCTCAAATTGAAAATTTGTATTTACATTCAGATAGTTATTTGATTTTCCAGTCCAGTCTTGATTAAGAACTCATTTAGATGAATGAGACAAAGAAGAGAGTACTCACCAGAAATCATTTGTAACATTGGCGCAAGAGAGGCATCACATTCAATAAGTCTTCAATAGATTTTTGTAGCCAAAAATCTATTTAACGCTTCCACGATCATCAGGAAGACCGGAAGAAATGGGAAACACATATTCTAGAAGCAATCTCACTTTGCAAATATGGAAAAAGTAAGAAACATATCTTTTGGAGAGACACTTTGAAATTAGTGTTTTCTGACATTAAAACCTGTCATGGGGTATGATAGATTTATTTGTTTGAAAATATGAACAGGATGTTCATAAAATCAGATGTGGAATCTTCTGTGAATGAAAGATGAACTTTAGTCACTATCTTCCATTGTTAAAGATAATATTTTGTGGGGTATTCATGTTGAAAAAGGAAACATTCTCAATTTAATATTGAATATTCATCTATATGCGTTTTCCATTAAGACTGGAATAGAAAATCAGATAACTATCTGAATAAAAATGCAAATTTTCAATTTAATATTTTTTCTTCTGAGTTAGGGTCCTTTCAGAATATCTATCAGATATAGTTCAATGTCCAGTGTAGCTTTAGCCAGGAAAGTAGTTGTTTTCTGTTAGACATTTACAAAAAATAACTTAATTTTTATGGTAAATTTTTCAATTCACAGAAAAATATTTCTATTCAATACTCAATTGAGAATGTTTCCCTTTTCAACATGCATACCCCACAAAAGGTTATCTTGAACGATGGAAGATACTGACTAAAGTTTATCTTTCCGTCGCAGATGATTCCACATCTTATTTTATGAACATCTTGTTGATATTTCCAACGAAATCAATGTATCATACCCCATGACAGGTTTTAATGTCAGTGAAACACTAATCTCAAAGTGTCTCTCCAGAAGAAATGTTTCTAACTTTTTCCATCTTTGCATATTGAGAATGCTTCTAGAAAATGTGTTTCCCATTTCATCCGATCATCCTGATGATCGTGGAAGCGTGAAATACATTTTCGTCGACAAAAATGTATTGAAGACCTAGTGAATGCGATGCCTCTCTTGCGTCAATGTTACAAATGATTTCTGGTGAATACTCTGTTTTGGAAAACATTCTTCTTTGCCTCATTCATCTATAGGAGTTCCTCATCAAGGCTGGAATATAAAATCAGATAACTATTTGAAAGTAAATGCAAATTTTCAATTTCAGATTTTTTTCTTTTGAGTTAGGGTCCTTTCATAATATCTTCAGAAGTAGTTCAATGTTCAGCGAAGCTTTAGCCGGGGAAGTAGTTGTTTTCTGTTAGACATTCACAAAAAATAACTTAATTTTTATCGTGAATTTTTCAATTCACAGAAAAATCTTTCTATTCAATATTCAATTAAGGAAGTTTCCCTTTTCAGCATGAATACCCCAAGATGTCATTCAAATAGTTTCCTGTTTGCATTGTGCAGCTGCGAAAGGTAAAAATATAAGACGAATCGATAGTAATTGGAATAATATTATTAAAATCAAGAGAATCAAGTTTTATTAGATTTTTTTATTGGGAAAATATCTGTTCCTTTGTGATGGAACTATGCAAAAATATTTCAATATATAAAAAATTAAGTTATTTTCAATATTCGTAGAGTGTAGTACATTCATATTTATTTATTCACGTAATTTTGGAAACGTACAACTAGAAATTTATTGTACTACTATTTTTCACGCTGTCGGAAACCACCTGAAAACTCATAAAACTTGTCAGTACCTTTTGTTAGAACATTTTTCAAGCAGCAGGGGGTTGTAAGCATGCGATAGCTTTTTTAATGTGGTTATATCGCCGGAACGAAAAACCTACTGTTACCGAAATACTGTGCTATTGGAAAAAATCTATTTCATCTACAGTATGACCAACAAGAAAATTCATAAAAGTCCTAACTGTATTCGATAATTCTGCTGTTGTTTCTGCGCCATACACAAACGATGCGAAAAAATACTTTTGTGACAGCTCAGGAAAAACAAATTGACGTGCAGTTTACTCGAATTAAAAAAATATAATCAAACTTCCGCTGATTAATTTATTATTTTCACGAACACGGTTTTGACACAAAAATTGTGTGAATTAGCAGAACTTTCGAGTAGGTCTCAAAACGACTCTTCATTGTGGCATGAGTTGCAATATGGTCGAGTTAGAGCCTCAAATTTGCATCAAGCTGCTCATTGTAGAAGCTCATTGAAAATGTGGGGCAGAATGTCTTTTTCATTTAATGTTTACTGTATGTAGTTTTCCATATCATTCTTCAAAGTGAAAACATCCTCGCAGCAAAACAATTGTGTTTTTTTTTGGTATGTACTTGCGACGAGCAAAACAAAACCCCTGTTTTTACGGTGTTTTTCTTGCCGAATGCTCACAACCAGGCACATAACACCAACGATAACTCGTTTTTGAAGTAGGCATTTCAAAAATTACAGTATGAATATTGATAACGACTGAACAAAATACACTTCACAATATTAGCGGCAGCAACACGTGCTCGCTGCCTACTGCAGAAGAGAGGATCAACGGGCCCAACAGTATTGTTACGTCACGCTCTCTCTCCAAGGTCATGGAGGCTTTTTGAAACTCGGCGTTTTCAAAACGCTGTAGCATTCTCAAAAAATATTTTAGAAACGTAGGAAAAAAAAATAATGAGTCCTATGCGTAGATTTTAATTATTCAATAAAAAAAATTCAAATTCCAACTTAATTGTAAAAATTAAGTATCACTGAAAAGATTAACTCCTATTTATATTTTGAAAAATTATTCGCCTATTGATTTATATGCCATGATTTTTTTTTTAAACCGTCGATTTTCTTCGTCTATTTGATGTGGCAACTCATAGCCAAATTGATGCCTGCTACTCGTCTGCGTTTTCTCTGCATTCCCGGGCTCTCGCTGTTCTCCCCTGTTAGGCTCCATCGGCAAACAATGACTCTGGCTAACGAGTTCTGGAAATTGTTGCTTGAAGTAGGTATGAATTTCTCGAAGTAGTTGGGATCTTGTTCCGGAAGGTATGGCTCGCAAAAGGTTCGCTGGAAATCATTTGCATTGGAATGGAGATATTGACGTATCTCAAAAAATAATCGGTATTACTGGCAATTAGCTTTACAAAGAAAGTCTCTTTATGGGCGTCGCATTCTGGAGGACATTTTCTCAAACTGTAGAGTTACTCATTATTGGTTGAATGCAATTCGATCCTTGCACAATGTAATGCAATCAATAGAGATATTGACCTAACGGAAATTTCAAAACAGCTGAAATTCTGGATTCAGCAATTCAAAAGTGTGAAATATCCATTAAAGCAATACTTTACAATGCAACAGCACCAAAATTGAAAGAAAATTCAAAAATTCTCCGAATTTTCATATTTTAAGCTACCACTCCAGAATAATTAGATATATGAAAAGATGTTCGAAATAAATTTTACGATAAATTATGTCGTTCTAGAGATTAACGCGATTTTTCACTTGTCGTCTAATGCCTGGTGGAAATTGCGTGGGAACGAAAAATGGCCCCAATTTTTATATAACCGGACCAGTCATTCAATGTTTCTCGCTACTGAATGCTGCTTCGCATGAGACGAGTTTCGAAGTTCATACAAAATCATAATACAAAGAGTGCTCAATGTCTGTGAGTGAGTAGACATTTTGGTTGTTAAATTCGTAAGGATTCATTGCCAAATTAATTCCTTGGGGGTTTGGCTGTTAGAGAATTACTCTTGGTTTTGTTGAAAGAAAGTATACTGATAAGGAATTCGGGAGTATTTTTTTTATAAAGCATTACCTTAAATTTTGTTCACCTCTGATGATTTAATCAATACTGCCCCTTTTAGAATAATCGGCTGGTTTATAAGTACATTGAAGTATGGCATTTCGAATGACATTCGAATCATTTGAATACGTATTGTACTTTATGAATCATTTTAAATTCCTGTAGATGAAATTATTGATTTTTTCTCAGGTAATACACTGAACGATAATACTTTTCCTTACCATGAAACGAATGATGATGAAATTTATACTACATTACTGGGCATCGAATCGAATGCTGTGGGACCTGACAAGATAAGTATACAAATGTTATTACATTGTTGTCCCATGATTCTAACGCACATATCACATATATTCAATTATTGTATACAAAGACATATGTACCCATCGACTTGTAAACAATATCATGTCCTAACACTGGCAAAAATCACCAATCCAGAGAATATGGGTGACCTTCGTCTACTTAGTATTTTGTGTGCCATCTCGAAAGCCTTCGAAAAAATATTGAACTTACAAATGCGATCTTACTTAAATGGATTCGATATATTGCCATCCTGTCAATCGGGATTTAGAGCTGACCATAGTTGTACAACAGTCCTTTTGAAAGTTGTCGATGATGTGCATGTCTCCACTGACAATAACAAACTCTGTCTCTTAGTATTGCTTGACTAGTCGAAAACATTCGACCGCATTAATCACAAACTAGTTAAAGCTATTCTCAGTTACCTATGGTTTTCCTCGGATGCCACATCACTCCTCCAAAGTTACCTTCATAACCGATCTCATTGTGTTATACTTGATGATGAAAAGTCAAACTCACTCATTCTAAAAAATGGTGTCCCTCAGGGATCAATATTATCAATATATTCGTCCTCTATACCTCCCAATTTTCAAAGTCCTCATGTTACACTTCAATGCACTCTTACGCAGACGATACACAATTGTATTTAGAATTCGAAGAAGACTATCTCAACCATGTACTTGAACAAATGAATCCGGATTTGGATTCTTTAATAACGATCTCTAATAAATACTGTCTAACTGTTAACGCTCCTAAATCTTATGTCATGATTTTCGGATGAACAGCTACGAGAAATCGTTGCAAGAATTCAGTTAATGTAGCCGTAGATGGTGTCCAATTACTCACTACTGAAATAACAAAGAATTTAGCATTATACCTCGACAGTGCTCTCAGATTCAGGACACACATTACTCATATTTTGAAGCGAGGGTACATGAACCTTGAAATTATTCATTCAAGTAGAGATATATTAAACAAGAAAAATAACCTCAGGCTGTGTGATGCATTAGTGCTTTCACATGCTAATTAGGCAGACGTAGTTTATAACCCGGGACTACTGGAATCAGACAGAATGCGGCTACAAAAACTTCAAAATTCATGCATCAGACTCATCACAGGCACAAGATGTTTCACAGCATCTTAAAACTCTTGGTTGGCTCAATATGGAGGCCAGGTGCATACTCCATTCCGCTTCGATCTTCCACAAAATTATTACAACTTGAAAGCCACCTTACCTATTCAGGAAGTTATCTTTCAGAACAGATATACACAATCTGAACTTGAGATTTTGGAATAACTTGACAGAGCCTAAACACAAAATCGTATCAGATTGTTTCCTTATACAACCGGTTACCGACTGAATTTAAATCTTTTCCACTCAATTCAAGAAAGAACTGAAACAATATCTAATCGAAAACAGCTTTCCGTATATTGAAATATGATATAAAACGAACTGAATTGGCACACCCCTGTTTTCAACTTCTATGAATATTTTCGTAATGATTTTCTGCAATATTTTATATATATCTTTATTCTTCTTATATTTTTTTATTTTTGTAATGAATATTTAGAAATTGAGCATGATCATGAATATATTTTGATGGTTAGATGGAAGAGCAAGCTCTGCAATGAAGTTACGTGCGCATTGAATCCTGCCTTTTGTTGGGTTCTATGTACAGAGTATGTAACCTTTCAATAAAAGCATTTATAATAATAATTATCATTATTATATGTAGAGAATCCGACTATTTTCGAGGATCCTCAGGTATAGAGGCATGGAAACGATTGTATGCCGTGGGAATGGGGCTTTGGTTACAGGAAAAAAAGAAAAAGCTGGTGCACTTAGGTATAAAGTGAGTGAGCGACGGCTGGCATTCTAACGGCGTTGCTCCGAAACACTCGCATTCCTCCTGTTCTACAAACATGGCACTATTTTTTCTTCTCTCGTGATCGTCTGATCACAGTCAGCGTTGTTCTATGTGTTACAAAAGTAACATTTATACCACATCCCAAGCAGCATTATAGTGACGGAAACTGATACTGCAACTTCGACTTGGTGGTTATTACGTAATCACCACTAAATCTACCACTATACAGTAAGAATAACTTGAAATGTGTATGGTTGTAGTCACGTGATTCCCATCTATGGTAGCCACTCCACAGTTCTATAATTTATTAGTGTCATTTGAGGTCTCTGAAACATTATGGCCACTGAGCAAGGTTTTCAAACTCAAAAGTGGAATATAACCGTTTCGGTAACCATCCTTCACCACTTAGAAGTCACATTCACTTTCAAGAGAGTATGATAGTTTCGGTGACGTTTTGGTAACTTCCATGAAACCTTAAATGTTGCAGGCACTTGATTGTGATATGTGGTGATGGTTGCCACGTTCTTGCTATCTCCATAAGTGAAATCCACAGTTCGCATTTGATAAAAGTCACAGCAAATTACAATAACCTTCAAAATTCACCATTCCGCGCGATGACGAAAGCTAACCTAATTTTTCTCAAATTATTTTATTGTGGCTTACAGAAAGTTGTTCAACCTGTTACGTGAAACATGAATGATATTTATTCAATATGAAATGGGTTATGCATTTTCAATAGACAATTTTCCTTAATTTTGAAGTTACCGTGGATTGGTCAGCGCGATGACGAAAACTAACCTAAGTTTTCTCAAATTATTTTATTGTGGCTTACAAAAAGTTCGTTTTACCTATTACGTGAAATGTGAACGATATTCATTCAAAATAAAATGGGTTATGCTTTTGAATAGACAATTTTTCTTGATTTTTTATAAAAAGGTTAATTTAAATAGATCGGATCTCTAACTTGTGCTCCTGCTCAATATTTATACTTCAATTGTTGATTCTGTTTGCATAAATGCCATCATTTTCATTACTTGTTACTTATACTTGATAATTGTTGATTGGAGCTGCATAAATCCACCATTCTTGCTACATGTCTTTTTTTAACAACGAATGAACATGTACCCGCAATTTCGAGGTTATAATTTTGAACTGGCAGGTTATAATAACCCGACGTTTCCGCCCCTTTCAAGGGTATAAGACCCATTGTAATTTTTAGGTTATAACTTTGAAGTGGTGAGTCATGGGCCTGCGCATCATTTCCAAAGACCCCATCAATCCAATTGGGACTCTCAAGAAACCCAACGGAAATCACACCAACACTGGGAAGGAAACTATAGAACTCTTGCTCCATACACACTTCCCAGGATCCACTGTCACCACAAACCAAAACCCCAGATATGAAATCCCTGCAAACCTTCATTTGAGGGCAAAAAAGGCAGAGTGGGAAGTGGCTAAACGAACGGTAACTCATTCAAAAGTAGTGTGGGCAATAAACTCCTTCAAGCCTTACAAGTCTCCGGGTCCAGATGGAGTATTTCTCATACTACTTCAGAGCGGAGTTGAATATCTAGCACCAGAGCTGTGCAAACTGTACAGGCTGAGCCTAGCATTGAGATGGCTACCTCAAACCTGGAAAACTGTAAACGTGGTCTTTATTCCAAAACCTGGACGGGACTCATATGACCAGGCAAAGGCATACAGACCAATAAACCTATCGTCATTTCTTCTGAAAGGCTTAGAAAAACTGATAGATAGAGACATAAGGGGAACCGCTCTTGTAGAACGGCCTTCACATCAAAACCAACATGCCTATCTAACAGAAAAATCATGCGAGACATAACTTCATCAGCTTGTTTTGAGGCTTGAAGAGTCTCTAGCAAACAAAGAAATTGCACTATGCACTTTTCTAGACATCGAAGGAGCCTTCTACAACACCTCCTTTGAAAGTATGGTCTCTGCGGTCACTCGAAGAGGCATTGACGAAACCACCTGCGGGTGGATACACTCAATGCTTCACAATAGACTGGTCCAAGCCAACATGTTCGAGGAAACAGAGCAGGTTGAAATTTTCAGAGGTACCCCACAGGGGGGCATACTCTCCTCCCTTCTGTGGGATTCTGTGGGACATGGTTGTAGATGAACTGCTAATTTCTCTGAATAACCTAGGGTATTACCCTCAAAGGTATGCAGCTAACTTGGTCATCCTTATCAAAGGAAAAATACTCAAACAACCTCAGAGCTAATGCAAAATGCACTGAGGACAGTGGAGGAATGGTGTAACAGGAGAGCCTTAGGGCAAATCCGAAAAAAACAACACTAATTCCTTCCACCCAGAGAAGAAACATGGGAGATCTCATACCTCCCAGACTATTCGGCGAAACATCACAAGTAGTAGAGCAGGTGAAATATCTAGGGCTGATTATTGACAAGAAACTAGCCTGGAACCCGCATCTTCAACATGTAACCATAAAAGCAAGATAACCTTCATGATGTGCAGGAGAGCTTTTGGAAAAACCTGGGGGCTCAAACAGAAAGCCATGCACTGGCTTTATACAGCGGTAATAAGACCAAGAATAACTTATGGCTCACTCTTATGGTGGCCAAAACAAATCAAAGACAGCCAAAACCAACCTTGGGAAAATCCAGAGGCTTGCCGGTCTCTGTATCACGGGTGCAATGAATGGCACTCCAACAGTTGCAATGGAAATCATCCTAAACTTCGAACTCCTTTGACTAACATGTCATTGGAGAGGCCAGGATGAGTGCATACGGACTGAAACAAACAAAAAACTGGAGAATCCGAACAACTGGACATACCAGAATCACTCATGTAATCAACATCGAAGAACTCGAAATTATTTCAGACTACATGTCTTCGGAGAGGCCAGGATGAGTGCATACAGACTGAAACAAACAAAAACTGGAGAATCCGAACAACTGGAC
The DNA here is from genome assembly GCA_018342105.1 of Gonioctena quinquepunctata. Classification (NCBI taxonomy): domain Eukaryota; kingdom Metazoa; phylum Arthropoda; class Insecta; order Coleoptera; family Chrysomelidae; genus Gonioctena; species Gonioctena quinquepunctata. The sequence continues at coordinate 91,431 of JAFIRS010000173.1, forward strand.
ATACCAGAATCACTCATGTAATCAACATCAAAGAACTCGAAATTATTTCGGACTACATGCAACCCCTATACTCATTCGAAAAACCGTTCGAAACACGAATTGACGGATCTGGATGGGCCCCGAGTATAAAATCACAATCAACTGGGGACATAGTTCAAAGACGGTTGAAGGAACGGGAGCAGGAGGCCAAGAAGGGATTACATAATACCACTTGGCGAATGCTTCACGATATTCCAAGCTGAAATACATGCTATTATGGTATGCATTCAGAAGAATCTAGAAAGTGGTGATGGAAAAAAACACATCTACATTCTATCTGACTGTCAAAGTGCTATCAAAGCACGCAACTCTATACAGATAAAGTCTAAACAGGTCTGGGACTGCCTCCAGAACCTCATCGAGCTGGCAAAACACAACAAGGTCACCTTGATGTTGGTGCCAGGTCATAGGGGCATTGAAGGCAACGTAAAAGCGGACCAGCTAGCTAGACAAGCATCTGAAATGCTATTCACAGGGCCAGAACCTGTACATGGGATTAGCAAAAACCGAGTGGATAGAAAGAAGACACCAACAATATTGGGATCAAACTGTCGGGCAAATACACAGCAAAGTCATGGTAGGGCATCCAAACCGGATCCTGACGGCTGACTTTCTGAACCTGTACAGAACGAAGGCACGTATAATAATAGGTATGTTGACTGGACACTGCGGCCTAAGAAAACACCTTAACACCATGGGAGTACGCAGGGAAACCGTGGAGTGTAGGCTATGTGATGGAGAGGAGGAAACAGCCTCTCATATTATCTTCGACTGTGACGCTCTAAGTAGTAGGCGATACAGAACCTTTGGAGAGATCAGCCCGGAAACAGGCATGAATCCGAAGAACATTATCAACAGGCTACTAAACCTAATTGAAGGCACAAACCTGTTTGAATGAGGAACCACTGACGACAGAGTGATACAATAGACCCCACCTGGTCGCAGTGTCAAGGGAAGCTAAGTGCCAACCCTGTCTCTGGCTCGTCAGCTTTCAACCAACCAACCACCATGGGCCTGCGACGTGGGTGCCACTTTCCAGTGGTGGAAAAATTAATAATTCAGCTCCACTGGGCACTTTATAATGGGAGGAGCTCTATTAAGATTGTTATATCAACACTTTCTGCCACTTCAAAGTTATATTCTTCAAAAGCCGCCATATTCACAGGAATATACTGGGTCGCCATTATTAGAGAAATGATCGAGATATTCAATAAAGATTTATTTGTCATCAGCACTGCATCAAACGTGGTAATTTTTACGTGAGTATTTGTTTCAACTAACCAAGAATAATAAAATAATGTTTTAGGTATTCAAGTACATAATTCTAGAGGCAAGTTATTCCTAAAATTATAATGTTTTCCTTGATAAAAAGATTGATATAAAGTGTATTCAGATGGCACGTGCTCACAATCGAGCTACAACACCCATATTTCACATAAAACTTTCAATCGTTTTAATTTTATCCCGATCAGAAATATCCAAATTCAATACACTTATTTACGCGTTTGTATGTTTATATGTTATATATTTTTATAATTGATCAAGTGTTAGAAATGAATCAGGAAAAATGGAAGAATGAGGAACATTTATCACAAAAATATATTGCTGAACAGAGATCGAGCTGCATATTATTTACACAAACGCAGTCAGTTGTTCAACGTGTCTAGTGTCGGCCACTACATATCCACGTTTTCACCAGGTGACCACAACGCGGTTGGAATGAGGCTATCTGAGATCCAGGAACATAGATCGGAATGTAGTAGCCACCAAAAAGGTGTTCCCCATTCTGGTAGCCGCCGCGTGATAAAACCGTGTATATTACGTGGCAGTGGTTGTGGTCAAACAATTCCAAAATTTCCAGAATCGTGGCCGCTACGTTCCATCCACTTAGAATGCTACTTGGGATTTGTCATGTATGTTATATTATTACTACATCTGATGAGGTATGTTACATTTTCTAGCGGGCAAAGAAGACTTCTCTGAAAATAGAAACTTCCGGTGAGAAATTCTGCTTGTTTATTGATTTGACACAGTTTTTGTTCACTTTCTGTTTTTATTGCCTATTGGGAATTCAAATTTAACTTGGCTAACATTAAAAAAATTACACAAGTCTACCGTTAGATGAAGTAAGACCCATTTTCATTGGTCAATGATCGTTTGTCTTCCTCTATAAGAATGTAAAAATCATGAAAACGAGTATTGCTCCAAAACTGCAACCATTGGGAGCATCTTTCATTTGGAAATCTCAATTCGTTTTTAGTGTATCTGACTGTGAGTTTTGACAGAATTGTGGAAGCAGAAGGCATGCCAATGGTGTTCTCAGAGAACACAAAAATCTTGTATTGTTGCAGAATTTTGATTTTCATACTTTTTGTCGTATTATGGTTCGCGATTCATCATTTGTTCATTGCATTTGCAAATGAAACCAATATTTTATAAGAAACTCACTCAATCTATTCCCTTTCACTAAATCTATTTCCTCCTTTCATTTTTGAAATTATCATCATGTTACAATATTTTACAATTTGGCAATTTATTGTGGTACACCTGATGAATCCCCAAGAAAAACTCTGAGCAGTTACTTGCGTTGTTGATAACTAATAAAAAAAATTGTACTTTTGTAATTTGAATTGTCTGATCTACATCTCTTCTCTCATTTTTTCCCTACCTCTTTCCCTCCGACTGCACGGAAAATTAAAATCGCAAGTTGCAAGGTAATGGTGAGTCATTGGAGATTTCCAAGAAATTTTCGGCCAAATTTGCCAAATCTTCTTCCTGTTAAACCTAAGAAACATGCATTCTGTTACTCAACCCTTTAAAATGAAAAACCCCTCACCATTTCATTTGTGTACCTCACACAATTAGAAATCGAGAGATTTCAGATACATCATATCCGAAAAACATAGAGCAGAATCAACCAACAAGACAAGTTGAAAACTCTCCCAAATCTATTTGAGCCACAAAAAAGCCACCGAAGACCATCAACCCAGCTCTAGAGAAAGTTACCAGATCCCGAACAAATTTCCAGAAATAGAAATCCCCCCAGCTTTCCAATCTATCATTCGTAACATAACCATTGTTTGTGACAGAGATTATTATTCTTACTACTATTATCACAGTGTGGATGTTCTGAATATACTCGGTTATACCGACATATTTTCCTTTTTTTATATATGATGAATCAATATATTCGCGACATTGAAATGAATACAATACCAACATTCACCATAGATACCAATGAGGAATGTTCACAGGTTCTCAGAATAAATGAAAACCTTAATAAATTTAATATCTTACAAATGAATATTCGTAGCATAACTAGAAATATTGATGAGTTTTTGATTATGATGCAAAATTTGAATTCTACTATCGATTGTATAATTTTGAGTGAGACGAGAGAAATACTTGACTTGAGTATCTATAGCATTGAAGGATATGATATTATTTATAATGGTAGTAGGCTGAATCAGAATGACGGTGTTGTTGCTTACATAAAATCTTATCTGAAGTACGATTACGAAATAAAAACCAATAAGAATAATATAAAAGTACTCAATATTGAAATAACTACACGAAATAGAAGTCTAGTACGAGTGTCTACTTTATATAGATCACCAAATACAGAAGTTCAAGATTTCAATATTAGCCTAGAAGAATTCCTTGAGAAACAAAATCATGAGTGCGATTACAATTTATTTCTGGGGGACATAAATATTGATTTACTGAAACCAAGTGAGAACCTGACCGCGGAATATCAGAATATACTCAATGAATTTGGTTTTATCTCTACCATAAACGAACCAACAAGGCTACAGGGTGATTGCAGCTCATGTTTAGATCACATATTTCTCAAAACTAAGATCAACAATTTCGAAAACACTATTCCCATAGTGCTAAAATCCACCGTCACTGATCACTATACCACAATTCTACAACTTGTTCTCGATGAAAATAAAAAAAATTATACAGACACCACTAGATTCACAAACTTTATTGACACAAAAAAAATTATTCATCTGCTGGGATCCAGTATACAATGAGTTTGATCCACAGATTGCGGCAAGAGTGTTCATTGAAATTGTAACAGAAAATATAAACTTATGCACCGAGAAAAAACCTCTTCGCAGGAAATCTAATGAAATGGCACCTTGGTTGACGAATGGCTTGCTGAACTCTATAAACAAAAACAATAAAATGTATAAAGAAGCACAGAGGAATCCACATGATCTCAAATTGAAACAAGAATTCAAAAAGTACAGGAACAAATCAACCTCGCTTATGAACAAAGCTAAATTCAACCACTACAAGAAACGAATTGATGAGAATAAGAACAGTTCCTAAAATTTATGGGGTATAGTCCAGCAAATAAGTAAGACGAAAAAACACAAGGGTAATATTGAAAACATTGAGAATGAAGATACAGGAGGATTACTAGTGGAAAAAATTGATATCGCCAACGCATTCAATAACGGCTTTAGCAAAATTGGTAAAACATTAGCTGATTGAATTGTGAGAGATGAAAACTACAAAATAGAAAGAAAAACTACACCTAAATCCTTCGTATTTGCACCCATCACGGCAGATGAAGTATATAAAACTATATTTGAACTGAAAACGGTAAGGCAACCGGAATAGATAATATAAAAGCTGAAACATTGAAACTAATCAGTATAGACATAATGCAACCTTTGACCTATTTATTAAGTGATTGTATGAAGTATGGAATTTACCCAACGGCCCTCAAAAGTTCTATCGTTACTTCTATATTTAAAAAAGGTAATGTAAACAAGATTAATAATTATCGACCAATATCCCTCATCACACATATATCGAAAATTTTCGAAAAAATTATAAAACAACGCCTCGTTAGTTATCTGAATAAGTTCAAAATTTGATCATAACAACAATATGGATTCAGAGAAAAAACATCAACACAGGATGCTGTAATTGAATTACCAACAAAAATAAACCAAAGTCTCAATGACAGCAAGCCGTGTTTATGTTTATTCGTTGATTTATCGAAAGCCTTTGATAAAGTAAGCCACCAACTGTTCTTAAACTGCTTGGAAGATATTGGAATACGCAATAATGAATTGTTGTTTTTCGAGAGCTATCTCACCAACAGACATCAAGATGTGAGGATTGAGGATACTCTCTGCAGTGACACGCTCATTGAATATGGAATTCCGCAAGGGACTGTCCTTGGTCCTACTCTCTTCAATATATATATATATATATATATATATATATATATATATATTAACGGGTAATTCTCTCTGGAAAATGATGATGACATGATAGGGTTTGCCGACGACACAGCTATCTTTTATAGGGCGGACAACTGGAATGATCTGAGAGTTACTGCGGAAGCTGGATTTTCATGAATTAAACAATGGCTGGATTCCAAATTACTGACCGTAAACACGGAAAAACCACCTATCTGTACTTCACCTGTAACTCCTCTAGTAGACCGACCTTCAACCAGCTCAATGTGAATTCCCATTTGTAGACATTTACCATATACCCTGGAACAAAAATTGAGTACTTAGGCATAATTATCGATACTCACATGAAATGGGACTTACATATAGCATATCTGTTGAAGAAATTGGGAGAAATATTGTATAAATTCAGGAAACTTAAAGAAGTAAAAGTTCTTTGAGTTTCCTGAAAATTACCTTAAAACATTATATTATTCCCTAGTTGAAAGCCTCCTTCGTTACGGGATACTTGTTTGGGGCTCAGCTGCAAAAACTTTTCTCCATACCTTGGAAGTCATAAGGAGAAGATTCTTAAAATAATTTTTTTCAAAGAACTCCCGGTATCCAACAAATACATTATACACTGAAACTAAAATATTCGATATTACCACTGTTCCTGTGTGCGACATCACTTACACAAGTATTTTCCAAATATCGGAACATGAATACAACACTCGAAAAAAGCAACCCTATATCATTCCATTCATGCCCAAAACAGCTACTCAAAAGTCTTACTCTTACCTTGCACCAAAATTATATAACAGTATTCCAGAAAACATAAAATCACTGATCAATATAAACCAATTCAAACGTCACCTGAGGAATCACCTAATCGAAACTGGTAGATCTGTGCATCATTATTTCGACAATTGAAATAGAAGAACTCTAACTCGCTGTATTTGAATACCCACAATTTAATGTTTTACATATTCTGTTATTTTATTAAACTAACATAGTCTTTTAAACATTTACTCTTTTATGCTATGTATCTGATATTTTATTATTATATTTTATACCTGTTTATTATTCAAATACTATTTTTTTATACTTCATATTTCTCATACCGAAACAAGTGTGTATGCACTTATCGGATTCTGCTTTGTTCCACAAATAATGTGATAAATGTTTTGTATTTTGTATTTTCATTTGTGCGAATAAAGCGTATTTATTATTAACATTATTTACAGTCGATACTGGAAGAAATCCATCGAAAAACTGACATTTTTTAGTCAATAAAATAAGAACGGGCTGGGTACATTTTAGCCCGATTTTTGAGTCAAGCTTGTATCAAATATACAGGGTGCAAAAATGTTCAGGGAGTGATTCCTTGTTGAAAATTGAAGAGGTCTTTCATGTAAACAAAAGCTCTTAGACCAGTTTGAAAACAGCAGCCAAAAGATATCAGCCAATTTGCCGAAGATTGCCGAACGATCAGTGGCGTCGGACTCAAAATTTATTTGGGGTTCAGCGAAGATGTAAAAAGTATTATCCTCATATTCTCCCTTACAAAACGGAAAATCGTAAATTACTTTCAGAATGATTCCCAACACCATTTAATCCAAAAAATGATAATTCATCAGCATGGTGGGATTATAATGTGCCAAGCTAAAAACTGTCTGAACGAAAGTGGATACATATTATTTTTCCTCATACATAGGATCATTTCGTGTGAAAAAAAAATTTGCATTACTTGCAGAGGGGGTAAAATAACAACCCCAATTAAAAAAAAAACATTTCGGGGGTAACAAACTGCCCCACAAAAGTATCACAGATCATTCTTGAAAATTCGAGAATCATTTGGGGTAGAAAAAATTCTTGCATTACTTGCAGAGGGGGTAAAATACCAACCCCAATTTAAAAAAAATCGATTTCGGGTGTAAACCTGAAACTGCCCCAACAAAAGTATTCACAGATCATTCTTGACGATGCAGAGAATCATTTGGAATAGGAAAAATTTCTTGCATTACTTGCAGAGGGGGTAAAATACCAACCCCAATTTAAAAAAAATCGATTTCGGGTGTAAGACCTGAAACTGCCCCAACAAAAGTATTCACAGATTATTCTTAACAATGCAGAGAATCATCTGGGATAGGAAAAAATTGTTGCATTACTTGCAGAGAGGATGAAATACCAACCCCAATTTAAAAAAAAATCGATTTCGGGTGTAAGACCTTAAACTGCCCCAACAAAAAATATCACAGATCATTCTTGACATTGCAGAGATTCATTTGATGTTGAAAAAAAAATCTTGCATTACTTGCAGAGGGGATGAAATACCAACCCCAATTTAAAAAAATAAAAGATTTTGGGGGTAAGACCTAAAACTGTACAAACGAAAGTTCGTTCGTATCATTTTTATCAATGGATGAAACTATCTTGTAAATGAATGTTGCGTTGAGAATTCTTGGGCAATTTTTTTACCGTATTACATTTTCAAGAATAGTCACGGGGATGGTCAAACTTCACTTATTTTCTGGCACATGTTTTCTTTCTTAAATAGAATTCGAATCTGATAAAAATCAACCCCTGCATTTTTTTACTTTTGATACGGAAATTCGAAATTATAATGAATGAGGGTGCGAAATTAAATCAAACCTTATTCAAAGAGAACTATAAAGAATATTATTACAGGATTGATGAAGAAGTGGAATAAATCCACTCTTCAAATATGATGCGTTAGTAATGTATGGGTTCTCTTCATCTGGGTTTTTAAATATAATTTTTCTGTAATAACTATTTTTTGAAATAAAATAGTATAAAAAAGTGTTTGATTTGATTTCGTACCCTCATTTATTATAATTTCGAATTTCCTATCAAATAAAAAATGCAGCGTTGATTTTATCATACTTAATTTATTTAAGAAAGAAAACATTGCCAAAATAAGTGAAGTTGACCATCCCTGATATTCTTGAAAATGGAATACAGTAAAAATTGCCCAACAATTCTCAACGAAACATTTCCTCACAAGAGAGTTTTATCCATCAATGAAAATGATACGTACGAACTTTCGTTTGTACAGTTTTAGGTCTTACCCCCCAAATCGATTTTTTTTGAATTGGGGTCGGTATTTCACCCCCTCTGCAAGTAATGCAAGATTTTTTTTCTACACCAAATTATTTTCTGCATCGTCAAGAATGATCTGTGGATATTTGTTGGGGCATTTTAGGTCTTACCCCCGAAATCGATTTTTTTAATTGGGGTTGGATTTCACCCTCCTTTTCAACAGCACATGAATCTCTGCAGGGTCAAGAATGATCTGTGATATTTTTTGTTGGGGCAGTTCTAGTCTTACACCCGAAATCGATTTTTTTGAAATTGGGGTTGGCATTTCACCCTCTCTGCAAGTAATGCAAGATTTTTTTCTACATGTTATGATTCTCTGTATTGTTAAGTATGATCTGTGAATACTTTTGTTGGGGCAGTTTCAGGTCTTACCCCCGAAATCGATTTTTTTTAAATTGGGGTTGGTATTTCATCCCCTCTGCAAGTAATGCAAGAATTTTTTTCGACACCAAACGATTCTCTGCATTGTCAAGAATGATCTGTGATATTTTTCGTCGGGGCAGATCTAGTCTTACACCCGAAATCGTTTTTTTCTAAATTGGGGTTGGTATTTTACCCCCTCTGCAAGTAATGTAAATTTTTTTTTCACACGAAAGGATTCTATGTATAAGGAAGAATGATATGTATCCACTTTCGTTTAGACAGTTTTCAGCTTGGCACATTATAATCCCACCATGCTGCTGAATTATCATTTTTTGGATTAAATGGTGTTGGGAATCATTCTGAAAGTAAGTCATAAGTATTTCACGATTTTCCGTTTTTCGAGGGAGAAAATGAGGAAAATACTTTTTACATCTGTGCTGAACCCCAAATAAATTTTGAGTCCGACGCCATCGATCGTTCGGCAATCTTCGGCAAATTGGCTGCTATCTTTTGGCTGCTGTTTTCACACAGGTAGCTCTTAGGCCTTTCCTTGCAAAGTTACACGTTTCCAAAAATGAGAAAAATATTATTTTTTCTTGAAATTACTGGGGAGTTGATGCAATTGCATTTTGTAAGCATGTTCTACCAATGAAAAGGGTACTTATGAATACTTTTTGAGTTTTGTTGTGATCTCTTAAAGGGGTGGAACATGCAACCTCCATTCAATTTTTTACCAGAACTTTTTAACGGAACAAAATTCCTCAATTAAAAATATGTGTTGAAAAAAACGATTCATAGCAACACTCCTGTGTTGTGTCCGAAAATGCAATGGTTTCCTAATAAAAAAATAAAATACAACATTGTGCATGAACGGATCTTCTGTGAATGGAATCGAAAAAATCTAGTAGGTGGCTGCCACGTTTTTGTTGCACAACTTGTGACTACAGTCGTAGTATTTTAAAATCATAACGGTTAAACCACTCGAAATGACCACCTTCAACCATCAGACAGGAATCAAGTCTCATAGACTGGCGCAAACGTTGACATTTCCTGGTGTATTTTGGATTGTCCGCAGGCTGCAATGATGCGATTCCTTAAATCATTCACACATTCAATGGGGGCCGCATTAACCAAGTACTTCAGGTGACCCCAGATGCAAAAGTCCAAAGGGTTTGAGTCTGGAGATCTGGTAGGCCACGGTTGAAGTCCTGCTCTGCCTATCCAACGATTTGGATACACGTCGTCCAAGTACTGACGAGCAGTTATGCTGAAATAGACATTCGCATCATCGTGCATAAACCATATTCGTGGTCAAATATCTAGTGGAACATTTTCAAGTAAAATTGGAAGCTGCTCCTGGAGAAAATTTGAACAGGTTGCACCAGTTAGCCTTAACGCTAGAGAATACGGTCCAATGATATTTTCGCCAATAATTCCGACCCACACTTTAAGTGAAAATTCATATTTATTTATTCATTTAAGAAAAAATTTAAAGACCTCTCAAAAAATACTTCAACACAATTGATACACGTCTGAAGAATTGACAAGTTTTATTGATAAAGGAGCATTACGCGAATCCATGTTTAGACGACATACCTATATGTATGTTCGTGAACAAGTGTGATTTTATCTATTCATCTATTTATATAAACCCGTGTGTATAGTACATTTTTATCTATAATTTATATTGATCTTTTATATAGGAAATTTTTATTAAAATAGCAAAATCTCATAACGTAGGATTCTAGATTTTATTTTGCATTGATAATAGAACCATTGTATGATTCCATGTCAGTATATATGTATGTTCGTGGAAAAGTGTGAGTATGTCTGTAAACCTATATGTATAGATACTACTTCTTAATTGTTATTTATATTATTCAAATCCATCCAAAATATTTATATTTATACTATAATGATTAAAACACTTTCTTAGAATTAAGTAATTACTAGCATCATATTAATCTCATTTCTTTTGGTACACATATGTGAACCATCCCACAAACAAGTGTCAACTTCAGTGGGACATTCATGTGCTTATTTGTTACTTGTAGTCAATTACTGTAACCTGCAATTCATATGTATACACCCGCAAATAAACACTATTCTATTCTATATTGATACCGACATTCTTGAATTGTATGTGGGTTACCTTCAGCCCATAGATGATTGTTATAGAAATTTGTAATTCCTTGCCTTGAAAAGTTGGATTTGTCAGTGAATCATACGTTTTCTAAAAATTGAGCATTTGGGTAATCATTTGAAGACTCCATTGACAAAAGTCTACTCGATGGAAAAAATCTCGCGGCGAAAGTGCTTGGACTCGTTGAATATGGTAAGGATACAATCGGTGATCATTAAAAATTTTCCAGATTAGTTTATTCCTAACATTAAGTGTGTTAGCAATTCGTCTTGTACCTAATACCGGACGATATTCAATCATATTGAGAACCTCTTCTTCCAGTGCCACAGTTCTTATTACTCGTGGACTTATAACAGTTGTTCGTTTTCAAAAAGTCCCTCTTTCACAGAGACGTTGGTGAAGATGTGCGAAAATTGTGTGATGATATATCACGTGCTGAGGATACATTTCGGCACAGAGTCGTCTAGCTTCCAAAGAATTTCCATCGGCACGACCAAACATAAAATGCATATTGGCCATTTCAGCGTCAGTGTAATTATTCATATCGAAGATTCAAAAGACACAATTGAACTTTCAACTACCACATAGAAATCAAAGCGACTTGACAGCCACCTACTAGATTTTTTCGATTCCATTTACAGAAGATCCGTTCATGTACAATGTTGTATTTTATTTTTTTTATTAGGAAACTATTGCTTTAACGGACACAACACAGGAGTTGAAGAAGTTTCAACACATATTTTGATTCAATTGAGAAATTTTGTTTCGTTAAAAAGTTCTGGTGAAGAATAAAATAGGGGTTTCATGATTCACCCCTTTAAAAGATCACAACAGAATTAAAATATTTATAGGTAGCTTTTTTATTGGTAGAACATGCCCACAAAATGCTATTTCTCCAACTCTTCAGCAATTCCAAGAAAATTTTTATTTTACTTTCATTTTTGGAAGCGCGTAATTTTTCAGGAAAGGCCTAAGAGCTTTTGTTTTCATGAAAGACCACCTATGATTTTCGACAAGAAATCATCCCCTAAAAACTTTCGCACTTATTTGGTAACACCCTGTATAAGAAAAGAGTATTTCATAGACATAAAAATTACGAATTTGGATATTATGAATATTTATATAGATATATATATATATATATGTAAATTTTAAAAGACTAAAAACCCACAAAAAGAATAATTACTAGAAAGATAAAAATGTTAAAATCCTATAAAACAATCAATTTTATACACTGTCAAAATTATTATAACTCATAATTGCTCAAAAGACAATAAAAAGTCTAAATTTACAAAATTTTCAGGAATAAACAGTAATCAACACATTTATAAATTTGAAACATACAGTATATGAAACTGTAGCTAACAAAAAGTAGCCAATGATAGAACAGCAAATGTCTTTATAAAAATAGCCAATCAGGGAATTGATGGTCAGGTGTAAAATTGGAAATTGTGGGAGAATAGCAATGAGATGGTATCAGAAGCAATTATTTTTGAAATTTGTAAATAATGATAAGAGTGGAAAAATAATTGTATATATAAATTATGCAATATAAATAGTGAAAAGTGACGATTTAGTGCACCAATTCAAAAATTCAAATGAAAAAACAAGGAGGAAAAGATGTAGCTAGGCGATAGAAAAACAAAGCTTCGAGGAGATCGAAAAGAAATTTCCAAGCGGATGCCACGCAAAAATTTTACTGAAAGAAAATTGAAATAATCCCATCATTTGGTGAACAAAACCAATATTACCTTAATGATAACATATCCACGGATCCAAATGCTGATTTCCGCATCTATATAGTTCCTGATTCATGATATTGCAGTCCTGACAGCGATTGGAGAGAGGAGACATCCTGTTTCATGGTATAATTAGAACACCAACAGTTCCAACCAGGTATAAAACTTCAATAGTGCTTCCGGTCCTGAACTATTTCACCAATAACGAATTTCACATTCGAAGAACTTTATGTCACTCTATTTTGAACAATAACAGAAAACTTCACTCTCACGGAAGAAGTGAGGTTCTGTTTATCTATCCATGATCTGATTTATTATTATCCGTGAATATTTGTTTGATTCACCCTAGTATAAGTTATTTCTCGTAGGCAGGTATTATTAAGTCTTCCTGAATAAAGGAGATAATTGCTTTATGATATTTTGTTGTTTGTTTCCTCACAATGATCAATAACATACCAAAGACCATTCAATAAACTGAAGTTAGCCAGCAGTGGCAAGTGGCTCTATTGCTTTGAACCGGCCACCTTGAGATAAGGGCGTACCAACTGTAGTTTAGCCGTGGTGAGGAAAATAATAATTGTTGGTAACGTGACGAGAGAACAGTGACGTTCGCTAGCAATTATTGTTACAGCATACAATACAGGGGCAGAAATATCTATTCATATCATATCAATTTGGCTCACAAGGAATAGCAAAAACTATTAGCTTCATTCATTATACAAAAACAATATATATATAATATTTTCAATTCATCAAAACATAACAAAAGGCGCCCAACGCGGTGCAAAAATATATTAATTATAATAATAATAAAAAATATATATTTCCAAATTCTCATACCATTACAAGTGGCGCACAAAATGTGGGGCGAGAAAAGGCAAAGTAAGGGCAATATATCATTTCATAATATTTATTGAGGAAAAGGCGAGTAAGGGAAATATATTATTTCTTAATAATTACCGCAACGTAGTGGCAAAGTAAAGGCAGTATATTATTTCTGAATATTTATCGCAACGTAGTGGCAAGTAAAGGCAATATCATTTCAAGGCAAAGTAAGGGCAAGTAAAGGAAAAATATATTTCTTAATATTTATCGCAACACTGTGCGAACATTAGCAATTGGCCTTCCAAGGTGTAAGGCTAAATATTTGTGAATAAAAAATGGATTTAAGAGATGGTAAGAAAGTTGGTTTGGAAGAAGGTGCAGAAGGTAGAGAGAGAGGCGATCAGGAACAAGGAGAGAGTAGTAATGTGAGAGGGAGTGAAATAAAAAGTGAGAGTATACAAATGGACAGTAAATTGGATAAAATGATGGCTTTCATAGTAAGTATGGAAGAAAGATTGAATGAAAAGTCAGAAAAAAATTCAGCAAGTATGAATGAAAAAATGGATAAAAATTCAGCAAGTATGAATGAAAAAATGGATAAAAATTCAGCAAATATGGGAAAGGATATGAATGAAAATTCAGTAAGAATGAATGAAAATTCAGTAAGAATGAATGAAAATATAGGAAGTATAAAAGATGAAATAAAACAAATGAAAGAAAATTCAGGAAATATGAAAAATGAAATGAAAGAGCAAATAGAAAGAATGAATGATAGAATAATAGAAAGTATGGAAAAATGTTTCAAAGAAAGTAGTGAAGGAATATGTAAACCATTAGAAACAAATAGTGAGCAAAATAAAATTCAGGGAGTACTTATACAAAAAACAGATGTTAGTAACAATTTATTAGAAAAAGATGACAAACAAAATATAAAAATGAATTTCGATCTCCAAAATAATAAAGTAAAAAGAATGAAAATATATGACATAATAATGACTAAGATGAATTTTGAGTTGCAAAAAGTTGACGAAAATGAAAAAGTAACAATAATGAAAATGAATTACATAAAAGTGGCATACAAAAATTTTGAGTTGGAAAAAGGAAACACAAATAAAAAAATAATGGTAATGCAAATCAATGATATCTACAGGACGAATAGAATTTTTAAAATGAAAGAAAGAAATACTAAAAATGAAATAATAATAATAATAGATAGTAAAATGTTAAATGTTAAAATAGGAAAGAATTTGAATAAATTTTACTTTCAAAAACAAGAAATAGTTGAGAGTATTGAAATGAAAATAATTGGAAATTTAACAGAAAATTAATTGAAATTTTTAAAAAAAAGAGACAAATAATAAAAAGGAAATTTGGGGAATAATAAATTGTAGGCTAACAAATTTGATAGGTAAGTTAGGAAATAAAAAAGGAAAAAAGTTAAGAAAATAGTCTGATAGATAGTTAGGTTTTTAAATTTAAAAAAAAATAAAATGAAAAACAAATGTAAAGAAAAAATATATCAATGAGAGAGAATATTGGAGGAAACAAAACAACGCATAAATATTCCAAGAAAGAAAAGAAAGATATTGAATAACAAGCATAATACTGAAAAACAGAAAAAATGATAAATTTATTGGTGCAGGTTAGTTAGATGAAGTGAAGTGAAAAAACAATATAGATTATAAAGAAGGAAAAATATAGAAATGGATAATAAATAATGTGAATTTTGAAGAAAAATGAAAAGAAAAATAATTAAAAAATTATTTGAGTATGAAATGAAAGATGTGAGAAATGAAAGGGAAATATAATTATAATAAATATGATAATGATGATAAAGGTATATTGATAAATAATATGAAGGTATATTAATAATTGAAATGAAGGTATATTAATGAATTATAAATGAATATAATATGTTAATTATGTATGAATAATGAAAAAGTGAAAGAGTATATGCACAAAATAAAAGTAAATGAAATGAGAGATTCAGATAAATAAAATATCCAGTTCAATATAAAAAAACAACTGAAAGAAAAGATAAGAAAAATGATAAAACAGTATAATTGAAAAGAGTACCAGTAATTGTAAAATCGATAATTAAAAATAATATCAGTATAAAATATAAAATGAAAGTAAGATAATCATAAAATATAAAATGTCATATATGATAATATCTTGAAAAGTTTTCTCTCTTGATCTGGAAAGAAGTCCAAGTCAAGTTTTTTCTGGAAAAAAAAACGTAGTACTAGTAGTTGGATAATCGTTGTTATTGTAGAACTTGTTTTTCTTGAAGTCCAGCACAAGAAGTTTTCTGAAATTAGAAAAATATAGTATTAGTCAAAGTAAAGTTAATAAATATAAATAAGGAAATTGATATTCAAAGTTTTCTAACCAGTAGAAAATTATTGAATATGAATTTAGGAATGTTGTTATGTTATGCCAGTTGTAAATTTTAAAAGACTAAAAACCCACAAAAAGAATAATTACTAGATGGTTAATGGTTTCAAGAGTTTGTTTGTGAATAACTTTCGGAATTCTATGTATATTGTGAGCCTAGGTAGAATATGGAAAGATAAAAATGTCAAAATACTATAAAACAATCAATTTTATACACTGTCAAAATTATTATGACTCATAATTGCTCAAAAGACAATAAAAAGTCTAAATTTACAAAATTTTCAGGAATAAACAGTAATCAACACATTTATAAATTTGAAACATACAGTATATGAAACTCTAGCTAACAAAAAGTAGCCAATGATAAAACAGCAAATGTCTTTATAAAAATAGCCAATCAGGGAATAGATGGTCAGGTGTAAAATTGGAAATTGTGGGAGAATAGCAATGAGATGGTATCAGAAGCAATTATTTTTGAAATTTGTAAATAATGATAAGAGTGGAAAAATAATTGTATATATAAATTATGCAATATGAATATAAACAGTGAAAAGTGACGATTTAGTGCACCAATTCAAAAATTCAAATGAAAAAACAAGGAGGAAAAGATGCAGCTAGGCGATAGAAAAACAAAGCTTCGAGGAGATCGAAAAAAAATTTCCAAGCGGATGCCACGCAAAAATTTTACTGAAAGAAAATTGGAATAATTCCATCATTTGGTAAACAAAACCAATATTACCTTAATGATAACATATCCACGGATCCAAATGCTGATTTCCGCATCTATATAGTTCCTGATTCATGATATTGCAGTCCTGACAGCGATTGGAGAGAAAAGACATCCTGTTTCATGGTATAATTAGAACACCAACAGTTCCAACCAGGTATAAAACTTTAATAGTGCTCTTCCGGTCCTGAACTATTTCACCAATAACGAATTTCACATTCGAAGAACTTTATGTCACTCTATTTTGAACAATAACAGAAAACTTCACTCTCACGGAAAAAGTGAGGTTCTGTTTATCTATCCATGATCTGATTTATTATTATCCGTGAATATTTGTTTGATTCACCCTAGTATAAGTTATTTCTCGTAGGCAGGTATCATTAAGTCTTCCTGAATAAAGGAGATAATTGCTTTATGATATTTTGTTGTTTGTTTTCTCACAATGATCAATAACATACCAAAGACCATTCAATAAACTGAAGTTAGCCAGCAGTGGCAAGTGGCTCTATTGCTTTGAACCGGCCACCATGAGATAAGGGCGTACCAACTGTAGTTTTGCCGTAGTGAGGAAAATAATAATTGTTGGTAACGTGACGAGAGAACAGTGACGTTCGCTAGCAATTATTATTACAGCATACAATACAGGGGCAGAAATATCTATTCATATCATATCAATTTGGCTCACAAGGAATAGCAAAAACTATTAGCTTCATTCATTATACAAAAACAATATATATAATATTTCCAATTCATCAAAATATTACAAGATATTGTTATGATGAGAGGATTTTATTGTTTATATATTTTGTAGATTTGTTTCGAACATTTTGTTAATGAATCCCTATCATAACAAAAAAAACTCCGGCTATGTTATCTTATCCTTTTTCAAACCTCTTTTTACCTTATTCCAGCTCAGTCGGTACGCCTATGAACAATGAGTCTCCTCTCTCTAGATTAGCAAGTTCAGCAGTGCCATCTTGTCGAACGGCTCGATATCAAATGCTGTTTAGTGGGGAAAAGTGTGTGAACATCTACAAAGATTAAATACTGATTGCAGAAAATAATCAAATGGATATTTTTATTCAGATAAAACCTTAAAACTGACCCATTCTGCGAAAACTACCTTATGGATTATAATAAAAAACAATAATGTGATATGGTGCAAACTAATTTGAGTGATTATACCAGTTGGAAGAATGTCTGAAAGTTATTGTCAGTCCTTTATCAAATTGTTATGGAATGTTCAATCAAAAAAGGAACACAGTGACTCAGATACTCAATGTTATTTGATAAACTGAAACGATGCAATTTGGTGAGTTGTTGTGAATAGAATACCTGTTATCCTCCTTCCTGTGATGTGTCCCAGCCTCGTGGAAGTACTTTTGGAATTGGAATCAGCTTTCGTGCGTCCAAAACGAATTTTTGTTCCAGTAATTGGCTTTTTCAGGATTTCTCTTCTGTCACCGGGTAACTGGAATTTTGTGATAAAGTATTGCTTGCAGTTGTACCTTATTGGAATTGCTCTCGATCGGGAATCGTATAGCAGGTTTTTTCTTGAATTGACTATTATTATATATTCTCAAATTTTGTAAGTGGCTTTCTTTTCTTAATTTTTTTCGATCTCCTCAAAATTCGTTATTTTCTTCCATGGCAACACATACCTTTCTTTCTTTTTCACAGATTTTTTGAGTTTAGTGCCACTTTCTACCCAATCATTTGTCATTCTAATCACTATTCATGATTTTATCAATGAAATCTAATCCTATATCTTATATACTTTTACAAATTCGTATAACATTTATTTCTGACAATTTCTGCTTCCATATCTTCTATATTTCACCACTTTTTTCCCACACACCTCTGTCGATATCTCATTGGTGGGTTTCTTGTTGATGAGATTCATCATACAGGATGTTCCAAACTTATATATCAGTTGATCTACTTTGAATACAATGTTTTCTATAAATTTCAATTTTTATATAATTCAATTGTGAATTTTCATATGATGTATTGTTGGTCACATTCTTTTGACAATATAGCTACTATAAGGCGGACCTTTCGATACATATGCATCGACTAGAGCATAGTATAAGATTCTAGAAAAGTAAAAAGGTAAAGAAAAATTGCAAAACAACATAGCATTAACCACGATAACTAAATTTCCTAATAATAATAATATTATTATTATAAGTTTTATTATTTTATAACATTTCCTAACATACAATATATATATATATATATATATATATATATATATATATATATTAGAAGGGTAGTCTCTTGACTGGTCTAGTTGAAAAAACATCAAATTTGGAAATACACTTTAAAGATATTCCTTGGGGTTGCAGCCATGAAGAACGGCCAATGAGATAACAATTCAGTTTCATTCTCAAGACATCTGTGAAGTAAAAGAATAATGTGATAACATAAGAAACACATGATATTTGTAAAAACAACTGACTAAGTTGAGCTTATTCTATGAAAGTTGCTGGAGCACTTAATTTTTTTGGATGTTGCACGATTATAGAACTATAATCACATCATATTTGGTTTGTTAAAAAAATTCATGTAAAAATATATATAACGGTTGAAAACTAACTAAATAATAAATTGATGTAGTGGCAGGCCACATGGTTCAGTCATCATTGACAAGTATGGCTGTAAGAGGAAATGGATTAGACAAGGATATGTCAATTGCCATCACTCATCTGTCATGAGTGTTCTGTCATCATTGAAATTTTCTGATAAAAACGAAGTTAAAAAAAGTTCAAGGAATGTTCTAACTCTTGGATTTCTATCTTTGGTCGGAATTTCAACGTTGTTCGTGTCAAAGGTTTGTTGATTTTTTTTTCGTGTCTCCACATGGTACTTAGTTTCAATTTTAAATAAACGGTGTTATTCGTATTTTATAGTCGACGTAAAATAGTTATGTTGTGTTTTTCCATTGTTTTATTAATTTTATTGGAGAGTTCGTCTATGAATGGTAACGATATGTATGTTGTTGTTTTTTTTTTCTTCATTACTATTATCACTGTAGATCACAAGTATCGTTTTTCGATTGTTTTCTCTGCGAAGCGCTGGGGCAATTATTTTCTTTCAAAATATTATTGATTTCTCTAAATCCCTTTTTCTGAATTTTGGGTGAGCAAACTTTCTCTCAGTTGATTTTGAACAAAAATTTTTTGTTTGCGTTTAAGAAATAGTTTGTGTAACGATTTGATGCATTTGGTTTAGTAAATCAGTTTGTGAAATTTCTTCCAGAATCATCGTGCATTATTGTTGTGTCAGAAAGTTTATTTATATTACTATTCCTTTTGCTATTGTGAATTCCAATCTAGGGTGATATTTATAATTTTTTTACAGAATTTCATCAACTTTGTCAGTAGGAATTCATGTTGAACAATCGTCTACATGTCATTTGAAGAATATTGGTGTGAATGAAAGGAATTTGATTACTTTCCCTTCAAAATACTCCATTACCAGATTTACTAATGTTGTAGCAATTGGAGACCCCATTTCAATTCCGAATATTCATGAGTAGTATTTTTTTTATTGAAAGTACGTTGAAGTTGAACAAAGTTTAATTTTTTTCGAAAACTCTCCCATGGTTAGTTTTGTGTGACTTTGGATTTGATGCCATTTTTCTCTTATGATATCTATCGCTGATTTTTTATCTATATTCGTATATAAAGGAACTATATCCAGAGAAAGTATTATATGATTGTGTGGAGTTCTTCTCGTAGTAATAATTTTTTTAAATTACATTTGAAAAAATATCTGAGAGGGAGTGGCTGATTGAACATCGTTGGCAATGGTGGAATTTCAGTTTTATATTTGTTGGTGGTTGAACGGTATATGTATTCAGTTTGTTTTTCGTTTCCTGATTAGTTTCTATGTGAACCAATCATTTACTGATTTAATAAATTTCGTTTGAATTTTTCTGTGGGGTTGAATCTTTCTTTTTTATATGTGGTTTCGTTTTTTAGCATTTTTATATATATATATTTCATATATATATATATATATATATATATATTTGTATATATATTATTACGAGAAATGGGATGATGGGTTAACGGGATATTGCAAAACAGGATAACGCGAAGCTGGCAACGCCACAAAGATGAGCTAAATGGAACAACACAAAAAAAACATAGGAAAAAATACAAATTTCACGACGACTACCTGAATCCAGAATTCCAGCTGTTTTGTAGTTTTTGTTAGATTTTGGTTACCTTTTGTTTTTATTTATTATGAGGCTACGAGCAATGAAAAACATAACAAATACTAATGTTTCAGTTCTTTATTTAAGGTGACCTGAAAAATGGACTGAATAAGTTGATTTGAAAACAAAGTGAAAAATCACATATATTTCTTTCCTAATTTTTTTTTTATCAAACTAAGACACAATGTGGCATTTACGCTCTATTCTTATGGATCTTCAATACCCTTCCGAGGTTCACCACCCTCGATAATAAGTGAACAAAAAAAATCATATTTGATTTTTGATTACGAAGATATCCCCTCTGAATAGTTTTCATTTGGAACTGAAATATATTTCTCATAATTTAGTTGGGAATTACAATCCAGTTCAAAGAAATAATTCATGAATAATCCAACAGATTTAATTGTGAAATTTCACGATGTATTTTGTGAATAATATAGAGAACCTCATAATTAAATCGTCCCATCTTCATATTCTGGTAAGTTAATAGAAAAAGTCTATTTTCAGGAAGAGCTTCCTCCTTGGATTCAGGAAATCAACGGGGTTTCCTTCAGTTTGCTATTTGGCAGACTATTTTTCTCATTCAGTTAAATCAGTTTTATAGTGAAAATTTCACAGCTTCATTTTGTAGCCAATCGAATGTAATTATTTCGAAACGCTAGCATGGCAACGAAAAAATAATACATTTTTACTTGGTAGGGTAAACTAGACGAAAAAACACTGAAATTGTTCAACAGATGAGCTGCATTTTATTAGGTCTATCACACAAGCCTACAAAAAAAATGGTGCAGCTCTTTTTGAATCTGTGTTAGATAAGGAAGATAACATACCATATATCGGTAGTAGTTACAATATCCTGTCAACTCTGGTTTATTACCTCACCTCATTTTAAGTGTTTGCAGTCATAATCGGAAACAGGCAGTTTTACGATAACACCAATAAAATTATTTCTATTATTTCATAATGGCTTGCAAGTTGAGACGTTGTGTTAACGACCCTGTTAACGACCCTGATAAGATTAGCGAAAAATGATAACAAACACCGCTTGTATTTTGCTTTCTCCAATATTGAATTCACAATCAAGATGAAGCGTGGGTGCCTCATAGTAAAATTTGTATTGAATATCTGCGACTAATGGGACAGGTACACGTAATTTTTGAAATTTGGAGTACCTACCTATGATTTGGCAATAACAAAAAAATCATCATGACGACTATCACCTCTTTATGATAAATACAGAGTGACCCATTTGAAAGCGGGCCACCTGTCTAAAACTGTTATGTATTATCCGATTCAGAAGTTTTTTTTTCAGTGGATAGAGTATCAATAGTTCCAGTTGAATGCATAAATTCGAAATGAAAATAAGAATTTCATGGCCCACTCCGATTTTTTTCAAGGTCAAAAATCCCAAAAACATACTAGCGATTTTTTTAAATAAAATTTGACGACGCCACTGGCTTTGTGTTGCTTTCAACTGGGTGCGACCAAAAGTCAATGAAATTTTTTTTTTCAACACAAAATAACTTTAATAGTCGTCATATAAATTACAATCTTGTTAAAAATATCGTTTAAAATGCTCTTTCAGGTCGTTAGCAGTCGAGTTTGTAAACAGTAGTTATTCAAAATGGCGTCAAATTATGTTTCTTCCAAAGTTACTGTATAGGAGATAGTTATGTCCATCAGAACACTGCAGTTTTTTGACAAATAAATTAAAAGTACATCTTCACATCAAATACTTATCAATATTCAATAATCAATAATAACCAATATTGATAACATAAATGAACTACAACAAAAGAATGGATTGAAATGAGAGTGCATACACATTAATTTTCGTACTTTTCAACCAAATCCCGATTCAATCCGATACATTTATTCTACCATTTTCTGATGCTAACTAACCTTCGATCAACGTGCAATCATTGGTTTGGGGTAATATCTGTACAAGCCTGTCTTATTCTTTCACGCAGTTCCTCTTTGGTGGTTGACAGTTATTCCAAATATCAATATTGGTTTCATTCAAACATGCTTGGGATACCACATTTCAAAAATATCATTTTTATTAGGAGGCTTTGTAACTTTAGTTGCTATAGAGATGACAAATCATCAGAACAATAGACGAAAAGACACAAATTTGTCAGTGTTAATAGTGAAGTTTATAACTCCTCAAGTACCTACACTAATAAAGGAGTATGGCTGATAATTTGACTTTGCAGGTGAAAATTGAAATAGTAAGACGACAGATCCGAAAGGGAAGTATATAGAATTATCAATATCATGCATCCGGAGTGTCGAAATGTTGGCCGAATAAACCAAATTTTCAATCAGTATGGAGCTGTTTGTAAACATATTCTGAAGAATAGTAATATTGTACAAAGACCATAAGGAGAAATCTTAGGAGAAACATAATAAGATGAAGACCTTTGAACCAAAGTTTCTTCACACCTTAGAAGAAGGCGATAATGAAAAGAGGCTGGAGTATAGTTTATGGGTTCAAGGAGAATATCTAAATAAGAGGAGTTTTCTGAAAAGAATTTTGTTCAGTGACGAGGCAACACTCACAACCAATGGAACAGTTAATTCTCAAAATACAAGGTAGTGGACGGAAGAAAATCCACATTGGATAATAAATTGCAGAAGACAGTACTCACAAAAAATTTATGTTTGGTGTGGAATATTACATACCAAAATAATGTTAGAAGTTATTATACAGATTAGTACTCTCATATCATATAATTATATAACCCTGTACTTATAAATATTGTTTTATGTTACTTATGTCAAGTTAATGTCAAGTTATTATATTCCGTTATTATTTACATTATATTTCCCAACTAAACTTGTCCATCTGCTGCTATTCCTGGATTCACACCTGAACAACTCTGGACAGGATCCAAAGTGACCTCAGCAATTTGCGAGTCTTGGAAGTCATTGTGATTAATTCAAGTGCCAAAGAAGAATTGGAATCCAAAATCTAAAGTATCTGTATGGTGGATACCTTGTGAAATCGAAAGGATATAACTCGTGATCATTACATCGACGTAAAGTTATAAAGGCAGCGAAACGTTATTTTCTTGAAGAACACTTAAGGAAAACACCATTAAAGATGATCAACATGAAAACTGTGGATATATCTTAGGCTAATACAGAAGATGATGTGTCAGTCTGGAATGGAAGGATGTAATGGTCTTATTCAAATAACAAATGGATTCAGCTGCAACTACAGAAGAGGAAGCGGTTACAATTTGTCGGTCTTGGGATACATTTCAATCGTTGAGAAGAATTGATCATTGATGACCGATGCGAAATACCAGGACAGACTCCCAGAACTGAAAGATTTAATTACTTGCTCTCTGATATCCAAAGTAGAATCGAAGCAATAGTGCTAAAACAATGTCTGGGATTATAAGAATGAATGGATGATGCTATGAAAGATAATAGGATCTTCAAAATAATGAAGTATGTATTGGTATTCCTGTTTTCACAATGTGAATAAATGTCTATAAACTCAAAATGCATCTGGAATTTGAAAGTTTAAGCAGATTAGTAGCCCGTGGATTCACAACAACAGGATTGATTTTAATGAGACTTTTCACCGTTGTTGAGCATTCCACTTTGAATGCTGTTTGTTTGGCATGATAGATATGGATATTGATCAGTCGATTGCTGATTTTACATGCACTTGAATGAGAAAATACATATGAAAACCCGTGTTTCATAGGATGATAATGATAATAGGGTATGTTTGCTCAGAAAAAGTATTTACGGTTTGAAACAGGCCAGTAGACAATGGAATTGCAAAGTGCATGAATTATTGACAACAGCTGGGTATGTGCAATCAAAATGTGAAGCATGTGTATATATGAAGAAAACAGATGAAACTTTGGTTGTGATTGCCCTAAATGTTGACGATTTTTTCATTTTCAACAATTCTCAAAAAGAAAAGAATATTCTCATTGAACGTTTGCAAGCTGAATTTGATGTCAAATATTTAGGTGCTGTAACAAGTTGTCTTGGTATGAAAGTTTCTCGAAACAGAAGTCAGGGTCAGTTGATTTTGAGTCAGACAGAGTATACCAAAAATCTCCTGAAAAGTTTCGGTATGAGTGAATCTAAACCTATTTCAACTCGGATGTGTCTGAATACGAAATTGGTAAAACCCAATGAGATAGATGTTTTATCTGATGATAAATATCAATTTAGAAGGTTGATTGACGGTTTGATGTATTTGAGCGTATGTACAAGGCCTGATATTGCATTTGCTTGTAGTCAACTTAGTCAGTTCAATTCTTGTTATGACCAAAGTCATTGGACTGCGGCAAAAAGAGTTTTGCGTTATTTAGCTGGAACGAAAGATTATGGTTTGATATTTGAGAAGGCTGATAATCAGAAAATAGAAGCATTTACTGATGCTGACTGGGCGAATGATCCATTGGATAGAAAGTCGTATACAGGTTTTGTGGTGAAGATGGGCAATAGTACGATTAATTGGGAAGCTCGTAAACAACGTTCAATTGCACTCTCCAGCACAGAAGCTGAATATCTAGCTATTGGTGATGTAGCGAAAGAGGTGTGCTTTGTCAGACACTTGATGAATGAAATTAATGGTATGCAAGATCAGATTGTCATATATAATGATAATCAAAGTGCACATAGAATAATTGAAAATACTCATCATCATAGACGCACAAAACATATCGATGTGCGACATCACTATATACGTGATTTAGTTCAGAATAAAGTTGTTGTTATTAAATATAGGGAAACAAATGATATGGTGGCAGATATATTAACTAAACCATTGTCAAAGGGAAAACATCAGCGTTATAGAAAAATGATGAATATTGAATCCTCTGAAGATATTCGAGTAAGGGGAAGTGTTAGAAGTTATTATACAGATTAGTACTCTCATATCATATAATTATATAACCCTGTATTTATAAATATTGTTTTATGTTACTTATGTCAAGTTAATGTCAAGTTATTATATTCCGTTATTATTTACATTATATTTCCAACTAAACTTGGCCTTGTCTCTACCTTCCTGCGCATAATATTAACAAATAATTGGCCCCTTTTTTTTTTTAAATCAATTTGAATGGTCAAAATTTTTTGAATTTTTTGAAAAACGAATTTTCCAACGCTATGGATGAACTTCCACTGGCAGAAGAGGCTCATCTTCTATTTCAATTAGATGGCTGTTCCATCCACAATAGCAGGATTGTGAGAGATTGGTTGGAATAAAATTCTCCTAATCGGTGGATAGGGCAAAATAGTGCATCGATCGAGTTTCCCTCCAGATCCCCGGACTTGATTCCATTGGAATTCTTTTATGGGGCTTCATTGAAGAAAAAGTTTACAAAACTCGCCCAACGAGCAAAGAGGAACTGCGTGAAAGAATAAGACAGGCTTGCAGAGATATCACCCCAAACCAATTATCGAATGTTATGGTTAACATTAGAAAACGATACGATAAATGTATCGAATTAAATGGAGATTTGGTTGAACAGTCTGAAATTTAATGTGTAGGCACTGTCATGTCAATAAATTCTTTTGTAGTAGTTCATTTATGTTATTAATATTGGTAATTATATTATTGGATGTAAAGATATGTATTTCTATTCTTTGACAACGAACTGCAGTGTTCTAAGAGACATAACATATCCCACATAGAGTTGTTGAGTTCTGAAGGGGTATGTTAAACCATATTATTTACAAAATTGTGATTTATATGACAACTATTTGAATTATTTCGATATTGATATGAATATTTTACTTAAATCTCTACTATGTTTTTTGGATTTTTGACCTTGAAAAAAATTCGAAGTAGGTCGTGAAATTTTTATTTTTATTTCGAATTCATGGCATTTAACTAGAACTATTGATGCTCTATCTACTGAAAAAAAAAACTTCCGAATCGCATAATGAATAACAGTTTTAGAGAGGTGGCCCGCTTTCAAATTGGTCACTCTGTATAGTGGGCATCAACAAAAATAATCACCATAACTGAAAATATCTCAATATTTCTCCAGCAAGAAGACCAATTCATCATCCAGAAAACGTTCCAATACCAGATTTTCATCAGCTACCACAATTTCAGGAGGAAGAAATTGAAGAACCTATCAGGTAAGTGATGACTTCGAATGCTGTGTAGAAACATCGAATCCTAAAATATTTTCACAAAATGGGCGTGCTGAGTCAAGATTAAAAGAAAAAACTTGTGCGGTCATCCTCCATATTTTGATGCATTATCACCATTTTTTCTGCATTATTCTCTCACTTTGAAAATGTTCTTTCGTTCATGTAACACCTGAGTAACTGCCCCCGGTCTGAGCACCTCGAATTTGCTGATTCTAGTAGTTCAAAGAGTACTTAGCATCAAAGGAGAGGGTAGTAGCCAGTTGCTCATCATTACTATCAATGATAAATCTTGCGAGGCCCTTGAAAAGATGGGACACACCATATACTTCAGATTTGCAGATAACCCCTTATATGACCTACAGAAAGAGCTACACCAACTACCCCGAAAAAAACACTACCTATGGACATCTCAGCGGAGAGGAGAAAATGCTAGATGACAAAGAGGCTAGCACTCCGGATCAGTAGCAGTCACGGCGAACATCCACCACTAGAGGGGAACAACAGCTCCATCTCAAAAATGTTGAATAGAGCATGTCCGGCAATGGTGCTGATTCGATAACTTTGGATCTATATGGGGCTAATCAGAGATGGTAAGGCTATATGAGATACCAGATGTTATTAACTCAGGACCTGCATTTTGATCAGAAACAACATTGATTTTGTTTGTCTTTCATGACGAGGGGTAGTATCTATTCAGGTCCAGAACACCGGACAAGGGCACGGTGATATGGTCATGGCCTCATAGGCTACTTCGCTGGAGATGGGCAAGCAAGAAGGAGTAGAGGCTAACACTGCCACAGAAGCAATGCTCTCCATATAGGTCAGGAGAGACACCAAAGAGGTGAGATACTATTATAATTCATTCTTGGAGTTAACCTGACACTTTATTAGCAGAATTATAGAAATTGAAGGGTATCAGGCTAGTCCTCCCTTTCTGGCTATAATACTGTTCAATGAAGAGGGGCTCAGAGTAGAATCAACAGGACCAAGGTAGCCATAACAAGAAAAACCTTGGAGAAAGCCTCTGCATTTCAAAATCGAGTGCGTGAATTGTTATAAAATAGATATTGGACAAATAGAATAGTTATTGAGGAATAGAGTGAAACAACACACAAATAACTGCGGAAACTTGATCTGCTAGAACCGCGCTATCAGAACACCAATATATACTAGGTAACAATTTCGATTTGAAAGATGCAGATCCTGAAGACAAGTTCAACGACGCATTGTCACAATGCGAATTCCAAATATTGATTGATGTACCGTTAATTACGCCAAAGGTGAGTTCATATCCCAATCTTGAAGTAACAATGTAGTTGTGAACCAACACACTTTCTTCCATTATATATAGCTTCGAAGAAGGAAAAAATATATTCGCGGCAGGTTAGCAAAGACGTAGATTAGTTCTATTTATCCAGTACCCTGGAATCGTTTGGAATGAGATAGATCTGGACGCAATCACAACTCTTGCTCTTTGTGAAGTTCAACGGAGTTTCTAACGGGGCACTGCAGACTCGGAGAACCCTTAGAAAAGCTGAGTTTATTAGGGAACAGCATATGCAGATTTCGTGAAGACAACCCAGAAACAGCCTTCCACATTCTGATGTGATGCTGTACATGGAAATAATTAATAAAAAACTTTTTCAAGGATGACCTTGTATTCAAATGCACTAAAAAGTGAAAAATAATTGCTTTGGATGTGTGACGAAAGTTATTCCGTGAGTTATTGATTAAAAAGCTTGTCGGGCAAAGTTTTCAGTTCGAACACAAAAGCGACAAGCTTTTGAATTGATAACTCACGGAATAACCTACATCACACATCCAAAGCTATTTTTTTCAGTGCATTTGAATAAGAGTCTATTTTCGAAGAGGTTTCTTATTAAATATTTCATTTTGTGCTTTTAAGTACTCAACTACGCCTCAATCTATGTTAAAGCATCGTTATTATGTTATCCTGTAAGTTCTGAGCTATCTAATCCTGCAATGAGGAGACCATCTAAAGATTAACTTATCCGCTAACTTGGAGTTGCCATCTTCAATTTATGAATTTTAACTAAAAATCAATAATATTCTACTAAATTCATACTCTTCGATTCCAAAAACCCGGACATACCAATTTTGAATCGAATCGAGCTATAATTACAAAATTGTTCGCCATCTTGAATTTGTGGATTTTCGGTAATCTCCGACCCCGAAAACCCCCACATACCAATTTTGGATAGAATCGGACCATAAACAGTGATCATCGGCCATATTAGAGCCACCATTTTGATTTCATGAATTTTGAAGAAAAATTCATAATCTTCGATTCTGAAAACCCCCTCATACCAGTTTTGAATCGAATCGGACCATAATCACAAAACTCGTCCGCCATCTTAGAGCGGCCATATTATTTTTCCCTCTAACATTTCATAATGCATTGTCACCGGAATTATGACATACGAACGAAGCAAGGCAGATAAAAGCTTGTGAAAAGACTGGGAACCTGTGTTTATACCTTGCTGGCAGTGAGATAAATATCTCAAATCGATTCTCAAATTCTTCAGAGATTTGAGGTTCGAGGGTCTGCTATAGCAGATGGAGACACAATAGATCTAATCAGATCACCAACTGAAATTACCATACCCACACGTCGGAGCACATTTTTCAGTCCAATAAATCTTGTTCCAAAAACAGAATATAAAAATGTATATTTATTGGATAGTTTGGTTTGGTTTCAAATGTTGAGTTTGTGGAAACGTCTCATACAATCGAACAGAGATCGGAAGCAAATATTTTCCTCCATGAAATGAAAAAATAGCAATTTATTTATGACGAGATCAATGTGAATTCAGTGCAGTGCGGTACGCGGTACATTTTATTAGTGAACTGTGATTAGGTTTTTTTTCAGTGTGTATTATTGCGTTCTGTTTCCGAAGTGTAATGAACGGACATCAAATGATTTGAGTATTTGTTATAGTCGCGGAACCCAGATTCTCAACAGTTGGCGTCAGAAATAAGGATTTTTTAGTGATTATCCGGGAAACAATTAATGGTGATTACGAGAAATACACTCTACAAAGAGATTGAGGCCGTAATGAAGATGATCAAACAACAGTTTGCCGAGCAAGAGGAACAATTGTTGGAAGTAAACGAGTTGGGGAGAAACAACAACAGAAAGAAAAACAAGAGGATGATGAAAAAATGGGAATAAAAACAAGAAGAGGCGGATCGTCTTCAAAAGGAAGGGACGGCGGAATAGAGAAGAGCAAGAGAAAAATGATTGGTAGCAGGAAAACTTCCGGAAAATTCTGGAAGAACTATAGGAAGCAATCTTCGAGCATATTGTACAGAGAACCAAGGGGCAAATCATAGGCCTGAAGGAAGATGTTGATAAAATTGAAACCGAAATCAACACAGTCTGAAAAACGATGGACTTGATCAACGGTAAGATAACAGAATATACTGCAGTACTAGAAAAAGTGAAGAGAGAAGTGTGGGTGGTGCTGTTGAACAATGCAGCATTTGAAAGAAATTAAAGTTGCATCATTAGGGATCCAAAACCATCGCCACATCAAACAGAACGATTCCGTGAAACTTTCGATTGTCCGTCATCATGGTCTATGTATTGGAAACAGTTTGAAGCTGTGACAACAGCTAGTGGATGGGACGACGAAAAAAAGCTACTGCACTCTTAGTGGCTTTGAGGGGATCTGCTTTGGCAATGTTACAGACTCTCCCCAGTAGAGCAGCATCGCAAGTATGGAGACCTGATTACTGCTCCGGATACCCCCACTTTCCTACTCACCAAGAAGGACAGGATCATGCGGGGTAGTGAAAGCAAAACTCTCAGGGTCATCCAAGTCAGAAAAATTACTGATAATATGCCCATCAGGAATAAGACTAATTAATATTACCTAACATCGCCTAGAACGGCCAAATTGTGATGGAGATGTGTTGTCTAGAAGACCGCACCCTAGAGCACCCAAATAGAGTCAGAGAACAAATTTTCGCGGAGGTGTCGCCGGCATCAGACATACGTGACTGACCAAAAAGTCCATCTCCACACATGAGACGGGACCAGGAATCCGATCAAACATTGAGGACAACACTGGAAAGAGGACGGAACTGGCAGACCTTTCTGGGTAGATATTTTCGGACAGAGATTTCATCTTCAAGGTAATGTGGGCACAATGGGATTCCCTGGTTGTGGAAAATGGTCTACTCAAACGGTATAGGAGTCGGCTTATGGAAATCCCCAATTTCCCAATTGGTTTTGCCTAGGAAGAGGATCCATGGAGTCAGGAGGACATATAGGAGTCAATAATACTTTGGACAAGATCAGCCAGACGTTCTACGATGAGACGATGTAGAAAAATGGTGAAGAAGATGTCCAGAGTGCGGTGCAACGGAAGGTCCAGAAATGAGAGAACGAAATACAACTTAGGTGCACCATTCGAATGGATTACCATTGATGTTGCTAGATATTTTTCTGTGACAGACGATGGAAACAAGCCACCTTGTTGCCATGGACTATTTCAGCAAGCCCATTCCATCCAGACCAGGAAGCATCCACAGTAGCCAGGTCATTGGTCAAGATTTGGAGAACCGATGGAGCTTCAGTCCGACCAGGGAAGGAATTTCGAGTCGACATTTTTCAAGAATGTCCATCTCCAGTCAAATGGCATGGTTGAAAGATTCAACCTAACTATGACAGAGCATCTTTTCAAGGTAGTGGGGAACCATCAAAAGGACGAGGACGTACACCTTTCACTATTTCTGATGGCATACAGAGCAGCTGTCCGTGATTCCACCAAACTTACGCCGGCTAGTACTTTCTTCGAAAAAGAATTTCGATTACCCTGTGACTTGGTGTTTGGATAACCAAACACCCAAGAGAAGGCTGGGGGCTACCTTTCTGAAAATTCAGAGGGTGATACTGGCAAGTGGGAGCTAATTTAGGAGCATTCAAAGAAGTTGACCAGGTTTAGCTGTACAACTCACGATGGAAGAGAGATGTATCCCCTTTTCAGGAACGACCGTACGAGGTGAAGAGGAGGATCAACGACGTGGTTTACAGAATCCAACGCAGCCCTAGGACTGAGATGGGGATGGTTCACCTGGAAAGGTTGAAGCCTTATCATGGCGATCCAATGGCTTCTGATTGGGATGATCCAAATCAGAGGGCAGTGGCAGCAATATTACGATAATAAGTACAGAACGCTCCTGCGTGTTTATCGTAGCACTTGTCAGAGTAACCGTCGGAAATTGCCGACGACAAACATGGAATCATGGACTCATCTAGGTTCATCCACGAACTGCTAGAAGATTATGGAAACCAAGAACGAGGGTATATAAGGCCAGGCGTACGATCACTGATTCACTCAAGATGCAACTTAGTTATGGCTTGTTCGAAGTGAATTCAGTGCAGTGTCGAACGCGGTACATTTTAGTAGTGAACTGTGATTGAGTATTCTATTGTCAGAGTGCATAATTGTATCGTGTTTTCGAAGTATAATAAACTCACATTAAATTCAATCTAGTATTTTTCTTAATAAAAAAACTGTTGATCTAAAAATTCTCACACTATCCAATGGTTATGTATGCAGCACGATCGTGCTGCAGCCACATGGTCGTTCTTGTGCTCAAATCCACACTTCTTCTAACTTTCTGGAAAAATGTCGTTGAATATTAAAATTATTTTTTACTTCTTAGTGCGTTAAAAGCGTGTTTTTCGGTTTTTTGTTTTTTTTTATTTTCAACTGAAATAAAAAGGATCACATTATATTCAAAATTAGGAAAAATATAATTTGAAACACGTTGAAAAACACCATTTTTCGTAACGAGCAAAATATTGCTTTTCCCAACTGGTTGCACAAATAACTATTAGAATGTTCGTCATTGTCGGTTTGGATAGACAAAAAGTTATGGAGCTTGCACACCTTTGAGTCACCCTGTATACAGGCATGAATTCTATCTGGAAAATCACTCTTGTAGTCCTTCAAAAGTGACCATGCTTTCCGTTTTTACATATCTTTAGTAGTCAACTTGGGAAAACAAATGAATAATAATTAGAATTATTTCGAAAACAAAGTTGGGAATTTTCTTTTACAATTTTATTAAGTGAGGAATTCCATTCTTACCTTTCTATATCATTGGGATTGTCGTCATAACTATCGAAATACACATAGTATTTGATTTAAATGAACGGAAATGTGTCGTATCGTATCGGACATATTACTGGCATTACAATTGCCATATCTATTAAATCGTGAAGGTTTCGTATATTATGTGCATACGTGATGTTTTCCGTTTTTTTGTGCACCTACTAATATAGAGTTCGTTGGGAATTGTATACTATTACCCCATGAAACTTTCCTATTTGCATGAATGCATCTCTGAGATAAAGATTCAGAATCCTAATTCAGTTTCAGTGTGCGTGTACACTTGCTTAAAGAAATCTATTCCTAGTACTGTATTAAAAAGAACAATTTGAAGTGATGTTCTGGAACTGAACATTTTTTGTAAGTACGAACAGTGTCTATTCCCAACTCTAGTAGGTAAGTATATAGGTCATAATCTGAATGTCTATTATGAACATTATAGAAATTTCTTCAAAGCCCAGAAATTTTCGTTATTGAATGTGACTCAAGTACCTACAGGATAAAATAGATTTTACAATGTCAAGTT
Organism: Gonioctena quinquepunctata; assembly: GCA_018342105.1. Classification (NCBI taxonomy): domain Eukaryota; kingdom Metazoa; phylum Arthropoda; class Insecta; order Coleoptera; family Chrysomelidae; genus Gonioctena; species Gonioctena quinquepunctata. Next base: position 125,023 of record JAFIRS010000173.1, read on the forward strand.
GGGGATACAGAAACATGGGGGAAAAGTCTAGCTAATTATCTTTAATCACAATTTTTGTATGAAGATATTTCCAGTGGTTTTTCTCAAATATCTTCGACATTGCATCCCGAAAATATCATATAACCTTTCTATAGATCATAATATTTTCTATAGTAATGTTTCAATTCATTCGTTCCGTCAGACACTTGCATAATCCTGAATTTTTTCAATTTTATCAAACGAATTTTTTTTTAGGCATAAAATATTCTGAAGAGGGAAACATTCTCAATAGAATAGAATGGTATTTTCTGTAACAAGGTTAAATGAAAAAAATCGATACGAGTGGATAATTCCGAACGCGAGCGTAAGCGAGTAAGAGAAACCAGGAGTAGCGACTTTTTTCATTCTAATCGAGTAACAGACTATTTCCCAACGACCAGAAAGTATGAATAAAAAACAATTGAATTAAATCTGAACAAAACAAGTTATTCATTGAGACATTTGTATTACATTATATTAAAATTCATTTTTATAATGTTGGTACAATTACTGAAATAAAAAACTGGTGCATTGGAAATATTTTCCGTAATATTTTTCAAAACAGATTGATTTGTAGAGGCAAAACAGATTGATCGTGTAGCAGGAAGAAATGGAGGTTGAGGGGACAGTAACTGACAAATCAGATCCAGTAATTGGAGAAACTAATTGATTTGCTACATTTATTCGATTTCACAGAGAATTTGATATGTATCCTTCTGCTAAGATAGAAGACTTCCAGCCTCCATGCCTTTTCAATATTGTAATATCCGCACCTGCAATTTGTTTAGGAATATTGCTCAGTTCATTCATCCCAATTACTTGTGTACATTTATTGTTTCATAAATTGATGGAAAAAAATACCAGAAAGAACATTACAAGGTCTTAGAGCCCAGTATTTCCTTACAATATTACATAAATCTTCCGTAATTGTAAACTCTCTTGGTTTTTTAGTTTTTGTATTACGAATTGCAATTAGTATTGCGGATACCAAATCTTTAATGTCGGACATTTTAATTTTGTGAACTTATTCTCGCGACAAGCCCCCGAAACAATTGAAAATTACGTTTTATTAAAATAGCTATTTAAATTATAATTTTGATTATTATATATACAGGGCTCTTCACGATGAGCGTTAATTGGACGTTTCTGGCAAACGGATCAACCTGAAAATTTCAGAGTATGCATAAATTATATGATCTACACGCCTAATATATTTTAGACGATGCGGCGTTGCCGCTTCTACTATAAAGTAGCGGGTACTTTGATTTTTCAAATAGAACACCCTGTATATAATATCATATTATGATTTCTTGTCACTTTGTCAAGAACTTCATGTACCATTTTCCTATACCTATCTGTTACCGTTTGGAAGATAAAAATTAATTTCGATTTTTTTCTACCAACGCTGATAATCTTGAACTCTCTGGTACTGAGACGATAATTCGAAATGGAGTGGAGTGATACTATGAGGATCCTCACTTCGAGTCATACTTTTATTTGCCCCATACAGGGTCTTTAAAAAATGCAGATACTTTGTTCACAAGAAAAAATTAGTAGAAATAATTTTTTTCAAATGGAACACCCTGTATATTTCCAGATTTTTTAGCTCTACATCCAATTTTAGATTGACTTTGTTCAGATAATCCTATTGCGATTTCGAACCGTTTTCGAGATGAACTGTTTCAAACAGAAAATGTGGTTTCCTTGTATTCATCACTTATTTTTGAAATTTAACATCTATTTTATACTACGTAATATTTCTTTTCGATTTAGTTTTTCAACAGTCTCAAATCAGTCAATTCGAAATTGATATGTACCTTAGAGAAAGTTACAATTTGTATGCATTGAGGTATTGAGTGTCTCTACCGTACAACATTGCAAATTAATATTTTTTAAAAGTGTGCTTTGGGAAAATTAATGATCCAATTTTGAAACGTCAAACTTTTGTTGGTGGTTTTGACTGATCGTGACACCAATTATAATAGAAAAATGTCAAGATTAAGTTACAGTAATTTCAAAAATAAGTGATGAATACAAGGAAACCACGTCAGTTTCTGTTTGAAGCAGTTTATCTCGAAAACGGTTCGAAATCGAAATAGGATTATCTGAACAAAGTCAATCTAAAATTGGACTTCCACTCATTTTTTCATGTGAACAAAGTAGCAGATTCTTTGTATGAGGCAAATGAAAATATGACCCGAAGTGAAGATCCTCATGGTATCACCCCACTCTATTTCGAATTTGCTCATCTCAGTACCAGAGAGTTCAAGATTATCAGCGTTCATAAAGTACATGTTTGGTAAAAAAAAAATATATTTTCTAAACGGTAACAAATAGTTATGGGGAAGATATTCCCAAAAAATTACTTCATTTCAATCGTGAATTTTTCAATTCACAGAAAAATATTTCTCTTTAATATTCAATTGAGATTTTTTTTTTCAACATGATAACCTCCAAGAAGTTATCCTGAACGATGGGAGATGTGACTAAAATTCATCTTTGACATTGTGCGAGGAAATGTGTTTATGATCGTGACATCAAGAAATAATGTATGGAATACCACACGAGAGTTCGATAATGTAGAAAATAATTCTCCAGATTTCTTTCTCAAACTTGTTGCCATTTGGCAATAGCCACTTGAGCCCGTTGGGCTCCTATGTCTATTGCCTGGCAACAAGTTTTCAAAAAATATGTCGAATTATTTTCACTTCAGTCTCACTCTCAAAATAATCGATTATTGTTCGTTAAATTAAAATTAAAATTATCGCCCCAATACATTGATATCCGCCAAATTATTTTTGTTTATTCCGAAAGCGGGCTAAATCAGTATATGGAAAAGCAAAATACTCTATCGAATATGCAATTTGGATTCAGGGAGGGAAAATCTACCGAAGATGCCATATCTTTATTAACTGGTGAAATCTACGGAAATGTTTTTTAAACCAGTCCAACAATTTGTATGTAATCAGACAAAATTAGTTGAATATGGAGTACCATGGCAAAAACTGGACTGATCTCAAGCAACTCGTCGAAAATGACCCCAGAAAAATAGTATCATGGTTCGACCTTGAACTATTAACAGTCAATTACTGCGAACAGAAGTAGAGAGATAATATTATCATCAAAGATGATGCAGGTGAAACGAACACGGGCTGAAAAATACCTAGGCGTTACTATGGATCAGTTTTTGAGGTGGGGCGCTCATATTAATTCAGTCACCGGCACATTGAGAAAAACCCTATTTACCTTCAAAGAACCCCGCGCCCAATACCTGAGAAAATGGCGCTCAGCCAATTTTGAATTTTTTTTGCGATATTGTTCAGGTCACTAGAAGTTACACGTGCAAGTCTAAATTAGTTATGTCTAGTTTCGAAGATATGAATTTTTGAAACTCATAAAAATGGCTACTTTACTGAAACATAGTGAGGTTCGCTTATTCAAAAGTATTACTTTCCAGATGGTTAGTAACAAAATAATATAATGAAATGAAAAGTGTGACTGTGTGCACGTATCGATATAATCGATGAAAGAAAATTGTATTTCGTGCATATAATAATTTATTAAATTCGTAGCAAAGCGCTTTCGACCGTTGGGTCATCATCAGTGCGTACCTGAAAGTAAGTACTATTGATAGAGACTGAGTTACTGAAAAGTTTTTTTGAGAAAGAAAATTGACATATTTTAAATGTGAGGTAACTTACTCGTCAGGTATACAAGAAGCCAAAAAGACCATAAAATATCTCATGATCAATGAAAGTTATATAGGTTTACGTGATGAACAATCTAATGAGGACTGTCATCTGTCAAATATATGTTCTAGTATTCCAAGGAAGACCAGACAAGATTCTTCAATTCTCACATTTGGGTCATCACAATTGAATATAAGTTCATGGGAGAAGTCTAAGTAGACCTGTCCTGATCAAAAACAAACAATTGAATAGCTCTGGTAGTGTCCATGGACAATAAATTTAAATTTTCCTTGATAAAAATAAAACTCCTTGTCCACCCTGGCTCAGTTGAACCGCAATTGGGGGATGAGAAGTGTGATACAAGTCTAATGGGAACTAGACCCAACTTCACAACTCCCACAACTGGAGTAAAACAAAGTATAAAAGGTGATAATCCAGAACATGACTTGTGTTCTCAGTATGGAGAAAACTGAAAAAGTGGCTGGCAAATTGCAAGGAGATACAAGTAAAATCATTATCGAGAATAGAAATTGAAAATTAGTAGCATGATTAACAAAACACTAAAAATTATAGTACAAAAAAGTTAAGGAGTTAAATATTATTTAATTTAAACGTCTATGAAGTAGAATATGGGATCTATTTAAAACGACAATATTTCTAGCAAAGTAGCTAGTTGCATTAAGAGTAACTTTGACAACATTAAAATTTCTTTCAAAACCAACAATAGCTTGAGTAGATTTTTGGTCAATACAAAAGACAAAATTGACAAACTTTCCAAAAGTGGTATATATAAGTTAAATTGTGAAGACTGCGATGCAGCCTACATTGGTAGAACTTGTAGACCTTTGAAAGTTCGTATTATGGAATATTTAAATAGTATTAAAGTTTCTGCCTTCGGTCATCACTTAAGATTTAACGATCATAATTTTAGTCCAAATAAAAATTCACAAATCTTACATGAAGTCAGTTCCAAAAATTATAATAGATTAGATTTTCTTGAAGACTTACACATTAGTAAAGGAATACTCAACAATAACCTTTTTCTCAACACGCAAGTCAATTTAAATAATCCTATATTCCACTTCATAGACGTTTAAATTAATTAATATTCAACTTCCTTAGCTTTTTTGTACTATAATTTTTAGTGTTTTGTTGATCATGCTACTGATTTTCAATTTCCATTCTCGATGATGATTTACTTGTATCTCCTTGCTCCTCTTTTCTCCATACTGAGAACACAAGCCATGTTCTGGATTATCACTTTTTATACTTTGTTTTACTCCAGTTGTGGGAGTTGTGAAGTTGGGTCTAGTTCCCACTTGTATCACACTTTTTATCCTCCAGTTGCGGTTCAACTGAGCCAGGGTGGACAAGGAGTTTTATTTTTATAAAGGGAAAATTCAAATTCATCGTCCATGGACACTACCAGAGTTATTCAATTGTTTGTTTTTGATTAGGACAGGTCTAATTAGACTTCTCCCTTGAACTTATATTCAATTGTGATGACTCAAATGTGAGAATTGAAGAATATTGTCTGGTCTTCCTTGGAATACTAGAACATATATTTGACAGTTGACAGTCCTCATTAGATTGATCATCTTCTAGTGTGTTTTCGTATGACAGGGATATTCCTTTCTTGATTCTGATATCTCCATGGTTTGGTGTTCCCTGCCAAACTACTTCATATTTCACTTGTCAATCTACTTCATAGTTCACTTGTCAATTGTCAATCTTGTCACTTGGGTCCAGCTACCACACATCAACAATGGCTTTTAAAAGATAAAGAGAAAAATTGTAATCTCAATTTTCATCCTGGCCCAGAATAGGTATTCTAACATGTGTAAACCTATATAACTTTCATTGATCATGAGATGTTTTATGGTCTTTTTGGCTTCTTGTACACCTGACGAGTAAGTAACCTCACATTTAAAATATGTTAATTCTCTTTCTCAAAAAAACTTTTCAGTAACTTAGTCTCTTTCAATAGTACTTACTTTCAGGTACGCACTGATGATGACCTAACGGTCGAAAGCACTTTGCTACGAATTTAATAAATTGTTTCATGAACGAAATAAAATTTTCTTTCATCGAAATAATATAATTACTGGTTTAAAGGAAGTCAAATGACAAATCAGTTAGTCGTTGAGATGGGAAGGGTCAAAATTAGCGATAATTTAGCATATTTCTCGAATTCTTATCATTGGTCCCATTAGTGGGACTGAGCATTTTTGATAGGGATCATCAAGCCAGGTTTGAATTCGTGGAATGAATCTCTGAGTCTAACGTCCATGAGTGCAAGTTTACCACTTTGGCTATAAGGCATTGGTGATTTCTTTTGCTTCTCTGATCTGTCTCCCCCTGTAGCTTCCAGATATTCCCAGGTACCCCTGCTGGGGATACTGCTACCTCTGCTGATATGGTTCGATATCTACTGCAGTCTTGAAGGTTCATCAACCTTTGGATTCTAGTGGACTTCAACGAAAGTTTGATAAATTAATTCCCATATGACAGATAGGTGCAGAGAAGTTGTGAATGTTCCACTTCTTTTCTTTCGGACTACTTTGGTCCCCCAGCATTATGTTTGTTAATGCTGTCATAGACTCCTCTGATTTCTCCGTTACCTTTCCCGTATGAAGAGCTGAAGTGAGATTCGTGTCTAACCAAACTCCCAGATATTGTATGGCTTTACTGTGGCTTACCGTGGTGTTCCTGGGAATGAAGAGTCAGACAGACCCCAATCGAACCGAGACCATTCTTGGAAACACTCAGTAGCATGGCTTTCTCCAACATGAAGGAACTGCTACAGAAGTAGTTCATTGGAATATGGCAAGAAACGCCATGCACGAGACAATCATTTGAAGGGTCCCCGAAAAAACTGACTAGAGAGATTCTGTCACTCAACAGATAGGATATCAGGATTGTGATGGGGCTTTTAGAGGAAACAATCACTTGAACAGGCTGATGGCTGCTGTGCAAATGGTTCCTGAAAGATGACAAAACATTTTCACACATCCTCACTGACTGTCCCGCCCTAGTACACCAGAGGAATACCAACTCCGGAATATTATTCTGAACCCAGAAAGAGATTCACCTGAGGAAGCTACTGCCAGGGGAATCGGGATATTCAATTGAATCCCATAATATATGCACACTCAATAGGCCCAAGTAGAGAGGTCTACATGACCTGCGTTGTGCAAATTAACCCTTTGTACTACGGCTAGTAGTTGATAATTAAAAAAAAAAGTTTTTCCTTTTCCTCAATAAGCCAGAAAAAAAAATCAATAAACTTCCTGTTGTTTGGTTACTGCTGGATTATAATTCGATAACCAATTCAATGACCCGACTGCTCGGTGGCTCAGTGTTGTTCTTTGAATTTTCAATCAATATGAACGAGTTCGATTCCAACTGAATTGGAAATATGTCGTTCGTATTCGTTATTTTCTAACAAATCTGAAGTCAAAACGCGGCTCCCTCAAATGCTCCCAGAGGACGAACGAATATAATTTTTCAGTACTTTCGGCTACTGAAAATTCGCATTTGTTTGACCAAAACACTACACTTACACACGAAGTTATGTATTTATCGCACTCAAAATTGCTGTTGTCCACAATTTCTGCATTTTATAAATTGAAATCAAAAAAACATTTTTCTTTCCTTACGTCTGTAGACTGTGTTTTGTAGAGGTATTTTCAAGCCTTACCTTGGGCATATCTGCGTTCTCTTGATCAATATCAACAGCTTTCTTTTTGCCGTGTAATCGACACCGGAGCTACACCGGCGCACGAAACACAGAAACCGTTTCATCCTTCCTAGATCGTGCTTGAAGCCCCCGGAATAACACTACCAGCCTTTTCCTTCCTCCTCCCCTTACACCTACCAAGAACCATTTTGGTAATGCCTAATGTTTATGTTTGAATTACATTCACAGATTGCTACAACTAATGTTGTAATCTGTGGTGGCATCACTCATAACACAAAATGAATAGTGCAACCGCAAATGGCAAGTTAGAAATAAATGATTTCGAAAAAAAATCGCCAGCAAAGAGGATTATGATCGGGCATGACCAAAATGTAATCTCTAGTATATCGTCTGAAATTTTATGGTTTCTTTTTTGGATCACCAATGATCAAAATGTATATTTATCAATGAAGCTTTTCAAAATTCTTCAAAAATAATGCAAACGCATGAACAAAAAGCTTTTTCAACAAAAAATTGAACGAAGAAAAAGATACCGAAAAGCGAAAAATAAAATCAACCTTTTTAGTCTCAATAAATAAGATCCTAAACTAATGTTAGTAACCAATTTTGAATAGGCACCAAACAAACAAACGAGTGAATTAATTACGTAAAGCGTTGGATGATGGCAGCGGGATGCGCGGCGGCGGCGCGTCCCTCCGCCGAAAATTGCCGAGCGGAGTCAATGTCAGCGGGACAGCTACTCGAACAAGCACACACACACACACACGTCCTTGCGAGTGGTCGTGCGGAGAGCGAATTTTTTTAATGTTATTGTTTATCGCTGGAGATTTCTCGTTGCATTTTTATGTTATTTTGTTTTGATTATTTCTTTGAAGTAGTCCAATGATCTTCGTTAACTCTTTGCTTAGCGCCGACTCAACTATTTTACTTACATTAGTTGAGGAAATTAGTTATTGCAACTGAAAATATATAATTTTTCGCTTTTCAGTTTTTTTTGTCGGTTTAATTTTTTATTATTGAAAATATATTAGTTTTTTTAGGCCAAAATCAACTAATTAATACCTACTTAATTTTTTATAACTTTAAAGATACTTACTTACTTACCTAACTTCAACTATTTACTGTTATTTAATATAATTACCTCAACTGATAATTGTTTTATAATATAAATTCCTATAGAACAACAATCTTTTATACCAACATGGATAGGCCTGCCACACAATGATGTCCGAATGAGAAAAAAATATTACGGAGAACAAAATGGAAAATCAATCATCCCCTATTTTTCTACCTATAGGGTGGCATTTTCTCCAAATTGAAATGGAATCAATTTCGAAGTATACCCTATTCAATAAAAAAGAATCATCTGAATCCGATTACCCAGTACAAAGTGGTAGAATCGTTTAACAGGTGAAAATTCAATGGGTGATCAATCAGTTTGCTACCCTTAGGGGTGAAATTGGAAAAATCGTACTCTTCTGTTGAAAATTATGAGTCGTCATACGCAAAAAAAATATTTGAAAAATATACGCGCCGACTTGAGAACCTCCTCCTCCTTTTCGTCGATTAATAGTTATTTAATCAACTAGTGTATTAATGGTAGCGATTGATGATCGAGAGATCAATAATCGCCATTGTATTATACGAGTTAATAACAAAAAAAAAACCGTTGACCTCTCTCCTGTTGGATAACTATAGGAATTCGTACTTCTGCCAAGAATCTGAGAAGCCTGCATTACATAATTTTTTTTAACAATTTTGCTCACTTTCACTAATACTACAATAAATTCAGAAGTATTTACAGAAAAGTAGTGAAAGAAGCAAAAAGTTGTTACTACCATGACAGAATCTGCGGAAGTAAGGATATCATCAAAGAGACATGGCGTATAGTAAATGAGTTTCGCGGCAAAACTCCTACTCTAGCAAAGCAACACTCTGATGAATTCTATTGCTCCATAGCTGACCAACTATCAAAAAATATAGATAAAGCACCAGATCCATCATCGTTTATAAATAACATTAATATTATTGAAACATTTGTTTTATATGAGACTAATTTGATAGACAATAAAACATATCAAAAATGAAACTTCTTGTGGCATTGATAACATAACGATAAGAGTTTTTGAGAATATGCCAATTTTTGCTCTGGAGTTACTAGTCCAACTTATTAATGACTCGTTTGCCAAAGGAACCAACCCACAATTCCTAAAAACAAATGTTGCGATCCCTCTTCACAAGGGGGGTGGCACCTCAGATCCATCAAACTTTCGACCCATCTCGCTCATTCCAACCCCTGGTGAATTCATAGATAAGTTGGTCAAAATTAGGTTGATGAATTTTATATCCGAGCACAGAATCTTAAACGCCCAGAAATTTGGCTTTCAGTACAAAAAGAGTACAGGGCATGCCATCTTCCATCTGCTCAAAATAATTTAATTCGAGTTGAACTCGAAGAAGGTGTGTGCAGAAGTTTTCTGTGACTTGCCGAAACTTTCGATTGTGTGCACCATGAAATACTGCTGCGCAAACTCCAGCACTATGGTGTGAGAAATCAAAGTCTCAACTGGATCCAATCATATCTAAGTCAACGTACCCAAGTTGTCAGAACTGACACACTATCAGACACTGGCTTTGTCAGACACGGTGTGCGTCAAGGCTCGGTACTAGGGCCAGTACTGTTCTTGTTATATTTCAACGACCTGGCTTATATCAAAACGAATGGAATGTTTACAATTTTTAAGGATGATACAACCATCAATGTGGCATGACATCAATAAAACAAATCTTCACAACAAAATAGATCTAGATATTGCCAGTGTGAGAGAGTGGTGCAACTCCAATCTGTTATCCCTCAATATAGACAAAACCAATCTCATGTCATTTGATTGCAACTTATCAGACATTCCGTTGGGTAATAATATTATATCACATAAAAAGCCAATAAATTTCGTAAGACTGCCCATTCCATCATCAAATTTGATTAAAAAATCGCTAATCTATAATGCAGCTGAAATATATAATCATCTTCTTACTGATTTCAAAGATATCCAATCAATTGATCAGTTCAGAAAGTCTGTGAAGCAAGTTCTCATTGACCAGGTATTTCATAGTGTTCAAGAATTCTTTGAGAAAAATATGGATGGCATACTGTTATGAAATCATTTCTTACTTTAACCATTGTATATGTCCACTGCTAGTAGTCACTACGAATTACAAAACAGTGTATTTTGAAATACATAAATTTGACAGCGCGAAGGTGATATGATTTGAAATTTGAATGGTATTTGAATTCGTGTATGTTAAGTTGCCTATACCACAATGATGCACTAATAGAGGATTCGACCATCAATAGGTTATTAATGGTGGATTTCGGTGTATGTTTAGCTGCATATATCACAATTATGCATTAATAGATAAATTGAACATTGAAACAGGTCAAACAGACTCGTTAATACGAGGTCGTTAGAAAAAATTGTTAATGTCAATGTGCACTATGTTGATTGTAATACACTTCTTAAAATGTGTTTTATTTGGGAGAAGCCCAGGAGCAACAGACACGATACAGTTCCAGTGCAGGAAGCTCCACAAAGAAAGCTTCTATTGTGACATGATTGAAATTCAATAATTGTGGACACATCTGCCCATTTATCTAGAGATCAAAAAGAATGAATTAACGACCTGGCTAGAGCAACCTCAAATTTTATAATGAAAATCTAATAATATAGGTACCAAAATTTTGAGATTAATGCTACATTACGTAATATGCTGAAAATTGGGAAGCAATTGGAAATTACTGAACGTTGGATGAAGATAACTTGTCTGATTTGTTGAGAATATAAACAGGATGTTCATAAAATCAGATGTGGAATATTCAATTGAGAATGTTTCCCTTTTCAACATAACTTGTCTATTTTAAAATTAATGTTCGAATCGAACCACATGATTTTCAATGGATCTTATCATGAACAAATTTTTGGAATGCCAATGGGCTCTACTATTTCACCAATATTGGTGAATTTTGTACTTGATGATTTGATAAAGAGGTCTTTGACAACCCGATTCTCTCGGTTGCTAATGAAAAAAGAGACGAACTTATATTTTCAAAAGGTACAATTTTACAGATCACAGTAGAGAAAGAGAATAAAAAATAATAGCATAATTTTTCTAGTTATGAAAGTCGTGAATCAGAAATGGAAATGAGACGTCACACACAACATGGTACAGAAAACCAATTTGCAGCATCGCTACATGAATTTTTATTCCCACCAGCCGTATCAATGAAAATGAATCCCATTTGTGCATTGAAGAACAGAGTTACTAGATTTACACAACCCCACCATACTTTAAAATCGCCCACTGAACTACGTGACATTTTGAAAGAACATTCTCACCCCAAACATGTTAATGAAATATTAGTCAGTTCTTTGCATTCAATACGAAAAACAACAAACTCATTAATAAACGAGCAGACGGTACCACAAAACACTGGAACGGAACAAAAAAACAACGTCTTGTCATACAAATCCTTACCGCATATTGAATTGATAAATATACTCAAAAATTAAATGTCAAAATGCCAAAAATAAATTGAAAATTGTTCCACTACCTTTCACGAAACTAAGAATCCGTTTGAAGTTGAAGACAAATCAAATGTATTCACAAAATTGATTGCTCAGATTGTCATGAAGCATGCATTGACCAAACATCATAGAAACTAAATGGTCGAATTAATTTACATAAAAAAGAATGCAGAACGAAGAAAACATAAAATGGAGAATTTGATAATGTCACAATTTGGAAAACTGAAAGAAATTATCAAAAAGGACCTTTCTTTGAATGATTTTATTGATGAAGAAAATAAATGTTTGAGTAACAAATGTGATATTGATAATCCGAGTGAAATGAACACCTACGTATGGAAACTTGGGAATGATAAATTCCGATCGTTTCTAAATTCTAATTCATCTCAAAATTGGAGTTGGCAATGCCAAAACTGTAAACCAAAATATTTCATGTCCTCCTACATATTGACAAATTTGTTTATAAATGATGTTAACCTATATTAATTTTTCATTCTGTACTTTAAATAGGCAAAAAACGCAGTGTTCCTTTCCACAATATTCATATTGATTTGCATGGATCCCTCAGTTTGTTGAAATCAAGTAAAATCGACGGTTGCCTCTACCTTGGGATTGAAGCATCCATTTTTTTGTTATTTTTTTTCCTCCGAGAAGTATACGGTTTTTATTTTTGGTTCTTTTCTTCTTCTCTAGTTAGTAAGTGTTTTTTTTGGTGGAGGAAATCCTTCATGGACACCTTGCGGAAATCCTTTATGGACACTTCCTAAATCATATTTACCCACCGAAACCACCACCCTATAGGCTCGTCTGGCCGTGGCCTCCGAGGAAACTTGAGTCTCTTACCTGATAGAATACGGGTCCGGGTGTTGATCTACTAAAAATTGCTCTCCGCTTGTCCCTCCCCTATCTTTGTTTCACCATGTCGTATCCATGATTCCTGATTTAAGACCACTTCGGAAGTCCCTCATACCAGCTGCAAGTACCGCCGTGGCTACCTCACAGTGCTGGAGGTTCATCTGGATGCCGTTATCGTTTGTTCAGTACCCTGAAGAATTCTCTTCCGATCCTATTCGCTGTGTGCATTAGGCTGGAGGGGATAGATGAAACTATGACAGCGCCCATGGTGGCAGAAGTAGGTTGTGATCCTGGTAATCACTAATCATAGGCACAAGCTGAAAACTTTCAGTTTCTGAGGTCTCCCCGTTGATTCTCAAATCCCTTAAAAATATTGTACCATACTTCAGATGAATAAACATTATTATTATCGTAGTGGCAACGGTCACGGTTGGGTAGTATAACAACAATCACATATAATAACAATGAGCTCTCGCTATTGCTATGTAGTCGATTGCAAAAATAGTACGTGTAAATTTTATACATTTCCAACTGCATCACAAAAACTGCAGCAAAGAGATAGGTGTTCTGTTATTCCACGATATTTCAATCTCTAATTCCGGGACGTGAGGTTTTCATTCAATAAATATTTCAGATGTTTTCTATTTGATCGTCTAGAAGTGGATAGTAAAAGCATTTACCAAGTTCCGTGGAACGGTATTAGCCGGTGATGGAAAGCAAATAGCAACTTGAACTGCGAGTTCGTGAACGCCTGAGAGGTGTTGTAAACTGATTAATCAGCCTTATGAACGGAGGACAGAGATACTTTTGATGTCTTTCCAAGATATCTATCAAACACGGCTTTCTATCAGGACAAAGTACCTCGCAGAGGTTTATTAATTTGTGTTTTAATTTTCAGGAACTGGTTTCGGTTACAAAAGCAATTGGCCTCACATATGAACTAATGTTAAATGCAATGCAGTTCAAGTACTAAGAGTAAACAACGTTACTTGTACTGTATAAGCAATATCCAATATTTTATGGACAATTATACGTGTTAGAGAGTGTTGAACGTGTTTGTATTATTTAGGGACCGTTCTTACATCCTTGCAAGGGTAAAAGTGGGATCCCATATTCACGTACAATTGTGAACCTCATTCTTCTTCTGATTATTATAATATTTGAGAATTTCATTCAATAGTTTTGCGTTGTATCTGATGTTATTCAGTGGTTTACCGTCAGGTTAAAGCTATCCAGGGTTGTATGGATACTTTTTTAATTTGTTAAACTACTTGGCTCCCTCACTTTTATATGTTCTCAAGAGCTTATGAACCTGCGACCTTGATAAACTAACAACGACCAAGCACATTACTTGCCGTACCTAAAAGTACACAGAAGTAGTATTACTTAATGATATTCAAAATATCCTAAGTTTACATGGATAACCCCCAAATGCGGTGAACTATCGTATCAATACACATATTTTTTATCATTTACTTACTTTTTTTTTTGACAGAAAAAACTCCGATTCACCTGGAACTAGCAGTGAGCACAAAATTCTTACATCGTGGTAGATTGTTTAGAAATTGTTAAAAAATTGAATTTGTTACATAGTGAGTATTGGAAATGAAACAGGAAAACTTCAGCTATCGAGTCACTAGAGGGCATTACCAGTCTTGCACACAGCGAATAGTACAGTACACTCGGAATTGTATCCTCTCCAGGGTCCTGAAAGAGACATCATTCACCGAGAAAGCCAATAGTTGTCCTCATTCCTTTTCGGTATTTTGGCTCATTGGTTATTTGGTTCCACGAGTGAGTGAGGAGGAAAGAGGTTGGTCCAGCTCTGTGGTTCCCTCTGCACAGGGCTAAGGCTGATTACTCGGAGATTTCGCCCTGTTTTTCGGAGGCTCCGTTGTGACACCGGTTTTTTCGGACCCCGATGCCATACATGCCACGGATTTCACAGCTTGGGATAAGGCCTGTTTGCCAGAGCCTCGTTAGTCGAGTGGCGGCGGCCCATATGCAACACGAATGTCCAAAAGCCTTCCCATCCGCGCGGCCACGACGTTCACCCCATACATACGTTTTATTGAGACCCCGCAAAATCCTTATGGAAAATGGCTGTCGGCTACATTCGCTGAAACTCTGCAGAAAGATAGTATTCGGTATGCTGTTCAAAAGTCTCAATGGGCACAACCCTCCATTTTCAACCCCAGACCCCCTATAGCCCCCCAAAGCCCCCAAAGTAATATATGTTACTCAATTAGACAATAAACTCTTGATAACGTACTTGACAGATCTATTGGACTATTTGTCAATTGTGACAGATATCATATTTTATATATGTACGAGGTGTACCTGAAATGTGAGCTTTCGACAAACGAAACCACAGAAAGGGAATACTCGGCAACAATCCTCAATGGGACTGTTGCGCAAACCCAAGGAAAAGTTGCAAAAAAGCGCCGATAACCTGATCGACAACCCGAATATATATATATATATATATATATATATATACGATCAGATCGTAAAGTAAACAACTCAATCACTACCTTGTTATGGATATAAAACTAAAAACCATAACAAACTAAGAAGGTCCAAACGAATCCTATGTTTGAAGAGTTGTAATGTTTGTAATCCTGATGAAGACGAGGATCCTCCCGTCGAAACGTAGAAACGTATGAATTACACATGTTATACCAAAACAAAGTTGTAATTGATTTATGAAAGTCAGATCCACGAACCTAAAACCCAAGAAAAACAAGCCAAAAATATACCCTCAGGTTCAAGAAATTATATATTGATATATATATATATATATATATATATATATATATATATAGTACAGTGTGACCCACTTAAGACCGGAGCACCTTTATAAAATCTTCATTTTCTGACCGATTGAATTTTTTATTTTTTCAGCAGGAAGAGTAGCAAAAAGTCTACGTTTGCACCAAATTTGCAGAATATAATTTCAAATTTCAGGGCATACCATGATTTTTCTTTATGTTCTGAATTGCTAAATTTCATTAGCGATTCAGCATCCTTCAGTTAGGTAAATCCTATAATTTCATTTGAAAATATCTATTGGCAACAAAGTTATAACAATATTAATTTTGATAACATACCATTATTTATTAATATTTCCGACAAATTCTGAGAATCGGCAACACTGTCAACACAAACGTAGGAGATCTTCGAGGTTTCTGGTAGAAATTAATAACACAAATTGTTCTCTATAACATCTAGAAAGGGGTACACATTTGGAATATGAAGTCGAAAAACATCATAATCAGTAAATTAAAACATTTTTTGAAAGATACTGTCAGAGTTTTTGGGTTCTGGTATTATCTCCTTATACAGGGTATCCGACTTCTTCAGCAAAGTCATTTTGTTAACTTTTCCGTTCGCTAGTGTCAAAATATTATTATTGAATTGAAAATTTAAAAACGTATCTAACTCGAGAAAGGTAGGCTGTGATGACGTTATTATTTTTAATAGTTATTCGAGTAGAACAAAAGTAAGCCCTGACAATAACAGATTGAGTCTCATAATTCGAATATGAGAAAGGTATTGATTAATATTCAATTACAATAGGACGATATTACGTTATGACTTTACAATTGTCTTTGCAAGAAAAAATTGAAATTGTGCGTTTTTCGGGATACAATGATAGAAGTGAAAGAGAGGTATGCAAAATATTCAATGATCGACATCCAGATCGCCCCCCTATCAGTTATAGTACAGTTACAGAATAAATAGAAGTTTCAATGGAACAGGAGCTGTACCGAAGAATATTTTGAGGAATAATGTGAGAAGAAGGATTGGACACGAACAGGTTATATTGGATTACTTTAGGAATAATCCCAATGCCAGTTTGAGAGTGGCAAGCCTATATTTGAATTCTCCAAGGGAAAACATACGGAGAAGCCTGAGAAAATACAAAATGAAACCATTCAAACCCAAGTTTTTGCATATTCTGGAAGACGGAGATCAAGAAAAACGACTTAAATTTTCTTTGTATGCACAAGGAGAATACCTGAGAAACAGACGTTTTTTAGAGTGTATTTTATTCAGCGATGAAGCCACTTTCACGATCAACGGTGTTGTTTCATCTCAAAACACTAGATTTTGGGCAACCGAAAACCCTAATTGGGTTATTAACTGCAAAAGATAATATTCGGAAAAAGTTCATGTATGGTGCGGAATCTTGAATGAACAAATCATAGGCCCATTTTTTTTTCTAGGGAAAATATAAATTCCATGAAATTACTAGAATTTTTCAGAACTGAACTATGGAATGCTATTCATGATCTTCTTATTGTTGAGCGAATAAACTTACATTTTCAATTAGATGGATGCTCTGTGCATAATGCTGGAATTATTAAACAATGGCTGAATGAACAGTTTCCTCATCACTGGATTGGTCGAGGAATTGAATTGATTGGATGGCCACCCAGGTCCCCCGATTTGACCCCACTTGACTTCTTCTTGTGGGGTCTTCTTGTACAAAAAGTTCACAAATCCCGCCCAAGAACTAGACAGGAGTTGTGTGAAAGAATACCTTCGTCAAGCTTGTAGAGAAATATCACCCGAAGGACTCAAATATACTGTAACAAATATTCGAAAGAGATATGAAAAATGTATACAATGAAATGGTGGTTTGGAGAAAGCAACAAAAATTTGTAATGTATCGATTAGGGCTAGATAATTATGGACCAAAATTACTCAATGTTGTTATTATCGAAGTCATTTGTTAACCATCGTAAAATTTGGAATTAAAATCAAAATAACGTTTTTATTTCATTCGAAAATTCTTGGTTGATACAATAATGGATATCATGAGGAGTCACTTTCAGTTCACAAATCCCGCCCAAGAACTAGACAGGAGTTGTGTGAAAGAATACCTACGTCAATCTTGTAGAGAAATAACACCCAAAGGACTCAAAAATACTGTAACAAATATTCGAAAGACATATGAAAAATGTATAGAATGGAATGGTGGTTTGGAGGAAGCAACAAAAATTTGAAATGTATCGATTAGGGCTAGATAATTATGGACCAAGATTACTCAATGTTGTATTATCGAAGTCATTTGTTAGCCATCGTAAAATTTGGAATTAAAATCGTAATAACGTTTTTATTTCATTCGAAAATTCTTGGTTGATACAATAATGGATATCATGAGGAGTCAGTTTCTCGACGTTATGGATATTGAATTTTTTCCAAAAATACCATTCTACAATATGTTATAACTCGAGAACAAGTTGTGTTATGAATTCGAATTTCTACCAGGAACCCCAACGATCTTCTACGTTTGCGTTGACAGTGTTGCCGATTCTCAGAATTTGTCCGAAATATTCATAAATAATGGTATGTTATCAAAATTAATATTGGTATAACTGTGTTGCCAATTAATATTTTTAAATGAAATTTCAGGATTTGCCTGAATAAAATATGCTGAATTCAGTTCTGTGATCACACTGAACCATGTATGCCTGTTCAACGAGGAACAATTATTTGAACTAAGTGAATTATGTATAACCTGAGCACATGAACAAATTCGTGCTTCAAGTAGTCCATTTGTTTTCGATCAATATTGTGGGGTTTTTATATTTTCGCCAATGTTTTTCATTGTATCCAACTTTCCAGTGGCAAAAAAAAAACTATTTTTGTTTGTTTCTTCCTATTATGTCTGAGGACATGCATCAGCTATTTTTTTATACAAACCTCACATCAAAGTCTTGAAAAAGAAAAGAAAATTTTCAAAAGCTCGACAAGTTAAACAAGAGTTTTACTTTATCAGGCCAATATTATATCATATGACTGCAACCCCAAGGATAATCTTCAGTTACTGAAAATTTTACAAATTCACCTTTTTGTGCCAATTAATCCAGTCAAGATACTATCTTTCTCTCTCTCTCTCTCTCTCTCTATATATATATATATATATATATATATATAGTGTCCGCCGAAAAGTATGTACCATATGGAAAAAAGTTCATTATTGGAGTATTGGAAAAAATATACGGGAGAAAAGTTCGTGCATGTCCGATTACCTGAAAATCTATTTTGACACATGTCACGTGATCGTTAGTATGGCGGAGAATTTAAAAAACTTGCAACGAAAAGGCGGAAAGTGTCGATAGATAATTCGAAAAAATTGGAAATAGCTTTTTTTTAAATATTTTCCCATCTATTTGGAACTATCATTTTTTCTTCTATGAATAGCGTGACTATACTGAAACATTTGCATTTCAATGATAATGACAGATCTTTCTCATTTTCTCCTCACCAGAGGACACTATACTCTAAAAATAGGATTTTGTCAGAACCCTTGCTACATCGTTTCATATCTAACAGTTATCTCAGAATTCCACACCTTGTGATGACATGATACTTCAGAAAAATCGTGTTTTCTAGATTATAATCAAGTTTCGATGATAATCGTGCATGAACATTTCACTTCGTACATAAACTGGAAAACTATTTAATTTATCGCACTATTAATCTAAAATAGAAATTCTGAATATTTTCATAGTTTTTTCAGCATCAGCATCTGGGAAACACCATGTTTTTGGAGTGTCATGTCATCACAATTGTCGTGGAATTCTGATATAACTGTTAGATACGAACCCATGTAACAGCAAGCGTTCTAACAAAATCCTCTTTTTCAAATATAGTGCCCTCTGATGAGGAGAAAATAAGAATGTTTTGTCATTATCATTGGAATGCAAATGTTTCAGTAAAGTCAAGCTATTCATAAGAAAAAAAATTATATTAAAAAAAAATAGCTATTCTCAATTTTTTCGAATTATCTCGTATATGTGCATAAAATTGAATTATAAGTAACTTTTTCAAATAACTTTTTTTGATATCTTGCCATCTTACCCCACATTTCGCCCTATCAAAGCAATTTTTTTCAATTTGCCGCCATACTAGCGATCACGTGACATGTGTCAAAATCGATTTTTAGGTAATCGGACATGCACAAACTTTTCATCAGAATATTTTTCCCAATACTCAAATAATAAACTTTTTTTCCATATGGTGAATACTTTATGGCGGACACTGTATATATATATATATATATATATATATATATATATATATATATATCTATATATATATATATAAATATATGAATATATAGATACATATATAACTGAAAAGCAAAAACTAAAATAACCAATAAAAAGAATTTGCTAGGAACAATCTTGCATTTGAGCCGTGTACTAAAACGTATAAAATAAGTTTGAGTCATCGCGACAATGATTTAAATATTTTTTGTTGGATTATTTGGTTCCAAAAAGCTTGTCGCGTGAATTGCCATAAAATTAATACTTCGACAAGTTGTTACTCAACAACCAATCATTGTCCAATGAAATTAATTGGTAACTACTTTTATGAATACTTTGTAAAAATCAAATACTTTGACAATTTCCTACTTACCAACCAATCACTGCCCAATCCAATTAATTGGTACCTACCTACTTTTATTAACACTCCAGGGATACTACGATGAAGAAAATGTACAATAATTGTGTCCTTAGGACCTTGAGGTAATAATTTGCTTTGTTGAGATTAGTTTCTGAGTTGTTCATGAATCTTCCTCAAGTACTGTGTGGTGAATTATGATGTTCTGAACTTGAAGTTGAAAACACATTAAAAATTGTCTGATACTTATAACACATTAAAATTTTATTGCAATAATTAATAATTAAAAATATCAGGTACACACTTGTGAACATTGGCACACATATATAGTTGACATTGGATCCTCCTACATCCGTCACAATAATTACTTTCTATGAAAGACTGGAATTGAATACAAAGTGATGGAATTAACTAACCAGAACTTTCAAAAATAATTTATATTATACAACAATAATTAGTTAAAGTAGATAATCATATCTGTAACAGTTAATAGTTGAAGTAAGCTAGGTAAGTAAGTATTTTGGAATAATCAAAAATTAAATAGGTAGTAATTAGTAGATTTCAGCCACAAAAAATTGAAAAATAAAAACTTTTTAACAAAAAATTAAACCGACGAAAAAATCAACTGAAAAGCAAAAAATTAAATAAACATTCTTAGTCTCAATGATAATTGAGCTCCTGAACTAATGTGAGTAACTAATTTTGAGTCGGCGCCAAACAAACTAGCAATTGAATTAGGTGAAGCGTAAACTAATGGAAGCGTGATGCACAGCGGCGTTTTGATTACTTTTTCAAAGTAATATAATGATCTCCGATAATTGTTTGTTTGGCGCCGACTCAAAATTAGTTACTCACATCAGTTCAGGAGCTCAATTATCATTAAGACTGAGAATGTTTATTTTATTTTTTGCTTTTCAGTTGATTTTTTCGTCGGTTTAATTTTTTGTTCAAAAGTTTTTCGCAGTTTAGACACAGTATCATTCAGGTTGGATACTTTTTCATTGAATTGTTTCAAAGATATCGGATAAGGCAACAGATATAATAATAATAATAATAATAATAATAATAAACGTCTTTATTATTTTCAATAAAGCACAACAACAAATAATTTCCTTAAACTCAAATACATTTGAAAATAAAAGGCAGAGTTTATTTTCAGTTGTACATTGCTGCACAACAAAAAATATTCTTCCACTCAACCCTAACAAATCTTGTGTAATTCATAGTTAGTAGCTGATAAAACATAGAATTAAATAAATTAATCACTATTTGCAAAACAAGAGAAAAAAAAAAAGAAAAATTCAATGAAAATATGAGTGTATCATAGTAGGTACAATATTAGATACAAATTAGATATAAATAAGCATTAAACATTTTATAGTTGATGACATAAGAGAAGATCAACAAAGCGAGACAATCTATAATAGATGATATACAAGGCGAGAAACAAACTTACGAGTTTACTTTTTTAAGTAAGAAATGAGCAGTTAGATATTTTACGTTTATGCTAAATTTGATTGTCCAATATATATTTTTTGAGGCTTCTTTTGAATTTTGAAATATTATAAATCTTAAACTCGGATGGAATGGCATTGTATTGAGAGTAAATTTGGTATGTAAACGAACGTCTGAAAAGCTCAGTCGTGAAGTGAGGTATAGTGAGTAAACCTCTTTTTCTAATATTTACATTATGGACATCTGAACGATACGTAATTTTGCGGTGTAGATAGGAAGGTTTCTTATCAATAATCATTTTATGGCATAAGGTAATAAAATGAACCTTTCTTCTATTCTCCATATGTAACCATCCAATCTCCTTCAATTTATGAGATACTCGTTGTCGTCTTCTTATACCAAAAATCATACGTAAGCATGAGTTTTGAACTTTCTGAATCTTATTTTTATATAGGTGCGTTAGATTAGGTCCGTACAGAGCATCTGCGTAATTGAATAATGATAGCACAAGTGTTTCACAGAGATATTTTTTAACATGAATAGGAAAAAGGTGTCGAATGCCGAATATCATTTTAATATTACAATACGCCCGTTGTAACAACCTATTTATATGCCTTTCAAATCTCAGTTCAGAGTCTAATATAACTCCTACATTTTTTGCTTCACTTACCACCTCTAATTCTTCATTACCAATAGTAATATTTACTAAATTCAATAAATGTTTTCTGTTTTGCTTAGTGCCAAACAGCATGATTTTAGATTTTGTTGTATTTATAAGTAGGCAGTGTTCAGTTGCATAACTGATAAATTCCTCTAGATTTTTATTGATAACGACACAAGCGTTATCCACATCAGCCTGCCTAAAGCTATAATACAGCTGAGTATCATCAGCATATAAATGAACTTTGCAGTCCTGAATTTTTTTTAAGAGACGAGAAGCATATATAGAAAATAGTAGTGGCCCAAGGATCGACCCTTGAGGTACACCAGGTCCTATCTCATTACACAGTTCTTTTTTAAGATCAGCCGACTTCTTTTCCATCATTTGACACAATTTATCCAAGAGTTCGTTGTTTGAGATGTCCATTTCAGATAAATCACAAATCACTGAGACAGGAGGACTAATATATGGATACACTGAGCACAACCGTATCGAGCGATCACTGCTACCTCCATACCTTCTGGAACTTTTACTCAGCCTCCGTGATTTTTCTTAATTTACTTATGATTTGCCCTGAATTTTTCGGCCATCCATATACTGCTAAGAATTTTTTTTGTTTGAAAAATTATTGTCCCTGGTCTATGATCATTACGAGGAATATGTTCACATGTAGGAAATAATACATATTCAAACTGGCTGAGACCTTAATTTCCAGTAATTTGATATAATACCTATTTATGTAATGAGTACATAATATAGAACTTTATTGGACGAGTCGGGGTTTTTATAGATAAATGTCCGGTTGGGAGGAGGGTGCTCACCGGGGTCGGTGTTTAGCCCTGGTCGCAGAAATAGGCCGACGTTGAATAAAAATCATACCGCAAAAAAATTTTAGAATCGTGAAACTAAATATGCAGCTTCGGAGTAGTTTATTTTATTACGAGCCCGGAAATAAGGAATTTTCCATGAGCGCGTTACATGGAAAGTCATGCAAGCACGGAAAATTCCATTTCTGGACGTGTAATAAATTATATTTTTCATTATACTTCTTTGATAACGATGTCATGAAAATAAGATATGACATAAAATAATACATACGTAATAAACTTGGGGCATTTTTATTTTCATAACCATAGGCAATATAAAAAATAAAACTAGAGTAAAAATATGGAAAATTAACTACCAAACAATACGTGAATTGTTGCTATGGAAATAATCGGAGATCGGGAAATCTTTGTCCGTGCGATGGCATAGAAAAGCCCATTTTACTTTATTGCAAAGACAGACAAAAATAAGGTGTTTTCAATGAAGTATAATAAAAAATATTTTCTATATCTTGAAATAACATAAGGAAAATAGAGAGAAGTATATACATGTCTTGGTTGGTTGAAAGCTGACGAGCCAGACACGGGGTTGGCACTTAGCTTCCCTTGACACTGCGACCAGCTGGGGTCTATTGTATCACTCTGTCGTCAGTGGTTCCTCATTCAAGCAGGTTTGTGCCTTCAATTAGGTTTAGAAGCCTGTTGATGAGGTTCTTCGGATTCATGCCTGTTTCCGGACTGATCTCTCCAAAGGCTCTGTGTCGCCTACTACTTAGGGCGTCACAGTTGAAGATAATATGAGAGGCTGTTTCCTCCTCTTCATCACATAGCCTACACTCCACGGTTTCCCTGCGTACTCCCATGGTGTTTAGGTGTTTTCTTAGGCCGCAGTGTCCAGTCAACATACCTATCATTATACAAACCTTCGTTCTGTTCAGGTTCAGAAGGTCAGCCGTCAGGGTCCGGTTTGGATGCCCTACCATGACTTTGCTGTGTATTTGCCCGACAGTTTGATCCCAATATTGTTGGTGTCTTCTTTTTATCCACTCGTCGATCAGGGTCCTGCATCGGTTTTTGCTAATCCCATGTGCAGGTTCTGGCCCTGTGAATAGCGTTTCAGATGATTGTCCAGCTAGCTGGTTATACATGTCTTACTCCCACCATTAATTATACACTAAAGGGGCTGTTCTGTTTTCGTCTTTAATGGAAGGGACTGCTTAAAAGAAGGATGAATATTGAGTATTTCCAATGACCGAAAATAGCACTGGACAGTCGAAAGAATTCAAGAGCCCAGCGCTACTTCCTTCGACTGGATAGGCCATCTGACTGAAACAGAAAATAAATTATAAAAAACATTTCAGAGACAAGCTTTCATTAAAGCCGTGTAGTGAAATGTATAAAATGAGATTAAGTCATCGCTGACAATGATTTAATGATCTTTTGTTGAATTATTTGGTTTCAAAAAGCTTGTCACGCGAAGTGTTAATGAAAGTAGGTAGGTACCAATTGATTGGATTGGGCAGTGATTGGTTGGTAAGTAGGAAATTGTCAAAGTAATTAATTTCAACAAAGTATTCATAAAAGTAGTTACCAATTAATTTCATTGGACAATGATTGGTTGGTAAGTAACAACTTGTCGAAGTATTAATTTTATTACAATTCGCGCGACAAGCTTTTTGAAACCAAATAATTCAACAAAAAATATTTAAATCATTGTCAGCGACGATTTGAACTCATTTTATACGTTTTAGTACACGGATGGAATGCAAGATTGTATCTAGCAAGTTTTTTTTATTGGTTATTTTATTTTTTGATTTTTAGTTAGTTCGCCTCAATCTGTTCATTTCTAATAGAGCATCGTTATTACAAGGTCTCTTTTCTGAAAGTTTTGAGCTGAATGAAATCATGATTTTCGATTCCAAAAACTCCCATACAACAATTTTGAATATAATCTGACTATAATTTCGAAACTCGTTCACCATCCTGAAGTCGCTATTTCGAGTTTATAGATTTTGACAACAAATTCATAATTTACGAACCTGAAAACCTCCACATACCAATTTTGAATAAAATATGACGATAATCAGAAAACTCGTCCTCCATCTTGGGGCCGCCATTTCGAATTTATGAATTTTGATAGAAAATTCATGATCTCCTGCTAACATAAAAAAAGTATCCAGAAGATAAAACTTATGACCATACTTGTAACTATGATAAAAGATGCACTGAAAATAATCTTCTTCTATGCACATGGTGGGCTGGTTCCGGAGAACTCCGTGCACCTATGCCTCTTCACTTGGGCCCATTATGCGCCCACGTGATCTCAGAATTAGCTGGGCATGCCGATTTCTCTCACGGAACTCAGCAGTTTCCTCAGCTGAATCTCTTTGACATCTTCTGGGTTCATAACTATGCTCCCAGGTTGATCTCCCTCTGGTGCACCAAAGTGGGGCACTCAGTAAGGATGCGTGACGATGTTTCGTCATCTTCCAGGCACCGTCTGCATGTGGCATCATCTGTTACAGTCCTGATATACCGTCTGCTGAGTGATAGGATCTCTTTTGACAATTTCTTCGAAGGCCCCTTTATTCGGAGCTTCGATTGCCTCATGCATGGCGCCTCTTGCCATGTTTTGATGAACCACCATGTTTGAGATGGCCATGCTATTGGGCATTCCCAAGATTGGTTCCGGTCTGACTGGAGTCTTTCCTGACCATATCTTGGCTACTCTGTCTGCATCTTCCCAGGAACACCTGTGTGTCTTGGTACCCATATAAAGGTGACTTTCCTTGTTTTCAACAAACTTTCTATGGCGTTTTTACACTCGGACACCAATTTGGATTTGATCCTATTTGATCCTATCGCCATGATTGCTGCCTTGCTGTCTGAGTGGACAGCAATAGATCCTCGACTTCTATTGTCGAGGCTTTCCCGGACGCAGGTGAGTATGGCATATATTTCGGCCTGGAACACTGAGGCATATTTGTCTAGAGGAACTGAGATTTCTCTCTTTGTTCCTTCCCTGTATACTCCTGCCCCCAAGCTTTGATCCATCTGTATACCTGGTTGATCCGTAGGCAGGGGGCCTGCCGGACGCAGCGTCTTTCCATTCATCCCTCGAGGGGATGATAATTTTGGTCCCTTTTTGTATATCTTTCCATTCCTTTGCCTTGTTCCAAATATTGGAGTGTCCATGGTCTGCCTCCTTG
This sequence comes from Gonioctena quinquepunctata, assembly GCA_018342105.1. Taxonomy (NCBI): domain Eukaryota; kingdom Metazoa; phylum Arthropoda; class Insecta; order Coleoptera; family Chrysomelidae; genus Gonioctena; species Gonioctena quinquepunctata. Next base: position 151,436 of record JAFIRS010000173.1, read on the forward strand.
CCGATCCATTGGTCTGTACCTTGGAGTCTGTAGGCAGAACGCATGGCTTCATGGTCAATAATAAGGTGCAGAGGTGGCAGTCCTAGCAGAACTTCTAGAGCTCTGGTAGGCGTCGTCCTCATAGCACCTGTCATTCCTAGGCAAGGCAGTATTTGTACTTTGTGACCATGATTTATTGACGCAATATTTTAGTGATATATTATACTTAAATGTTTTGTAATTAATTGTCTCTACTCGTTTAAATATTTTAATTATTTCATCTTATATGTTTATACTGATTTTTATTGTAATTTTATCTTAACATTGTATTGCTTTGTAACCATGATTTCTTCATGAATACAATGAAGTATATATTGATTGATTGATTGATATCTAGTTCATTTCTGGACTTGCTTCTTGTGGTGCCGGTCCACCAAACAATGGACCCTTTGTTAACGTCGGGCAAATAATCGCTGTATTTATCCAGTGTGGGGTTTTCGGTGTCACGCCCCACGTCTTACCGAAGGCTCTTCTGCATGCCCAATAGAAACAGATAGCCTTCTTCGTGCGATTTTCGATCTGTTAGTTCCAGGTCAGCTTGGAGTCCTTGATGACTCCAAGGTGTTTGGTCGATCTTTTGTAAGGAAGCTGTCATCCTGAGATACGTATTTCTGGAAGAGTTCCTATTTTGCGTTTCTCGGTGAAAAGTATCAAGTCCACTTTTTCTGGATTGACTCTTAACCCCTCCGGTCAAACACCACTGTTCTACTCTGCTAAGAGCTTTCATAATGTTTTCTCCTAGCAGGTTTACTGGTTGGTCTAGAGCCAACAAGACCAAGTCGTCTGCATACACTTGTGTATACAGTCCTGACTCATTTAGCTCCGTGAGAAGCTCGTTGACCACCAGTCACCATAATAGTGGTGACAGAACTCCTCCCTGTGGACACCCTCTTGATACCTTAGCAGCGACAAATCGGACCATAATTACAAATCTCATACGCAATTTTGGAGCCGCTATTTTGGTTTTTCCTCTAACAAAAATTCCATAATGGATTCTTACCGGAATTATAAACACCTGCCAAATTTCAAATCGATCGGACGACTAGAAATCGGTCGAAATATACTTGCAAGATTTGACCCAAACTAACAAACGAACGAAATAACTAACAAGTGAAACTAAATAAAAGCTTGTAAAAAACATCATTGGCACCGACTTCAGAAAACAACGGGTGCTCATTTTTACAGTTTTTAATGATATAAAATTCCGATCTATCAATGCACTCATCACTTGACTGAAATAAGAATTATTGGGATTCACACCCGTGACGGAGGTTCGAAACGGCAATGGGATCTTCCTACCAAATAGGTGAACCAATTAAATATTTTCGTGACCGGAACGTATAATTCTTGGAATAACATAATAAACAATTGAAACTGAACGATGTTTTAATGACAGTTTGATGTCATGTGTGAAATAATGAGGTGATGTTATTACTCTCGAGATGAATCGATGACTTTCAAAATAGATGAGTGAAACACGAGTAAACAAGTTGAAGGTATGTTACTCTGATTTCGAGTAGACAGAGTTGACAGAATCATTTTCAGTTCTTGGCAAGCGGTAGACATTCGTGATTGGATTAATTTCAACCCCGATATCTTGTTCTGCAGGGTGAGTTGGAATGCATTATAATAACCTATCATTTCCACAGAATTTGCATATAACTTATAATATCAAACTGATGATGAAAACCCGTGATAGAGCTCATGCCAAATATCTTAAAGAAAAAACAGCAGCAACTAGACAGTACTCTGTAACTTTACGCAACTACGTCAGTGATGCAGTAAAAAACAGCATACATACAATTTGTCCTGAACAAAAATAAAAACAACTCAAAAATGACATGGAGAAATCTTTCAGATTGAAGTGTTACTACAAAATCATCCTCACAAATCAATAGCCTGCTAATTGAACTACGCAGACCTGAAGAAATCAATGAATATTTTTTAAATGTGGCTGGACATTCAATATTAAATAATGACACTCTTTCATTCTATAATAGTGATAAATTGAATGCTCCTTTGAACTTTTCCCTCACCGATATATGTCATGCTGATATTTTGACTGCTATCAAAGAAATAAAATCCAATGCTTTAGGAATAGACAATATAAATATCAAGATGATTTCCCTAGTGATACCACACTGTATTGATGAAGTTAAACATATTTTCAACGAGTCCTTCAGACAGATGTCTGGAAGGTTGCTTATATAATTCCAATCCCGAAAAAGAAGGCACCTACCTCTTTCAGTGACCTGCGCCCTATTAGCATTCTGCCCTCATTCTCTAAAATATTCGAGAAAAATGTTTCCCGTCAAGTAAGAGCTTTTCTGGAAGAAAATCGAATACTTCCGAACGAGCAGTCTGGGTTCCGCAAAAAACACGGAACACAGACTACCCTCATGAAATTGATCAACGATCTTGCGAGAGCCAGAGATGAGTCAGAAGTCACCATTTTAGTACTGTTTGATCAAAGCAAAGCTTTCGATTTAGTTAATTTTGATTTGCTCATTGGAAAACTCAAGTTCATAGGATTCGACGACATTTCTCTTAAATCGATGACCAGCTATCTCACAGGCCGATCACAGAGGGTCAAACTAGATGACTACTTATGGTCAACCCTAAAAGAAACCTCCTCAGGTGTACCACAGGGAAGCATTTTGGGGCCCTTGATGTTTTCAATGTTTATTTTTGATTATCCCACTTTCCTATCACATTGTCAGGTACATCTATACGCATATGATATACAGTTATATCTGTCTTCCCATAACACTGATACAGAAAGTTGCGTAGCTAATTTAAACTCAGATTTGCATAAAACATTCCTTTACTCGGAGCATCATGGACTGAGAATTAATCCAAATAAAACCTTGGCTCTATGCATAGGATCTCAGGGACAAAAAGTTGGAACCCAAAGAAACTTTAGGCTCACTCTCGATAACGCAGACATTGACTGGGTAGATAGTGCTGAAAATCTTGGTGTAACCATAGATAGCTCTTTGTCTTTCGATGAACATGTGAAAAACATTATTAAAGTATCATTCTTCAAACTCAAATCGCTATATGAATTCAAGTATCAGTTATCTGAAGAAATGAAACTCAGGCTAGTTAAAACTCTTATTTACCCCCATATCGAGTATTGTTGTTCGGTGTATTACAATTTTTTGCCGCAATATAACAAATTGAAGTTACAACGCATACGAAATGCTTGCATGCGATTCGTATGCTGCATTCCATATGGTGAACATGTCACGCCATTTTTGTTAAAAACGGAGGAGATGAATGTGAGGTACAGAGTCCAATATTTGATAACAATTTTTCTGTTTAAGTTGCTCCAAACTGAAACTCCTAGTTATTTATATAGTCTATTAAGCAGGCATTCTGACATTCATTCGGTCAATTTGAGAATTAACTCATTCAACATACCTAGGCACCGTACTTTCAAATATAAAGGATGTTTTTCAAATATTGCCCCTAGTTATCTGAATGAAATTTTACCCATTTATATCATAATATTTATCAATTCAAGAAAGAAATAAATCACAGCTGCTTACTGCTCAGTGCTAATATAAGATTCAATGTATAATATTGTAATGTATTCGTTGAGTTGACCAATGAAATGTCAAGAATATTAATAGCTATTAGCACCTTTATGATTGTATAATTTTTTTTGTTTTTTCTTTCTCTCTTCATTATTGATTTTTCTTTCCTTCTCTAACATTGTTTTGGTAGTAAATAAGTATTTATCTTTTTTATTTTATCATTATTTTCTTACACACACCATAAAATTTTTGGGAGGAGTGGAAGATAGCCTTTGGCTAACTCTTTTCCTTTTATGTATAAAATGTACTTTTATGCATAATAAACGATATTATTATTATTATTATTCCAATATACCTACTGGGTGACCCAGGGGTGCGTCCAAGCTACATGATTTTTTTTTATATCCAAGTTAACGATTTTTTTCAACGATAGGTCTGACGATAAAGCACATTTTGAAAATATTTCCTCTTATAAAGAGGATGTCCCAAAAATACCCAACTAAGTTCTGTTTTTTAAATGGCAACCCCCCTTTTTTGTTATATTCTTGGATTTGTGCTAAATTGTCAATATAACGCACTTATCTGCAATATTTTTCGACATCGGTCAATTTGTGTCTCAAAATAGCGTCGTGCGTAGACCTACAGAAAAACTTATAACTACAGAACCATTCGAAATAACTCATCAGATGCAACCCTCTCTATTTTAATGCATTACTGCTTGTCATTTCGATCATTAGATATACCGAGGATGAGTCTAAATCTCTTCTGGGGTTAACCTGAGTGACATACACTGCGCGCCAGGGGGATGGAAGAACGATTTTGCGAAAAATCATATTAGAGGGCAAGATTCTCACGGATTCGTGATCAGGACAACAACTTCAGTAACAATCCATATTTTCGCTGAAAAATTCGAATTTGTCTCACTTCTCATGGAAACACCCCCGTATCTTCCCTAATTATTAGAGTGAAATTTGAAAATTTTCACGATCGTTAGATATACCAAGGATGAAACTGAATATCTTCTGAGGTTGACCTTAGTGACCTTAATCTGCTCGCCAGGGGCGATGGATATACTGATTTTTGCGAAAAATAATAGTAGGAGGCAAGATAGGCCCAAATTGATTACTCCCGTTTCGGACGCTCATCGTTTCAATGGATTTGAAACGTTTCCACGACTTTTTTGCTCTCCCCATTTGTCTGAGTTCGACAAAGAGAGGGATCGTGAGAACATTAATAGAAAGAGCGATGCACATATGAAGTGATGAGGTGTCACCAGAGGCCGAATTAAACCATATCAGAGAGAACCTTCACCAGAATGGATACCCCAAGACACTCCTACAAGAAGTATTGGAACAACTCCAGAGATCTGAGACATCTGAAGAGCAATAACAAAACACAGTGATCTGCCTCCCGTACATCAGAGGTGTCTCCGAGGAAATCAGAAGAATCGAAAACAAGTTCAACATCAAGGGCTATTTCCAATCCGGCAGTACTTTACGGAGTTCTCCTACCAAGACCACACCTGACAACAGAACTGAAACCAGTTGGTATTGTATTTATGAAGTTACATGTGAATGCGAAGATCCCCACATTGGTGAGACAAAGAGGGCGTTATCGGTAAGATTGGATGAGCACAAGAAATGGACTCAACGCGGAGAAACGTCAAAATCGGGATTAGCTAACCACGAATTCTATGGGACGATGCAAGTGTTCTACATAGAAAGCAGCATTGGTTCAAACGAAACTTCAAAGGGATTGCCTACATCGAAGCCAATAACGCCGTTAGTCAACCAAGCGTTGAGATCAAGAACATATGGAAATTACCAAATACCCTTCCTGGCGGACTGCAGAGGCGCGAAACTTCACGCACCACCACACCGCGCCAAATCACACGTACCATTGCAACCTGACAGACATGATAGGTAAATGAGTAGTAGTGGGTGTTTCCATGAGAAGTAAGACAAATTCGTATTTTGAAAGATTTACACTCATCATTATTATATCTATGGATCGTGAAAATTTCAGAATTCTACTCCAATAATTAGGGGGGGGGGGTGTTTCCATGAGAAGTAAGACAAATTCGTATAAATCAGAACTGAAAATTTTTCAGCAAAAATATGGATTGTTACTGAAGTTGATGTCCTGATCACGAATCGGTAAGAATTTTGAGCCTATGGCCCCCTAATATTATTTTTCGCAAAAATCGTTCAATACATCGCCCCTGGCGCTCAGTGTATGTCACTCAGGTTAACCTCAAGAGAGATTTAGACTCAGCGTCGGTATGTCTAACGACCATTGAAATTTAAAAATTCTACTCCAATGATAACGAAAGATACGGGGGTGTTTCCATGAGATGTGAGACACACTGTATAAATAAATAAAATAAAAAAAAGTTGGGAGGTGTCAAGGGACACCCGGATGGAACGAAGTTCCTTTCGATTATTTAGTGAAGGAATTGTAAGTTAAAATAATATTTTTTTTATTATTAACAAATATAATGTAATACAAACTTAATCAGTAGGCTCAATTTTAGTACATACGCATTGATATTGTAATATTAAAATATAATTTGCTTTCAAATTTATTAAAGTTATGACGCGTACACTTGCTAAACACACAATAATGGAGAGATTATAACGCGTATGACTTGGTTAGCACAATAGTAAAAAGAGGTTATAATGCGTACTTGCTAAAAATACATGAACATTTATTATTGTCTGTATAAAATCTCTACTTACCTAACCCATCAGCAATATCCGGAACTTGTGCAGAAACACTGTCAGGATTCATTATTGTTATTATTTTTTATTATTTATTATGTACAAAAACCTATATACACTCAACAAAAATAATCGTCGCGACACCACAGTGTTCAATGCGAAATAGAAAGACGAAACGAAAATAACTGGCTTACTTTCTATGAGAGAGAGGGAGAGAGAGAGAGAGAGACAGACAGAGAAACACGCGCACGCCGCACGGCTTACAACTACAGCAAAAAGTGTCGTTACAACTTTTGGTCTTAATTTATTCCGTCTAGCCCCCTTTCGCAACGCGCGATGAGGAACTTTGTTCCAATAATTGGAACCCATAGCCGTTACACTGTTTTGCAATTCGTAGGGACCATGAGCCGTGGACATATTCAATGGTTAAAGCAAGAAATGATTTCATAACAGTTTCCCATCGATATTTTTATAAAAGTACTCTTGAACACTATAAAATACCTGGTCAATGAGAACTTGCTTCACAGACTCTTCTGAACTGATCAAGTAATTGAATATCTTTGAAACGTGTCGGAAGATGATTATACAGTGCTTTTCTTTAATGCCCCCCCTTTTATTTTTTGAACGGGTCAACTCAAAAAATTGAAACTTGGGATAATGAAATTGATGCATGAATACTATATTTTGGAGTAAAATTGACAGATGAAACTTTCAAGATGGCGACTGGGCGCCATCTGGGAAAAAAATTAAATTGAAAGGGGGGTCTTGTGACACATTTCAACTCCTGACGAATACTTCACAACCCTAGAATATACAGTCAATATCTTCACCTACTACAAAATGGCGGAACATTTAATAATTACCTGCATACAAACACATTGATATCGATACATTTAGAAATATTTGTTTTTCTCAGCCATATGGCAATCTCGACAACAAGGTTCGATAGGTTATTTTTGTTTAAACAAAAAATGACAAGAAATGTCAGTACGACAACGAACATCATTGTTCAGTTAAAATACTGTTTTCCGTTTCACTAGTAAATAGGTACCACGTGAACTATCTCTGAAATGGTCAATTCTCGTCCATTGGAAAAAAAAATTGAAGCGATTTTTATTTACGGTGCGACGTGTAACTTCACAAACCGAAAGAAGTTTTAATGATCGTTTCCCAAATCGTCCTATCTGTAGAAAATATTTAAGGGAATTTGTATTTGTATTGTATTTGAATATGCTAGAAAATACTGTTGACCCTCTGATCACCGAAACCGTCGAAGCGAATCCTAATGAATTCGATATGGATATTGTACTCCAACAAGATGGAGCACCACCACATTACTACGGACAAGTAAGAAACTATTTGGATAATACTTTCCCCGGTCGTTGGATTGGCCGTCGAGGTCCTATGGAATGGCCAGCCTGCTCGCCAGATTTGACACCTGTAGATCATTTTTTATGGGGCCATTTGGAGCAAAAGGTGTACGAAATTGAATCTGCTTCAATATTGGATACACGGCAGAGATAATAAATATTTGTAGAAATATCGACGTTACTGTGTTCGAAAATGTTCGGCGTGAAATATCGGATAGGCTGTTCCTATGTCGAGCAGTTCAAGGCAACCATTTCGAGCATCTTCTGAACTGAACTCAGCTTGTTTCCTCAAATTATGAAGTTAAACGTCGATGTATTCAGGCAATTATTAAATGTTCCGCCATTTTGTAGTAGGTGAAGATATTGACATTATTTTCTAGGTTGTGAAGTACTCGTCAGGAGCTTCAAAAGGATGTGCCACAAAATCCCCTTTCCAATTCAATTTTTTTCCCAGATGGCGCTCAGTCGCCATCTTGAAAGTTTCATCTGTCAATTTTACTCCAAAATATAGTATTTATGCATCAATTTCATTATCTCAAGTTTCAATTTTTCGAGTTGACCCGTTCAAAAAATAAAAGGGGAGGACATTGAAGAAAAGCACTGTATATTCTAGCTGCATTATAGATCAGCGATTTCTTAATAAAATTTGATGATGGAATGGGCAGTCTTAAATTGTCATTTTGGCAGGTGGATCCAACTACAATATCGTAAGATGATTTGTTCTTATGTACCAGGCACACAGTTTCTAGTATGAATAAAGAAGATAGTGTAAGTATTTTTGCTCCTTGAACAAGGGTTTACGAGACACTCATTACGGTCGTATCGTAGTTCTTTTGTAAATTCGTTTTGATTTCGTCAAAACGAATATAACAATAGGCATACGCGAAATTCAACAATTTCGATAAAAATTAAAATAAAATAAAAAAATTATCAAAGAAGTAGAAAAATTACTTATTTTATAATGATTTGAGGGTGTGAAATGAAAAGAAAAAAGAAAATAAATAAATGACATACTACATTGAATGCTCGAATTGACGACTTTTTTGTTGAATGCACATACGTTGTCTGCCATATAATTTGTATAGCAATTTTCTAACATGGTGGGTGTTATGCTATAACATTCATTTCTTATCCCTGGTCGATATCTATTCGCTGTGTGCAAGACTGGTACTGCCCTCTAGTGACTCGATTGCTGGAGTTTTTCTGTTTTATTTCCAATACTCTTTATGTAACAATTTATTTTTTTTAATAATTTCTAAATAATCTATCACGATTATACAATTTTGTGCTCCCTACTAGATTCCAGATGAATCGAAGTTTTTTTCTGTCAAAGAAAAAAGTAAGTAAATGATAAAAAATATTTGTATTGATACGATAGTTCTCCGCATTTGGAGGTTATCCATGTCAAGTTATGATATTTTGAATATATAACTTCTTGCTACTTCTGTGTACTTTAAGGTACGGCACGTAATGTGCTTGCAGGTTAGTTTATTGAGGTCGCAGGTTCATAAGGTCTTGCGAACATAAAAAAGTGAGGGAGCCAAGTAGTTTGACAAATTAAAAAAGTAAAGCCTTTAACCTGACGGGAAACCACTAATAACATCAGATTCAACGCAAAACTGTTTAATGAAATTCTCAAATAATATAATGATCATGAAATGAATGAGGTTCACAATTTTACCTGAATATGGGATCCCACTTCTACCCCTGCAAAGATGTAAGAACGTTGAACGGTTCCTAAATAATACAAACACGTGTCAACAAAATATTGCGTATTTCTTATGCAGTACAAGTAACGATGTTCTAGAACTTAAAATGCATTACATTTAACATTAGTTCACATGTAAGGCCAATTGCTTTTGTGACCGACACTAGTTCGTGAAAATTTAGATACAAAAGTATCTCTGTCTTCTGTTCATAAGGCTGATTGATCAGTTTTCAACACCGTCCAAGCGTTCCCGAACTCGCAGTTCAATCTCCATTTGCTATTCATCACCGGCGCAACACCGTCCCACGGAACTTGGTTAATACTTTTACTATCACTTCTAGACAATCAAATAGAAAACTGAAAAGATAGATGAGTGTTCTGTTATTCCAAGACATTTCAATCTCTGATTCCGGGACGTGAGGTTTTCATTCGATGAATATTTGAGAACACTTATCTCTTTGCTACAGTTTATGTGATGCAGTTGGAAATGTATAGGAATTTACACGTAATATTTTTGCAATCGACTACACAGCAATAGCGAGGGCTCATTGTTATTATACGTATGTTGTTATACTACCCAATCGTGACCGTTGCCACTACGATAATAATGATGTTTAATCATCTGAAGTATGGTACAATATTTTTAAGTGATTTGTGATTAAACGGGCAGACCTCAGAAACTGCAACTTTTCCTCTTGTGCTTGTGATTACTAGGATATTACCTACTTCTGCCACCATGGGCGCTGTCTATCCCCTCCAGCCTAATGCACACAGCGAATAGTCGGTACGAAGAAAACTCATTCGTGCATATAACCATCAAACTCGTTTGATAAAAAATGTAACTACATTCCACCATAAGCTCATCATAAAAGAAAGGACCTAGAATGTTTGTTCCCAAAATTCTCAACAAAACATGTATTCCGAACTTTTCCTGAGAAATGGTTTCTCTATGTAAAGGTCCATTGAATCATTCCACCGATAACGGATGTTTCCGTTGAACCAACCATTGTTGGTGAATCTCGATTCATATTATTTTTTACAAATATCTTCAACTTCCTCATTTTTAGGTGGTGAACTTTGCGTACCCTGTATATAGCATTTGCATTTGTATTTTTCAAAATTATTCATTTAGATTTCAAGGTAATCCCTAGTTCGTGGCTAATTTCTCAAAAATACTTTTATAACTAACAAATCCCGAAATTGAATAACAGTATAGTTTTTTTCGGTAACCGTCCGGGATGTACCCACTTCCCGGACGATTTTTCTTTGAGAAAGTAGCATTTTCCGGCCTAGTCCGGGAAGTACGTACTTCCCGGACTCGGCCGGGAAGAATCACGTCGTTGTTGTCATTGTAAATATGAAAATCTTGTGGGATGTTTGATAATGCAGTTGATCATTACCATAGACGAAATAACGGCTGACAGTTCATATGAAATTAGTTGTCAGTTTGCATGTTTTGATATATATATATATATATATATATATATATATATATATATATATATATATATATATACATTGTATATATATATATATATATATATTTATTATATATATATATATTTATATATATTCATATTAATTTCCCAAGGCACATTTTCAAAGTCACTATCGCTGCTGCTTTCCATATTTCATTGAGAATTGTGATAAAAAAACATGCAAACTTTTGACAACTAATTTCATATGAACTGTCAGCCGTTATTTCGTTGCTATGGTAATGATCAACTGCATTTATCAAAACCATACCTACCAAGATTTTCATATTTACAATGACAACAACGACGTGATTCTTCCCGGCCTAGTCCGGGAAGTACGTACTTCCCGGACTAGGCCGGAAAATGCTACTTTCTCAAAGAAAAATCGTCTGGGAAGTGGGTACATCCCGGACGGTTGCCGAAAAAAACTATTCTGTTATTCAATTTCGGGATTTGTTAGTTATAAAATTATTTTTGAGAAATCAGCCACGACCTAGGGATTACCTTGAAATCTAAATGAATAGTTTTGAAAAATAACAAATGCAAATGCTATATACAGGGTACGCAAAGTTCACCACCTAAAAATGAGGAAGTTGAAGATATTTGTAAAAAATAATATGAATCGAGATTCACCAACAATGGTTGGTTTAACGGAAACATCCATTATCGGTGGAATGATTCAAATGAACATTTACATAGAGAAACCAATTCTCAGGAAAAGTTCGGAATACATGTTTTGTTGAGAATTTTGGGAACAAACATACTAGGTCCTTTCTTTCATGATGAGCATATGGTGGAATGTAGTTACATTTTTTATCAAACGAGTTTGATGGTTATATGCACGAATGAGTTTTCTCCGTACCGACTATTCGCTGTGTGCATTAGGCTGGAGGGGATAGATGAAACTATGACAGCGCCCATGGTGGCAGAAGTAGGTAATATCCTAGTAATCACAAGCACAAGAGGAAAAGTTGCAGTTTCTGAGGTCTGCCCGTTTAATCACAAATCACTTAAAAATATTGTACCATACTTCAGATGATTAAACATTATTATTATCGTAGTGGCAACGGTCACGATTGGGTAGTATAACAACATACGTATAATAACAATGAGCCCTCGCTATTGCTGTGTAGTCGATTGCAAAAATAGTACGTGTAAATTCTATACATTTCCAACTGCATCACATAAATGTAGCAAAGAGATAAGTGTTCTCAAATATTCATCGAATGAAAACCTCACGTCCCGGAATTAGAGATTGAAATGTCTTGGAATAACAGAACACTCATCTATCTTTCCAGTTTTCTATTTGATTGTCTAGAAGTGATAGTAAAAGTATTAACCAAGTTCCGTGGGACGGTGTTGCGCCGGTGATGAATAGCAAATGGAGACTTGAACTGCGAGTTCGGGAACGCTTGGACGGTGTTGAAAACTGATCAAGCAGCCTTATGAACAGAAGACAGAGATACTTTTGTATTTAAATTTTCACGAACAAGTGTCGGTCACAAAAGCAATTGGCTTTACATGTGAACTAATGTTAAATGTAATGCATTTTAAGTTCTCAGAACATCGTTACTTGTACGCAATATTTTGTTGACACGTGTTTTTATTATTTAGGAACCGTTCAACGTTCTTGCATCTTTGCAGGGGTAGAAGTGGGATCCCATATTCAGGTGGAATTGTGAACCTCATTCATTTTATGATCATTATATTATTTGAGAATTTCATTAAACAGTTTTGCGTTGAATCTGATGTTATTAGTGGTTTCCCGTCAGGTTAAAGCTTAACTTTTTTTAATTCGTTAAACTACTCGGGTCCCTCACTTTTTTATGTTCGCAAGACCTTATGAACCTGCGACCTCAATAAACTAACCTGTAAGCACATTACGTGCCGTACCTAAAAGTACACAGAAGTAGCAAGAAGTTATGATATTCAAAATATCATAACTTGACACAGATAACCTCCAAATGCGGAGAGCTATCGTATCAATACAAATATTTTTTATCATTTACTTACTTTTTTCTTTGACAGAAAAAACTTCGATTCATCTGGAACTAGTAGTGAGCACAAAATTGTAACATCGTGATAGATTATTTAAAAATTGTTAAAAAAAATAAATTGTTACATTGTGAGTATTGGAAATACTCCAGCAATCGAGTCACTAGAGTCTTGCACACAGCGAATAGATATCGACCAGGGAGGAGAGATGAATGTTATAGCATAACACCCACCATGTCAGAAAATTGCTATACAAATTATATGGCAGACAACGTATGTGCATTCAACAAAAAGGTCGTCAATTCGAGCATTCAATGTATTATGTCATTTATTTATTTTCTTTATTCTTTTCATTTCACACCATCAAATCATTATAAAATAAGTAATTTTTCTGCTTATTTGATTTCTACTTCTTTGATATGTTTTTATTTAATTTTAATTTTTTATCGAAATTTTTAGGCAATTCCGGCGTATGCCTATTGTTATATTCGTTTTGACGAAATCAAAACGAATTCACAAAATAACTACGATACGACAGTAATGAGGGTAAACCCTTGTTCAAGGAGCAAAAATACTTACACTATCTTCTATATTCATACTAGAAACTGTGTGCCTGGTACATAAGAACAAATCATCTTACGATGTTGTAGTTGGATCCACCTGCCAAAATGACAATTTAAGACTGCCCATTCCATCATCAAATTTCATTAAGAAATTGCTGATCTATAATGCAGCTTAAATATACAGTGCTTTTCTTCAATGTCTTTAATGTCCCCCCCTTTTATTTTTTGAACGGGTCAACTCGAAAAATTGAAACTCGAGATAATGAAATTGATGCATAAATACTATATTTTGGAGTAAAATTGACAGATGAAACATTCAAGATGGCGACTGAGTGCTATCTGGGAAAAAAATTGAATTGAAAAGGGGATCTTGTGACACATCCTTTTGAAGCTCCTGACGAGTACTTCACAACCCTAGAAAATAATGTCAATATCTTCACCTACTACAAAATGGCGGAACATTTAATAATTGCCTGAATACATCTACGTTTAACTCCATGATTTGAGGAAACAAGCTGAGTTCAGTTCAGAAGATGCTCGAAATGGTTGCCTTGAACTGCTTGACATAAGAACAGCCTATCCGATATTGCACGCCGAACATTTTCGAACACAGTAACGTCGATATTTCTACAAATATTTACTATATCTGCCGTATATCCAATATTGAAGCAGATTCAATTTCGTACACCTTTTGCTTCAAATGGCCCCATAAAAAATTATCTACAGGTGTCAAATCTGGCGAGCGGGCTGGCCATTCCATAGGACCTCGACGGCCAATCCAACGACCGGGGAAAGTATTATCCAAATAGTTTTCTACTTGTCCGTAGTAATGTGGTGGTGCTCCATCTTGTTGGAATACAATATCCATATATATAGATCACCAACAGTTGTCATCATAGGCCAATCGACAACACGACATGTCATACTTCTAGTGTTTTCAGAGTAACGGAAACAATAATGAAGGATAAAAGGAAGTTTTGTTTCAATTTCAAGCGAGCCCACCATCCGCCTACAGCCAACATACGTTCAACAGCTGTAGGCGGATGGTGGGCTCGCTTGAAATTGAAACACAACTCTCTATCTTCTTTAATATATATATATATATATATATATATATATTGTAATGTAATGATGAATTGAATAATAATAGTTGTTGTTATGAAATGAAGATAGCTAATAATTTTCGCTATTCTTTGTGAGCCAAATTGTTATGATATGAATAAGTATTTTCGCCCTGTATAATATATTGCAATGATGTAATAATAATTGCTAGCTAATGTCGCTGTTCTCTCGTCACGTTGCTGCCAATTGTTATCACTTTCCTTACCACAGCTAAACTCAGTTGGTACGCCTCTTGTCTCAGATAGCCGGTTCAGGCAATTGAGCCACTAGCCTCTGCTTGATGTCAATTTCTATTCAGTGTTTATGAATACGATTGCTGATAATTTTGGAAAAGAAACGAGACAGTATCAAAAAGCAATTATTTCCTTTAATCAGGAAAACTTAAATTTACCTGGCCTACGATAGATAACTTATTCTAAGGTGAATCTACAAATTTTCATGGATAATCATGAAAAAAGTTCATGGGTGAAATATACACAATCTCACTTTTACCTTGAAAGTGAAAATTTCTTTAATAGTTCAAAATCAAATGAAATAAAGTTCTTCTGATGGAATATGAGTAATTAGTGAAATTGTTCAGTTCGTGATGTGCACTAGGAAAGTTTATACCTGTCGCTGGAACTGTCGCTGTTCAATATACACCCAGAATTTGGATTCTCTCTCAACCCAATACTCTCAGAAACTCCAATACCAAATCGAAGGAACCATACAAATTCAGAAATCAGCTTTGGAATACTTGTATATGGTGTACAAATGAGGTAATGTTGGTTTTCTGCTTATAATATTGAAATTAATGAATTTTTCTTTCTCTCCCAACAAACGTGGCATTCTTTTCTAAATTATTTTCAACTTACATTTGACCATACTGTTTTCTGATTGGCTATTGTCATCAAGAAGTTTGCTGTTCTCCCATTAGCTACTTTTAGTTAGATACAATTCCATATACTGTATTTTCAAGCTTATAATTTTGTGGATCACATTTTATTCAGGATGATTTTGTAAATTAGACCTTTTTTGTTGTCTTTTGAAACAATTATGGGTTATAATCATTATGACAGTGTATGAAATTGATTGTGTTATGGTATTTGGATATTTTTATCCATTCATATTAAACAAAGGCTTAATAAAGGAAATGGAACTTCAAAAATTATGTAAAAACAATCTCTTGAACTAATAGCTATTAAATAATGATTCTTTTTGTGGGTTATTTCTTTTTAAAATATATAACTGGTTTTTCATAACATAACATATATATATATATATATATATATATATATATATTCCTTTTGTCATGTGCTACTCTAAACCTGTCAAATTTGACATTTTTTTAAAAAATCCTCAAAAAACAGTTTATTTTGGAAATTTCGAAAAATGCCAAAAAAAAAAGTTGCTCAGTTTCCAATTTCATACTTTCGCCCCAAATTTGGACCCTCTACTGTCACTTCGAGTTTTTTCCAATTTTTTTTAATTTTTGGAATGTTTCGCTCTACCGATTCGAACGAAACATGATTCAAATATCATAATTTTGATGAATACGAGACTTCAATGTCATACACGCCTAGAAAATACCCACATTGGCCTGTTATCAGAAAAAAAATAAATGCACCTCCAGAAATTCGTCTTTGTTGTTGCAAAGTTCATCTAGTTTTTTCATTTCATTGTGAAACTGATTCGGATTTTTAAAGTATGGACGTTAATATGTCGGTAATCGAATAAACTAATTTCTCTTCATTCTCATTACACTCGTATTTCTTTTTTTAACAGATTTGTATTTCGTTAGCTGCAGATGAGTTCGAAATATTTCGATGTAGCTTACACCCAACAGTGTGACTGTTGGATGTACAATGTTTGATGTAATTTTCGAGCAAATAATATTTTTTCGCAACGTTTCTTGAATTAATTTCATGAATGTCATATTCTTTATTTTCACCATTAGATGTGTAAAAAACATTAAACCAAAATGACTATAACCAAATTCACAACAAAACATCGTAACATTCATTGATTTATCTCAATAATCTTATAAAAAACCCGAATTTATTATGCCGTCCTTCCCGTTCTATACAAATTATAGTCCATTCATTCACAGACTTTGTGGCATTTTTAATGAATAGGGGATTTATATTAGCACAACACTCTCGAATGGTATTCTCTAAATGTTCTTTGTATGCAAATGGTCTGTGCTTATACACTTTTTGTTTCAGATAACCCCATAGAAAAAAGTCCATTGGCCAATAATCTTCCCAATCTCGTCCTATCACTTTGCCCCTAAACATCTGACTGAGACACTGTTTCACTTCTACCGTTTGGTGGATCGGTGCCTCGTCAAGCTGATACCACAAATTTCGTCAGAGGCAGATTATCCAAAACTTCAGACAACTGATTCATAATAAAATTACTGTACATGTCTGCGTTCAAATTTTCTCTAAAAAAATATGGTCCAATTATTTGGTTATGTAATAAACCACACCACACATTCGTCCTGTATGAATATTGGTCACGGCATTCTATTACAAAATTTGAATTATTGTTGGACCACCAGCGACAATTTTGGGAACTAACTGTTCCGTTCGACGCGAAAGTTGCCGTGTCTGTCCATAAAATCCTGTAGGGAAATGTAATATCATTTTCTCTCTCACCTTGGAAACAAAATGAAAATCCTGCTCGAATATCGAAATCTCTTTCTTTAAGAGTGTGTATACCTTATTGGATTATGTGGTTTTTTGAAACGATTGTCCACAGAGCCAGTTTTTTTGAATGTTTTAAATATCCTTCCCACGGTACTAAAGTGAATATTTCTTCCTGAATGCCGGTGATTGAAATACAAGCAACATCTGGATATTGCACATTCTCACCACAAAAGAACGATTTCCACTTTATTTATTATAAATGTAGGGAACGTAGAGAATTCCCAGGAATAACGGGAAAACCAAATAACGGGAAAACAGCAAAACGAAAAAACGAGAATAACGGGATAAGGGAATAGGGGATAAGGGGTTGAGGGGATAAGGGGATAAGAGGATAAGGGGATAAGAGGATTACGGGATAAGGGAATAAGGAGATGAGGGGATGAGGGGATAAGGGGATAAGAGGATAAGGGGATAAGGGGATAAGGGGATAAGGGGATAAGGGGATAAGGGATAAGGGGATAAGGGATAAGGGATAAGGGATAAGGGATAAGGGATAAGAGGATGAAGGGATGAGGGATAAGGGATAAGGGATAAGGGATAAGGGGATAAGGGTGAGGGGAAGGGGATAAGGGGATAGGGGGATAAGGAAAAGGGAATGGGGGGAGAGGGATAGGGGAAAAAGGGATAAGGGAAGGGAAAGGGATAAGGGAAAGGGATAATAAGGGGATAGGGGGATAATAGGAAAAGGGAATGGGGGGACGAGGAGATAGGGGAAAAATAGGGATAACGGGATAAGGGAAACACGGGATAACGGGAAAACGGGATAATGGGATAATGGGTAAACGCGAATACGGGAAGCGGGCAGAGTCAAAAGCATAACCCAGATGCAACAACAACAAGAAAAACATGAAAACAAGAAATTCTACGCGGACGAGCGTTTTCAGGAAAACAAATTGAGAGAACATAGAAATTTAGCAGGACAACGTCTATCGGGTCAGCTAGTATAAGAATAAAAACTTCTAATAACACATTGACTAACCTAGAATAGTATACCAAGTCCCAGTTTTTTCCTACGGTAGTTATTTAGCAAAATATTGGTATCCTTATTTGTTTTCTACTCTCGACACCATGTATATCAGAGATGCATTTTGGGACATACGTTGATAAGAACTTTCCACTTCAAAATTAAGTGAGGAATCGGCATACGGAGTTTGTCGGTTTTATTCCGATTCACCCTGTTTAACTTTAGATGTTTAATTCATCTCATGAAATGAAAAATAATTCTAAATATCTACATCAACGGTTATGATAACATTCTTACCTTTTTCGAAAAGGATTTTATCTACGTATTTGGGAGAAAACCTCTCCAAACAATAAACAGGAGAGCTTTGAAAACATGAGAATTTTCTGATATATCGAAAACTAAGTTGAATATCAAAATAGCATTTGAAAAATACTATTCCTCATGCAAGTTGATAGCATATGCACAGGCTTTTGAAAAATTGATTGATAACGCTGATTTATGAAGTATAATGTAAGCATGAAATTTAACTCAAACGAATTAGCGAAAATAATGTATTGTGGAAGATATGTATGGTTCCAGCATTGGACAAGAATCATTGTGGAGAGTTACTATCCCAAATAAGTTTACATAAGCCTTGAGTGGATTGTAAAACTACACTTCATTTCATTCAAGAATACCAAGAACTAATGCACTTTTAAAATCTATCATTAATTCCACGTGCAGATAGTTTGATCGGATGAAGGTTAGAATTAATCTGTTCAAAAAGGAAATACATGCTATATCTTTATTTCTTTTCAATTTATATCCATGATTTTCCATCGAACAGTATCTACTCTATCACTCAGTGATAATACGATATGGAACAATACTTTTATTTCATCCAGTGTTATAGGGATACATTGTGTAAGTAAAGTTTGATGATTGTTTCGAGTTTTTTCTTCAATCCCATGAAAATATTCATATATTCTGGAAATGAAGGCCCAGACGTTATTTTTGTTTAAATCGTTGAGATCGATATAACAACAGTACTAATAAAGGTATCTCAGCTATACTTGAAAAAAATTCAAACAGTGAAATTAACCTACATTTATCGAAAATTCATTCTCTTGTGGATTACTTCAATTCTAGAGAGATAATTTAGGTACATAGTAATACTTATTTCCAATATATGGTTGAAATCACATCTTATCCCGTTTTACTCTGTTGATATGAAATTTTCTGTCAAATTTTTTCCTTCATATGAAACTTGCGTGTTCGTTGAAATGTCCAACCATTAATTTGATTTGGATAAATCTTGACATTGAGAACTCTGCATATGCATTTGCACAATACTAGTGGAATGCTCTCCTCTGAAACAAAAAAGTTAAATATGTGTATTTATTTTCGTTATTTGGATATTACTGAGTGTTAATGTTATTTAATAATTTTCCCGATTACCTCCGTTACTTTCTACAATTTTGGGTATTGCTATTCATTTAAGATGAGTTGGAAGAAACTTTTTAGATTGCTGAGTCTATCGCACTAGCTTAAACTACGATTTTCAGTGTAGGTTAATGACTAAATTCAGTTTCAAATCTTCCAACGAGAATAATGATTTTGTAATAACGTCGGTTAAGCCATGGAAAATCTATTTTGCTGCTTTATTAGAAATATTTCGAACACTTGAACATTCAACAAAATTGAATAAGGTCTTCGGCGACTAGAACAATGAATTCCAGTCGCTGAACTGTATTCAAAATATCTTTTATATGGACGAAATTTTTTTTTATCCTAAAATCGAATTTGTTCTGAGTGATTCCCCTATAGTTTCCCTATTGTCTTCTGTTGACCATCCTCTGTCAGACGAATATTCAGGTTTGTCTTTCATCTGAAAAACTATAGATTGTGAGTATATGGACTAGTATTTCCAATAATACGAGTGTTTCTTAATGTAACTATCCGGTGTAGTCTATAGAAATACTCTTCACTAACTTGTTGCACTCCTATGCATGATGTGTGTACCTATAATGCCACCTAAATCAAAGTATACACCACCAAAAACCACACTAGAAAGTGAAATGATAAAATAAACTTCAAACGAAAAATGAAAGGTCACTCGCAGTAAATCAAGCGGCTATCGCACGTATTTGTTTTTGAACTCATAGAGCCATCTAGTGGTGAATCTCTCAGGTGTTTACAGTTTGGAGTAACATAAACTGTTTCAATGTTCCCACGTATCAATGTGCCATATCTCCCCTTATGCAATCGAAAACCATCAAAATGGATTTTCGTACGAGTAAAATACTGCCCCATTCCTATAAACGTTCGAAAATGAAATCATACTTGTACAGATTTTCAAAATTTATTTTTCTCAGTCCAATTTACGAAAGATAAATCCCAGAAGACGCGCCAAAGAAAACATTTTATTTCTCACGCAACAACTGAAGCAACATTATGACATCTGTCCAATTTCCTTGCTACATTTTTTCAAGCAAATTGCCTCGAGAAAAGTTCATTCGATAACATTAGCATTTATAATTCTCCTAATTCCGACTAACGACGTACTTCATTTTTTTTATTTTTATGAATATGTAACAGCGGTAGTAAGACGCTTTTTCACGTACGCTTTTAATTTTCACAAGCTAATGTCTCCCTTTAT
Source organism: Gonioctena quinquepunctata (assembly GCA_018342105.1). Taxonomy (NCBI): domain Eukaryota; kingdom Metazoa; phylum Arthropoda; class Insecta; order Coleoptera; family Chrysomelidae; genus Gonioctena; species Gonioctena quinquepunctata. The sequence goes on from JAFIRS010000173.1 coordinate 172,259, forward strand.
TTCGCGATATTTATTCATGGAATTTAACTCCATAAAGAATGAATTACGAGTAATATAATTTAATTTCCAGATTCTTGGATCGCATTGAAGGAACTGTTAACACCGAGCAGGTAGACTTTTGGCAGTAAATTCAATGAGATTTGCTGGTAACAGCTGGTTCTTTACTTTCGCTAGTAGATGATTTATATTGTCTGCTTCCTTTTTTAACTATGGAAACCGAATTAGGTTCCAATGTTTCTATATTTGCTGAAGTGAAGACATATTCATGGAAATGATCCATTTTATGTGGCAAAATAAATGTAAACCTGATTCTGTTGAACTCTAGTTCTCAGGTAGAGAACATTGAAAAACTCCTTAAAACTTCGAAAAATTTCAATTCATCTTATCAAGGGTGTTGCAAAATAAGTGCAAACATTTCTGGGCGTGTTCTACCAATAAAAGGCATTATTTTATTGTAATCTTTCAAATGGGGTGAAATATGCAACCCCTATCCAATTGTTTACCAGAACTTTTTAACAAAACAATTTTTATTTAATCTGCAATAATCAATTGATTATTGCAGATCTCGCACAATGGTGCCCTTGTCCATTTTAGCATAACAAATCAAAGTGTTGAAAATTTGAATCGAATATGTTTCACAATTTTCATTTCATTGATATTTGAGGAAAAAGCTTATCATGCCATAGTTTTTGAAGATTATTTTTTTTTTTTTTTTTTTTTGTTCTGGTTCCCACGAAAAGGGATATCCTGTAATGTTCAGAGAACATCGTGGGAACCTAGGGAAAGAAGGTAGGAGTTGGTGTTCTTCTTAAATTTCTGAAGGTTGTATGCCTCGGGGAACACCTCCCTAGGCAATGAGTTCCAAAGCCTCGCTGTTCGTTGGATGAACGAGTCTTTGGAAAGTGATGTTCTGCAGGTCTCCAAAGTGACCACGAAGGGGTGTGATGACTGAACTTGACGGGTTAATCTCGAAGAGACTGCCAAAGCAGGAACGATTGTTGATATTTCAGAAGAGCATCGCCCATGAAAATATCTATAAAATAGAGACAAATCGCCAACTTTTCTACGGTGTTCCAGACAAGTGAGCGAGTTTGTAAGCGAGGCATCACCGACGAGACGAATTGCCCTTTTTTGGACAGAATCCAATAGCCTCAGGATATGTTTAGGTGCCGCACTCCAAATATGGAAACAGTATTCCAGGACAGGTCGGATCTGTGCCTTATAGATCATAAGCAGCTGACTGGGGGTGAAATAGCTCTTGGCACGAAACAGAAAACCAAGTTTGGAAACAGTATTACAGAGACCCATGATTTTCCCAGGAAAGGTTATTGCTGATAGTAATACCAAGCATCGATATGGATGGCTTCAGTGGTATGGTTACTCCTGACAAAGTTATGTTAGGCACAGTGAGATCGGCTTTTCTAGAGAAAAGACATGCTTGTGTTTTGTTTGCATTGAATTCTACCAAGTTATTAGATCCCCATTCGAGAATTGTTGCTAAGTCCATATTTATATTATTAACATTTCTTCCTCGTTCATTTCTGGTTTCACGGGCTGATATAGGGGCCCTGGAAGAGAAAGCGGTATGGAGGGTACTATCATCGGCAAAGCTGTGTACTGGACATGAAGTTGCTTTCAATAGGTCGTTGATGTGAAGTAGAAATAGTGTTGGTGCGAGAATGGATCCTTGCGGAACACCAGCATTTATGAGTAGAGTGTCAGATGAAACTCCATCGACCACTACATGGAGAGACCTGTTTGAGAGAAAACTAGCAAGCAGAGAACACAGCTGAGGGGGCAACCCATAAGACGGAAGCTTGGCGAGGAGTCCCTGGTGCCAAACTCGATCGAACGCCTTGGAGATATCTAATGTCACAGCTAATGTTTCTCCATACTTTTCAATAGATAGCTGCCATATATGTGAGACGTGAGCGAGCAGGTCACCAGTTGATCTCTGATGGCGGAAGCCATATTGCCTATCGTTGACAATTCCTGAGTCTTCCAGATATTTCATGAGCTCGATGTTGATGGCTTTTTCCATGACTTTTGAAATAATAGATAGCAGTGCGATAGGTCTGTAGTTGCTAGGTAGGGCCTTTTGCCTTTTTAGGACTGGCTGTACTCTTGCAATTTTCCAATTGGACGGAAATACCCCAAATTGTAAGAGTGGTTGAACAACTTGCAGGAACAGGTGTTAGTTCGGGGCACATTTCTTGAGAACAATCGGCGGGATTCCGTCAGATCCACAGGCTTCGTTGGTGTTGAGACCCAGCAAAATCTTTCTGATAGTACGTTGGCGAAAGGTGATCTCGGCATGTGACTGTCAATAGGTGTAATGTTCGGGGTTGTTTTCCGATGAATCCAGAGTGGAATTTCCAGCAAATAGGTGCGCAAAGATATTGGCTTTTCCTAGGCAGTCGTTGCTAGTGTTCCATCTTCTTTGGTTAGGGGAGGAAATGAGCTGGAAGTGAAGTTTCTTCCCACAGCTTTGGCGAAAGACCAAAATGAACGGGATCCGTTAGGACATTCAGCAAGTTTTGATCTTATTTTGGCTTTGTGGGCATCTTTTGAGCATTCTATTGTCTCTTTACATATGCCTCTAGCCTCGACATATGCTGCTCTGGTCTCAGGGCCCGGATTTTTCAGCCATCGATGGTATGCTGCCTGTTTGGAAGCCACAGCTCTAGAGCAGTTTCTGTTAAACCAGGTCTTATCGGATGATGTTCTTCTTTCGGTATTTGGTATGTAAGTTTGCATCCCCAACATGATGATTTCAGAAATTGTCTCAGCACATCGTGTTGGATCTGTTGGATCTTTTAACTGTTATAAATGATCATATACTAGGGATACCCCAGAGGAATTAATCGTTTAGAACTACGTTTAGAAAAATATTAGGATGAAATTTCATTTGAAAAATTGTCCGCTTTGAGAAAGCAAAAATTCACTAAAGTTCTGCAATTTCCTGCCTAGTTGAAGTAATGTTATTTGAGAATCATAATTTTAGGAAATTCGAAACCAACTTGACATAAAATATTGAATACATCCACACAAGTATGTGTTCAATTACAATTGTTCTTTTATCACAAGAAACGTGCCCTGGTGGAAATGTGCCCTAGCCAAATTCGCAAGACTGAGGAGGCAAATAAGACATAAATTCAACAGCGCGGAAAAAACCACTACAAGAACGGCTTGTCCAGCTACAAGAAGGCACTAAACAAAGCCAAAAAGGCTCTTGTATGAGGGTTAGGAGATAGAAAGTACTCGAGAGTGTGTCAGACTCTAAAGAATCCTCTCTAAAGACTAACATGAAGCAATACACTTTCTCAAAAATGAACGAGGAGGCTACACCACTACAGGAGAAGATACTATAAGGAAGCTCTTCAGGGTTTACTTGGCTGGGGCTCAACTAGTACGGACACCTGCTGTTGATAATGGAGTGGGGGCTCTGGAAAGAGGTTTCAGGGAAAGTTGGACATCACCAAAAAATGTGGTAACCTATGACAAAGTACAATGGGCAATGAACTCATTAAATCACCGGGACCGAACGGGATTTACGAAGTATTATTGTAGGAGGAAACGAAACCACTGCATAGCAGACTCTGCGAGAGACTCTGAGGCAGTTCTTGGACATATACCGAAGCCATAGAGAAATATTAGAGTAATCTTCATACCGAACACTGGAAAACTGGACAGGAAAATGCGTCCCTGTGCACTGCTGTGAAGACGACTGAATCGAGCAAAAAATGCATACACCACTCCACGAACTAGTAGAGAGAATGGAGAATACGCTGGAAAAGAGGTATCAATAGCGGACTTTTATTAACGTCTCTCAGACGGCGAGGATACGAGGAGCCTTGCGTGGCCTGAATGGACTCCATGTTTAGAAACAGGATAATACACACAACGCTAATGGAGCAGACCGTAGTAGCCCGGTGGTCACAGGATGCCCGCAGGAGGTAGTTCTTCCTCCTGTCATGTGGACGGACTACTGGAGTATCTGAAAAAAAAAGGTCATGCAATCCTCGGGTACGCTGACGACATAGTTGTATGAGAATAAGAGAAAGCCCACACCATGGTAAGGGATGGCATGCAAAAGGCGCTAAATTCAGTAACCAGATGGACGCACTCGGAGGAATTGAGCATCAACCCTCAAAGAGCCACTTTAGTAACATTCACTTGAAGCCGTAAACTAGAGAAACTACGACCCATTAAACTGCGAGGAGGAGCTATAGAGAGCAAGGGAGAGATCAAATATCTTGGCATGATACTGGACTCGAAACTGACCTGGAACCAAGATCTGATAAAAGTCACCAGAAAAGCGGAGACCAAATGGCAAAACTCTCTTTTGGGAAGAAATTGGGGCCTAAACCACATATCGTACACTGGCTGTACAACATGGTGGTAAAACTGACCATAACATAAAGGAGCGCTAAATCTAAACAAGCCGAGGTGCAAAAACTTGCCTGTAAGGCATCACAGAGGCAATAATATCAATGCCCACTGTTGGGGTTGCCTCCCCTCCACTTGAAGATACAAGGAGGCAAGGCTAGGTGCCTCCGAACTGAGCAATACACTGAACAACATAACTCACTCTGTATTTCAGGCAGAAGTTTACGCAATACTTCAATGTGCGAAGAAAAAAACACTAGAAGAGCAGATCCACATTCTCTCAGACAGCCAGGGGGCTATGAAGGCTCTGAGCAACCAAAACGTGACGTCCAAACTGGTGGGGATCTGTGGAAATCAACTGACAATTCTGGCAGAACAAAACCGCTTCAAGCTGATTCAGGTGCCGAGACATCAGAGATTCGCAGGGAATGGAAAAGCCGACAAACTTACTGGAAGAGGATCGGAAAAAGAACCACGACAGACCTTTGGGATACCAAAGCACATGGCACGAGCATTTGTAGAAGATGGGATCCAGGAAAAACACAAACAATATTGGAATAACATTCCAGGAAACAGACACGGGGAAGGAAACATCAATAGCCGGTGCTGGAGGAAAACAGCTGTTCTGTTAATTAAAAACGAATAATTGAAAATCATTATGGGGCTCATAACTGAACATGTGCCAGTAAAACGGTACCTCAATAAAATGGGACTGTTCAATAGCGATCTGACTTGCAGATCATGCAGCTAGGAACCAGAATCACTATCACACATACTGAGCAACTGAGGAGCCTCGGATCGCAGAAGAAAGTCAATTTTATGACAATCAATTGGTTTTCAGTGGGTAAATAGGAGGTACAGACGACACACATATCCCAGAACTCAGGGACTCTTACACTACCGTAAAGCAACTATGAATGATTTTCTTCGTCCCCCCCCCTCCGACCCTTGAAGACTTGATGAATGCAATTCTACTCAAACTATTCAAAAAATATATATTTACTCCCGATTAGGTTCTCATTGAAGGAATGGTTTTGACGCATGTGCCTCAGAACAGTATATTACCATTAGTTATGTTATTTTCGAATCAAGGTATTACTTATAATGAATTTAAATAGTAAATTGATCCATTTGATATGAGGAATTCAACTCTTAAAATCATTACAACATATTTCTATTGCTGAGAGAAGTTGGCTTAATTCGACTGTTGACTGAAGTTTCAGCTGACAACTCCTCTCCGTGCCAAAATTATTTGAAATTGGGATTTTATATTATTATTCTAAATTCAATTCATTTCAGGAATATCAGTGGTTTATGACTTCATACTGTTTCAAATATCAATTGAAACCATTTCCAAGACAAATTTTCAATATCACATTTGAAGAGAGTGATATTCAAACCGTTGCATATATGTATAGTTATTCTAATCCCAATTGGAACGGCAATAAAAATAAGAGCACTACGAGGAGTGTTCATATGCACTGCCCGGCAAATGGGAAATGTATATACTACCAGTGTTTTTACTTTCAAAGCTCGCCTGGTACAATCATAAAAAAGTTAAGTGGTGTGCCCCTAGTTGCCCAGATCATTAGTAAAGGCGCTATCAAATATATTTGAGGGATAAAAGCTCGGCTAGCTGGATTGGACATGTTAAATGAAACGCATGATTTACCCAGTTCACAATTTTCCTTAATCAGTGCCGTGTGTTGGTGAGGTTAGGAATTATCCATTGAAAATAATTTTATCAATATGGCTTCCTGGAGACCTTCCGCAAATAATTAATAAAATTCAGTTGGGATAACATGTGTCTACTTTTACAAGGGGTGATCAATTGCTATGATTGTAACTGAAAAAATACCACTGGAAAATAATGCACCGATGTCTATGTCAAGGCGGCAATTGGACATAGAAATCCTTCAAGAAACTTTTTTGTCGGTCCAATTGGAATTAGAAATACTATAACACTAGGTTAATAAAGAGTGAAACGTAACAAAAATTTATTGAATAATTTTTATTTTTTTATTTGTATGTTATAATTATGAATATCTTGGAAAACATAATTGTTGCAACAAAGCAAATTTATTTCATGTGAAAATTTTCATTGCAACGCCACATTTGAGCCACATAGTTCTGGTGATAAAACTGCATTCTTCATAAGCACTTCTTTTTTGTTTATTATTAGAAATAAAAACGAGCAAATGATATTTTCGATCAAATCTAATATTGTCGGACACTCTACTTTCTGTTGCACTGGATGATTATGTGGATGGCCAGCACCTTTGGATTTTCTTCCATATTTGGTCAAATAGCTAATAACTATGTGGCTACGAAAATCTGACTGCCGCATTGATTTTTCGCTGTTATTATGGATCTACCAAGCATTTTGGAGAGAGACATGTAGCATCCACGTAGAAAGGCACCACCACCATTTTTTTTAACGAATACTGACTGATACCTAGGAACATTCTGGTCTATGAGATCACTTCCACCCATGGAAACATTGTATTTCTGACTAAGATTTGGTTGCGGGAATTGCACAACTTTTTCTTCTTGTTTCGAATAGCGTTTGACATTTGTGAAAGGTTGTATACTATAACACGTTGAAGCTACAGTCACGGTACTGTTATCAACCCATCTGACAATTATAATTCCAGTAGTTCTATCAAGGACACAGTAGAAAGTACCTCTGTTGACTTTTGCCAGGGTTCATTTGCTGGGGAGTAGGATTGTTTCAGGTACTCGATTTTCTCGGACTGCACCTGTACACCAGATACCAACATCTCACAAATCTTGAAATAAATATATGCTTGTAAACAAATTATTCATAGAAATTTTGTATGCCAATTCTCTTTTTTCATCTGGAAGTTCACATAATAAACCTAGTAAGGAAGCAGTGCATTTTCCATAACGAATTTCATCATAATTCACTTAATTTGGATTTTTCCCTGATAGATATCAAAGTTTATGACATATCTTCCTTTGGAATTGAGTGACCACATTTTAAAAGCAAAACGAATTGATTTTTTTCTGATAAATTGTTTGCAGTTATATCTGCCAAAGTATTTTACAATTGATTCGTCATCATTCATATTGTCGTCTGGAACATAATGCTTCCAGATTATTCATCAATATTCTAACTTTCCAAGCCTTATCATTTTTGACTTTTTTGTTTCTATCCGCCAAATGAAAAAACTGCATAATTTGTTCAAATCCGTTTTTCCTCATTAAATTTTTCACTAGTGGATTGACCATATCTGCTCCAATGAAATCGTTTGTGTAGCTTTACATCATAGCAGCTCAACATCAAATGGCCATAAAACATTTCAACTCATCAGAACCAATTTTGGGATCTAAGAAATTTTTGAATAAATTTTTTTCCCACATATTCAATAAGATCGTCAGTTAAAAATAATTCGAATGATTCAACCGGTGGCAAATTTTCAGATTGAGAGAAGTCACAGTTCACAAAGTTACTCTCTAGATTCAGCAGCTCTCCAGATACCCACTAATGAACAATTTGTTTTCGTTCCTTTATAGACTTTGAGTCACTTTCGATGTTGTGGCTTCCGATGTCGTGGCTTTCGATGTTGTCGCTTCCGACGTTGTCGCCTCCAGATCCTGATGTGCGATGTGAATGCGTTCATTATTACATAACTTTATTTCGGTCTGTGAACGGAGCTGACGCCCAGAAAGCCGATCCAAGTCAAAGTCTGACCGAAATCACAAATGAGCGGCTGGCTTCTGTTTGTTGACTCCGTTGATTTGTCGTTTTCTACCAAGTGTTGTTCATCCTTGCACTTCTCCACCGTACTGATGAGGGCCGAGAGCCCGAAACACGTGTCTACGGTTAACACTTCTCTCTGAGGGCTATGTCCATTAAATTCCTTCAATTTTGTTTTCAACAGTCCCCTCGATATTACTCTCTTTCATATATATATATATATATATATATATATATATATAGCTCCAATCGGAGAACCGCCATTCTCGTCACCATCATAAGCAATATGTAATGCTTCCTTCATTATCAGTCCTCTTCTAGAATGGAAAATATCGTCGAAATAGCGGAATGAAAGGCTAAGAAACCTATATATCGTATTCAATCCTGATGATCTCGTGATTTTAGTTGCCAAAACCCGGAACGTAATTAATCGATAGAATCATTCATTCATTCAAATTACTCACACACGATCTCAACTAGAACATTTGGACTACAGTACCCCATTCAATAAATATACGCTCCTAAGGAATACTCAGAACTTCATTTTTTCATCCATTGTACTATTTTGAGGTTGGGTGTAACGTCTCTGGACACAAAATTCATGGAATATTTAGATATTTGTTCATCGGATAATATACTTACTCAAAACGGATGTCCATATTCTTCGAATTTTCAGGATTCAGTTTGACTTTCAGAGGAAAGGTGAACCAAACACATATGTTTGGTTCACCTGAGGAACCATGGTGCATACACCATGGTTCCTCAGTTTTCCTGGTCCGCAGCGATATCTTGGAACCAGACAGTGTTTACATCCAATTTCATCCCACGAACGGTCACTGGAGAGAATGCACCGATACGAGGGGAAGCAGACATCACATCAACTCTCGGTAGACTACGAATAATGGAAATAATTTTGTGGCAGATATAGAAGACGAGTTCATTCTCGGAATGGATCTGATCAGTTACTATGGATTTTCTTTCGATGGTGAGCAGTGATGCATGAAATTTGAAGGGGAATACTTTATTTCAACAACACCATCCGATAGGGGGCATTCTGTGAAATTGCGGATAGTCAAAACTGTCAGGGTACCTGGTTCATCTGAGAAGATCGGTGATGCCCGATAGGACGAAGACCTTGAGTGCTGCGATAAAATGGTTCAGCCATGTGAAGGATTCTCCAGCGAATTGTAGCTTGCACGATCTCTCATTAGGACAAAACAAGACATTCCTGTAAAAATGCCAATGTATTCCCTGATGGAATAACAGCTCGGAAAGGAGACATTATAGGAGTGTGCGAGCCAGTTGAGTGGGTAGCACATTGTGAAACGAGCGGATATACGGACAGAGAAGGCACGACTGATGACATACTAAGAACCATCGAAAAATCCTTGGAACATTTGTCACCGAAGGAATACGGAGTCGCCATGGAACTCATTGCCAAGGAAAGTGACGCATTCAAGTCAGCAGTATCACCAACAAGTATGAATCAACCTGGTAAAGCTCAGGAGATATACTGGTCAAGCACATCTGATTCGATGAGCGCCAAGAAGATTACCATTTGCCAAACAATATAAGGTGGCAAGTGGACATACATGAAGACGACAAGGAAGAGACTGCGTTTACTATTGGTAGTGGATTGTATCAGTTCACAGTTATGCCTTTTGGTCTCTGTTATGCTTCGGCAATTTCCGGGAGATTGATGGAGCTCATATTCCGTGGATCCACTTGAAAAACTTGCCTGGTATATCTGGATGATGCCATGGTTATGGGAAGGAATTTCGAAGAACATCTGGCCAACTTGCGTGAAGTTTTGGGACGTTATAAGGATACCAACCTCAAGCTGGATCTCCAGAAGTGTTCCCTATTACTGAGGCAAGTGGATTTTTTCGTGCCACACAATTTCGGCAGAAGGAATTGGAACGAGCGACTGAAAAATACAGGCCATTCGGAATTGGCCGAGACCGAAGAATGAGCATGAAGTAAGCGACTTCCCAGGTGTACCTATTACTGGCGTTTTGTGGAAGGATTTGCAGACATCCAGGTCCACTACATGAGTTGACAGGAGATCGAGTCATCTTCCATTGGTATATCGAATGTGATAAATCTTTCCGCAAGTTGAAGGCAGCGCTTTGTTCAAGTCCAATGCAAGTGATACTAGACTCGGAACTGTGTTATCTCAGGTGCAAAATGGCTGGGAGAGAGTCAGCGATTAGTACAGCAGGGTGATGTCCAAGCCTGAAAAAATTACTGTGTCACCAGGAGGAACTTCTAGCAATAATCAGGCAGTAGATTACTTCCTCAAATACCTGGATGGTAGGGTGTTTCTCATTAGGACCGATCACGCTACCCAGAAATGTCTACTGGAATTGAAGAATCCAGGAATACAAAAAGCTAGATACATAGAAAAGCTCAACCAGTATCACTTCAAAATCGAACGTCACCCAGGACGACTACATAGTAATGCCGGTGCCCCATCTATAAGACCGTGTTCAGAAGCCTGTAAGCTATTGATTGCCACGGGGGAGTCACTGATATTATAATAGACTGTTAACAGTAGACCAATGGACTACCGCACACATGAGTCAAAACCAAGAAACCGATGCAAACATTGGATACTCTCTACATTGGAAAAAGAATGGAACTGGCAGACCTTCGTGGGGAGATATTGCGTACAGAGATCTCATCTTCAAGGCAATGTGGGCAAAATAGGATTCCTGGAAATGAATAACTTAAATGAGTATGGGAATAAGCTGATGAGAGGTCGTCAATTCCACAAGTGGTTCTGCCCAGGAAGAGGTCCCCAAGGAAATTCACGAAGGAAAATCAGGAGGACATTTGGGAGTTGATGAAACTTTGGACGTGATCAGGCGGAAGCTATTGGGTTCAATGTCGAGACGATGTAGAGAGCTTGTACAGGAGAGGTCCAGAGTGTGGCGCCACTAAAGGTCCCATGACAAGATTCAGGGATGAGATGAAAAAATAGAACGTAGGCACACCATTCGAACGAATTTCCATTGATGTAGCTGGTCATTTTTCTGTGACGGACTATGGGAACAAATATATTCTCATTGCCATGGACTATTTCAGCAAATGCGTGAAAGCCCAATCCATTCCAGACTAGGAAACATCTACAGTAGCCAGGACATTGGAGGACAATATGTTCTCAAGATGAGGGGTACCGATGGAGCTACATCCCGACCATGGAAGGAATTTCGAGTAAAAGTTTTTCAAGAAAAATTGAGAGCCCTGTCAGATGGCACGATTGAAAGATTCAACCGATCTATAGAAGAACTCCTTTCTAAGGTAGTGGAAAACATCAAAACGACTGTGACAGACACCTTCCACCATTTCTGATGGCATACAGAGCAGCCGGACACCATTCAACCAAGCTTACGCTGGCTGGCATTTTCTTTGGGAGGGAATTTCGATTTTGAAAAGGGAAACATTCTCAATTAAATATTGATAGAAATATTTTTCTGTGAATTGAAAAATCCATAATTGAAATGAAATGAAGTTATTTTTTGTGAATGTCTATCAGGAAACAACTACTTTCCCGGCTAAAGCCACGCCCTAACTCAAAAGAAAAAATCTGAAATTGAAAATTTGCATTTTCATTCAGATAGTAAGTCGATTTTCTATTCCAATCTTGATTGAGAACTCATAGAGATGAATGAAGAAAAGAAGAATGTTTTCCAAAAGAGAGTACTCACCAGAAATCATTCGTAACATTGACGCAGGAGAGACATCGCATTCACTATATCTTCAATACATTTTTGTCGACGAAAATCTATTTCAGGCTTCCACGATCACCAGGAAGTCCGGAAGAAATGGAAAACGCATTTTCAAGAAGCAATCTCACTTTGCAAGGATGGAAAAAGTTAGAATCATTTCTTTTGGAGAGACACTTTAAATTAGTGTTTTCTGACATTAAAACCTGTCATGGGGTATGATAGATTGATTTGTTGAAAATATAAACAGGATGTTCATAAAATCAGATGTGGAGTCATCTGCGACTGAAAAAATAAACTTTAGTCACTATCTTCCATCGTCAAGATAACCTCTTGTGGGGTATTCATGTTGAAAAGGTAAACATTCTCAATTAAATATTGATAGAAATATTTTTCTGTTAATTGAAAAATCCAGAATTAAAATGGAGTTATTTTTTGTGAATGTCTAACAAAAAACAACTACTTCTTCGGCTAAAGCCACGCTGGATATTGAACTACATCTGACAGATATTCTGAAAAGGCCCTAACTCAAAAGAAAAAATCTGAACTTGAAAATTTGCATTTTCATTCAGATAGTAATTTGATTTTCTATTCCAGTCTTAATTGAGAACTCATAGAGATGAATGAGGCAAAGAAGAATGTTTTCCAAAAGAGAGTATTCACCAGAAATCATTCGTAACATTGACGCAGGAGAGACATCGCATTCACTAGGTCTTCGATACATTTTTGTCGACGAAAATCTATTTCGCGCTTCCACGATCATCAGGAAGACCGGAAGAAATGAGAAACACATTTTCAAGAAGCAATCTCAATTTGCAAGGATGGAAAAAGTTAGAATCATTTCTCTTGGAGAGACACTTTGAAATTAGTGTTTTCTGACATTAAAATATGTATGATAGAATGATTTGTTGAAAATGTAAACAGGATATTCATAAAATCAGATGTGGAATCATCTGCGACTGAAAGATAAACTTTAGTCACTATCTTCCATCGTCAAGATAACCTCTTGTGGGGTATTTATGTTGAAAAGGGAAACATTCTCAATCAAATATTGATAGAAAGATTTTTCTGTGAATTGAAAAATCCACAATTAAAATGAAGTTATTTTTCGTGAATGTCTAACAGAAAACAACTACTTCTCCGGCAAGAGCCACGCTGGACATTGAACTACATCTGATAGATATTCTGAAAAGGCCCTAACGCAAAAGAAAAAATCTGAAATTGATAATTTGCATTTTCATTCAGATAGTAATTTGATTTTCTATTCCAGTCTTAATTGAGAACTCATAGAGATGAATGAGTTAAAGAAAAATGTTTTCCAAAAGAGAGTACTCACCAGAAATCATTCGTAACATTGACGCAGGAGAGACATCGCATTCACTAGGTCTTCGATACATTTTTGTCGATGAAAATGTATTTCACGCTTCCACGATCATCAGGAAGACCGTAAGAAATGAGAAACACATTTTCGAAAAGCAATCACACTTTGCAAGGATGGAAAAAGTTAGAATCATTGCTTTTGGAGAGACACTTTGAAATTACTGTTTTCTGACATTAAAACCTGTCATGGGGTATGATAGATTGATTTGTTGAAAATATAAACAGGATGTTCATAAAATCAGATGTGGAATCATCTGCGACTGAAAGATAAATTCCAGTCACTATCTTCCATCGTCAAGATAACCTCTTGTGGGGTATTCATGTTGAAAAGGGAAACATTGTCAAATAAATATTGATAGAAATATTTTCATGTCAATTGAAAAATCCAAAATTAAAATGAAGTTATTTTTTGTGAATGTCTAACAGAAAACAACTACTTTCCCGGCTGAAGCCACGCTGGACATTGAACTAAATCTGATAGATATTCTGAAAAGGTCCTTACTCAAAAGCAAAAATCTGAAATTGAAAATTTGCATTTTAATTCAGATAGTAATTTCATTTTCTATTCCAGTCTTGATTGAGAACTCATAGAGATGAATGGGGCAAAGGAGAATGTTTTCCAAAAGAGAGTACCCACCAGATTATTATTCTGTGACTTGGCGTTCGGATCACCAAGCACCCAAGAGGTAGGAGTATACGATCACGCAGATTAACCGAAAGTTCGCCTGCTGAAAATCCACGAAACAGCTCGGAAGAGGTTGATACTGACCAATGACAGGATGAAAGCTATGATCTGAAAGCTAATTCAGGAGGATGCAAAGGAGGTAACCAGGTTTGAGTGTACAACCCACGGTGTTTTCCCCGAACTGACACCGTTTTGGGAAGGGTCGTACAAAGTAAAGAAGAGGATTAATTACGTGGTTCAGAGCGCAGCCCTAGGACTAAGATGAATGTTGTTCACTTCGAAAGACTGAAGTCCTATCATGGTGAATGAATGACTTCTGATGGGATAATGAAAATTAGAGGAGGGGCGCCCTTGTGCTATTTGCTACAGTTGACCTGCATTCGTCGGCCGTGTCGTTGAGAGTTCCGATGACGTCATCGAAACATCGAGAAGAAGCGAGATCGTGACAAAAATGACCTTGAAGATCATAGACATATATTTTGAAAATATAAGTTGTGCAAATACGGACGCGGTAGTTAGTATGCTAATATTCTTGTACAGAGAAACAAAGTAGTTCAAAGTTAAGCCTATTCAGTGCAGTGCATTTTGAGTTGTAAACTAGTATCGTATCGTTAGAGTGTATTATTGTGTTGTTTCAGAGTGGAATAGACAGAAAATAATTCATTGTGGTATTTGTTTCAATGAACGAACCCCAGTTTCCCAATAAAACTCAGATTTAACGCTTTTAAATCACATCGACGCAATCATACAAAAATATTTCAGTGATTTTGAGCGCAATTATCAGCGCAATTTGTATATGAATCATTTCTCTTATAAAAATAAATATTACTGATACCATTCAAAGTGGTTCTGAATCGAAGCGTTCGAGTGGAAACAGAGGAGGGCCAGTTATCAGTTATTGTTATAAAAAAATTACTGCGAAAACATAAAAACGATTATAATGAATACTGAAATTCCATGATAATATCGAACTACATGAATAAATATAAGTATTCAAATTTTTAGTGGAACACTATCATTACTCAAGATATAACCTGTGGCCGTGATATAATCCATCAAAATTGATACTTGAAAACGAAAAAGATTTGCACATGTACTTTCTGAAAGATAAAACTCTAAAATGTTTTTTCAAAAAGTGGTTGTGCTTCAATCTTGAAATATGAAGTCTATTGAGGACTGAGAATTTTCGATAAAACCGTGAGTACTGATTCTAAAGAAACATATTTTGTTGTTATTTATTCAAACTTTTTTATTGTCACTCGTCCATTATTAAGTTTTTTTCCTGATAACTGTGATATAAGTATTTCCCATTTGTGAGCTGATTTGAAATATATCATAGAAATATTCCATAATGCTGAACAAGATCAATACAGATCCCAGTTCATAATAACCGAATACTTTCATAACAACTAGGACAGTTCATATTTCCCACTTGGAATATGTAAAAATGCAAGAAAACAATCCAGAAACTGTTTTAACGAATAACGAGGACGTTTCGACATTCATTTAACTTTTTCTTCAGGGCTCATTTCAGTTATTCAGATATGTCTAGGTAATCCATATCAGGTTGGAGTATTTCTATGAAAATATACATTGTTGCTTTCTGGAGGGTATCTGGTAAAATCAATTATTGATTCCTTCATTTCATCGGATTATCTCCAGAAAGCAACGATGCATATTTTCAATCGAATACTCCAACATGCTATTAGTTATAGATGTCTGAATGACTGAAAACGCCCTGAAGAAGACGCCAAATAAGCGTTGAAACGTCGAAAATTTTATTGAATTCTGAAAACTTTTATTGGCCTTGTTCCCGCTATTCCAAATCTCCAGTTTATTTGAACGACGTAAATTCTACATAATATTGATTTGTTATGAAGGAAATGCAAAACAGTAGCAATGTTCAAATATCTCACTTCCACAATACAGCAAAAATAAAGCAAAATTTTCCCAAAACTTAGTATAAAAAAAATTATGAGGAAGAAAATCTTTTAAAAGACAAGCTTTTATTCAAATGCGCTAAAAAGTGAAAAATAATTGCTTTGGATGTTCGACGTAGGTTATTCCGTGAGTCATAGACTCAAAAACCTGGACATACCAATTTTGAATAAAAACGGTCCATTAGCACAAAACTTGTTCCCCATCTTGAATTTATGAATTTTGACAATGAATTCATAATCTCCGACCCCGAAAACCTCCACATATTTATTTTGGATAGAATCAGACCATAATCACAGATATCATTCGCCATCTTGGACCCGCCATTCTGATTTTATGAATATTGACAAAAAATCACAATCTTCGACCCCAAAAACCCTCACATACCAATTTTGAACCGAATCAGACCATAATTACAAAACTCGTCCGCTATCTTGAAGAAGCCAGCTTGAATTTGTGAATTTTGGATATAAATTATTAATCTCCGACCCCGAAAACCCCCCCATACCAATTTTTAATGAAATCGAACCATAATCACAGAGATCGTCGACCATCTTGAAGCCGCCGTTTTTATTTCATAAATTTTGACAAAAAATCCAAAATCTTTGACCCCCAATCGGACCATAAACACAAATCTCGCCCGGCATCTTGGAGCCGCCATTCTGTTTTTTCTTCAACAAATTCCATAATGTATTGTCACGGGATCTATGAGCACCTGCCAAATTTCACGTTAATCGGAAAACTAGAAGTGGGTAAAATTTCACTTGCAAGATTTGATTACAGACACACAGACACTGGAATAGGTTCAACTATAAAAAAATTTGTAAAATAGATACTTCCGTGGCTAAATCTATACATTACCCGAAATTCATAAACCAAATCTATCAAGAAGACCACTATAGTCCATTCACGATAAGGAAAACACGACAACAAAGAAGATAATGATTGGTCCTCTGTTGTTCCTTTGACGACACGCCTTCGGTAGAGTTTCAAAGAGATACAGACTTGCGATAATGCATATACGTGTATGTTTTGATTGTTGACTTGATTTATTTCCGGTTATTATAGATTGATCGTTTGGTTAAGTGTTATAATTTGATTTAGACGCGGGATCCGGTGTTCCATTTTGATGTTATTTAAAAAAATTGTATTTTCAGAATTATACTCTTACGGTCCTGAATGCGACCCTGCTATTTGAACACACCTATTTCGATCACGAACTAACGGCGTCATTTGTTTTGATGCTACTTGTCTTTGAATTGAATTGACTATCGTTTTTTTATGGCAGTCCCACAGTAAACTAAAATATGACAAATGCATGTAATACAGACAATGCATTTTATGTTTAAGATTCAGTGAATTCATAAATGCTTTTCAAATTTCGCAATACTATGTTATAATCATTCTCCATGTGATTTCTTCATTCCGTATTCACCTTTAAAAAATTAATAAAAAAACCTTTTTGTTTGTTATAGGTAAATATATATATATTCCTTTTTTTTCTCGGGATAAAGATCTGAGTCAGTCAATTCATATAGTTTTAATGCGACCCTGCTATTTAACACACCGATTTCGATCACGCACTTACGGCGTCATTTGTTTTGATGCTACTTGTATTTGAATTGAATTGACTATGGTTTTTTCTATGGCAAGTCCCACTAGTAAACTAAGATAGTGACAACTACATGTAATAGAAACAATGCATTTTATGTTGAAGATTATTTCACATTCAGTGAATTCATAAATGCTTTTCAAAATTCAAATTCATAGGTAGTGTATATTTATAGATATATATATATATATATATATATATATATATGTGAATTGCATCAGATTATTGATAGTGACATCTATAATCTGTGCGGTGAAGCTTATATAATATCGTGGAATTTTAATATCACGAGATTTCGTGCACATTAACAGGTCACCAACAAATCTGTCAGATAGGCCTACCCACGATATCAATAGTCGTACTTCTCATGCGTTTAACGCAAACAACAGATTTCTCTCATTCTCTTTATATATATATATATATATATATATATATATATATATATATATATATATATAAACAAATTGATTATTGGGGTGTGCAGCAAAAGAAAAAGTGTACTCTTTAAAGTTTGTCCAAGCTTTCGGAATGTTTTATTTCCATCTTCAGGGATAATCTTTGTTGAGATTAGTTTCTATGTTGTTTATGAATGTTTCTGAAAAATAGTGTTCTTAAAATTTTAAAATTTTAACAGTTACTAATTAAAATATTAAAAATATAAATTCTGAAACATGTGTGCCTTGAGAAAGTACAATAGGTTATTGTACTTTCTCAAGGCACACGTGTTTCAGAATTTATATTTTTAATATTTTAATTAGTAACTGACAATAGGTTATTGTACTTTCTCAAGGCACACATGTTCCAGAATTTATATTTTTAATATTTTAATTAGTAACTGTTCAATGAATTTTAATGTGTATAATTAGTTGACGATTTAAAACATGAGTTGCCAACTTCAAAGTCATAACTTATATTTCACCTATTACATGAAGACTGATCATAAACAACTATAAAACTAATCTCAACAAATTATCCCCAGTGGAAATAAACATTCAACTGGACAAACTTTAAAGAGTACACTTTTTCTTTTGCTGCATACCCCAATAATCAATTTTTTTACACCTAACTAGTCAGCAACGACTATCTTTCACTATATATATATATATATATATATATATATATATATATTATATTTTCTTCAATGTCTCGGAATGAAGGTCTGATTCAGTCAATTCATATAATTTTGAAAACTGATCTCTACATGCTGCCGAAAAAATACCGTCCGGCTCATATACTAGAACTCAATATAAACAATCCAGTGTATTTATGCAGAAGGTAAAAATGCATGAAAGATAAACAAACCATTCTCAATAACTTCGACTTCGAAGTCACACACCTACAATAACGTTCGTACAATGCGAAGGCACAAATTCAAATAAAATAATTTGTAAGTGAATACTCATATACATTACAAATATTTTTATATTGTGTCAAATAACTTGTTATATTTTGAACAATATGTTTTTAAAGCATTATTTTATGCATACATTTTAATATTCTGGTAAGTTTAATATGTCTCAAACTCCATATTTTTTATATATATATATATATATATATTTTGCTGCACACCCCAATAATAAATTTGTTACACCTAACCAGTCAGCAACGACTATTTTTCACTATATATATATATATATATATATATATATATATATATATATATATATATATATATATATATATATATAATATATTCGTATAGGTTTCTGGGGTCATGATAACTCTGAATATCGAAAGTTCGGGTTGAACCATGTCTAGAAATTTGATTATTTCAACGTTTCGTCTTCCATTTCAAGACCATTTTCAAGAAAAGTGGTGAAACATGAATTATTGATTGGAGTAAAAGAAGGAACCGAGGTCCCAATCTGCCCACATTTACTTAGCTAAGAATGTGATTCCCCGTGAGTCTCAGTGTGCTTACTCCTCAGGTGTTGTCACTCACTTGGGAAAAAAATTATTTCCAATCGAGGTCCCAATCTCCCTACTTCTCAGTTGTTGTCACTTAGGTCTCACCGGGGTCTGAATGTGCCTAACAGGGATCAGAGGGTACTAACAGGTATCTACACGCCAGCTTTCATTACCATCTAGCTCAAACTAACTCCGTCGTGAACTGTCTCATTCACAGATCAATTCCACTCGCCGATGATCACAACAAACCGCAAGAGTTGAACAAACTCCAAACTGATATTCTTCAAAAGGGTTATAATAACACACAAATTTGTCCGTCTATTAGACCCTTCTTCGGCATTTTCCAAGCACTATGAAGAGACATGCCACAAAATTTGGACCACACCAGGTCATCGCCTCAGCAGTACCGGTGTACCTGGTGTACTGGCGAAGATGGTAACGATGTACGAACGCGGAGACCGGCACTAGGAAGCAAGTAGACGGCAGGTAAGAGCGGAAGTGGTTGCGAGGTGGCAGCAGGAATGGAAAATAGAGACCAGGAAGGCCCAGTGGACCCGGCGACTGATACCGAACTCAGTTGGAAATCATTGTCTTCCCTAAGTGATAACAACTGAGGAGTAGGCAGATTAAGACTTCAGGTTTTATATTCATATAATCTTCCCACCCTTCCTGAAAATGGCTCCAAAGTGAAAGCCGTGAAGTCGAAATTATCAAATTTGTAGACCCGGTTCAAATCAAATTTTCATTATATATATTTATATATATATATATATATACATATATATATACATTTATATATATATGTTTATATATATATATATTATATGTATATATAATATATTTATATATATATATATATATATATATATATATGTTCCCTAAACTTTTTTCCCGAAAATGTTCCCGTTATCCCATTTTCCTGTTACCCCTTTTGTCTTTACCTCCTTGTCCCCTCATCCTGTCATCCCGTTATCCCGTTTTTTCGTTATCCCGTTATTCCTGTTATCCCGGTATCCCGTTCTCCCGTTATCTCGTTATTCCCGTTATCCCGTTATACCGTTTTCCTGTTATCCCGTTTTTTATTTATCCCGTTATTCCGTTTTTCCGTTATTCCCTTATCCTGTCATCCCGTTATTCAGTTTTCCCGTTTTTTCGGTATCCCGTTTTTTCGTTATCCCGTTATTCCTATTATCCCGTTTTCCTAAGAAAAAATAGAAAATAGGGGTTGATCGTAGAAGGGTGAATTGAGAGTAATATGAATTTTTTTATTAAGTCACGACAAAATAAAAATAAAAATCTTGCCAAAAAAATAGGGGTTAATCGTAGAGGGGTGAAAATTTAGGGTTGTATGTATCTTTAAATGCTGTATCATAAAAAAATAGTAACAAAAAATTTTGTCTGAAAAATAAACAAAAAAAATTAAGGGGTGGATCACCCTCAACATTGTTTCATGGTTTCCCAATCATCAGGACGGCTTGTGGTCTCTTTCAAATTCGTATCAAATCTCTCGTTACTGTTGGCGGATGGTGGACTCTCTTGGATTTGTAACAAATTTCTCTTTATCTAGTTATTTGTTTTGCGTTACTCTGAACGCACTAGGAGCTCGACTATTGGTGTCGTGGGTTGGCCTATGCTGGCATCTGTCGATGACCTTTTAATGTGCACGAAATTTCGTGCCATTAAAATTCCACGATATTAGGTTAAGCTTCGCCGCACAGATTATAGGTGGCACTATCTATAATTTGATGCTTTTCATTATATATATATATATATATATATATATATATATATATATACTGGGTGTCAACGAATCTATTAGACAAGTCATCACTTATAGAATATTAGGTGTATCAAATTGAGATTTGGTATAGGTAAATAGTATGTGAAGGGAAGAGTTTTCGCAAAATTTTTACTTTGCGGTCACTTCTGGTTTCGAATTTTCAAATGGAACACCCTGTATTGTAACATTTTTGGATTTCCGAGACAATTTTGGATCAGAATGTGACTTTCAAAAAAGTTTTTACGCCTACTCCATTTTTTTAGAGTCACTTTTAATATTGCATCTAGGTGGCCATGATCGGAAGTAAACTAATCTGAGGACCTCAGGTGATGTCAGAAAATTACAATCGCAGAGTTTTAGAGACTAGTATGATAGATAAGAATAAGACAAGTTGGCAAAATTACATTTCTGTGTCTAACTATTATTTTTCAAATGGCGATAATTTTTTGACAAGCTCTTTCGGAAAAAAGGATTTTTTGCGAATGTAACGATACTAATTATTTGAGATTGTATTTAAAATAAGAGAATAAATTAAATATCACTAAGGAAAAACTGGATAATAATTCATTCACTTTTGTCGAGAGTGTGCCATGGATAGCCACGATGCATAATATTTTGCAGTTATTTTTATCAAGTCTTCTTTGGAAAACAGTTAGGTAATGAGAGTGACATAAGCTTTATGCGCAGAGAGTAAAAGTTTCGTTGAATTTCAGTATATTTTTTCTTTGAAATAATGTATACTCATAGTGAAAAAGTGTATATGTTTAATATTTGGAGAATGTCATAGAAATTCAAGGAATGCTGCTGAGTTGTATACTCAGAGATATCTCAATCGGCAACATACAGCCCATCAGTATTTTCCGTATGATGAGAATCGTTTTAGGCAAGAGTGAAATCGAGTGGCAGAACATCATAACATCATAAATGAAGAGACTGAGATTAACGTTCTTGCTATGATTGAGGTTGACAAAATGGTTTCTTTGAGATAAATTAGGCAAGTAATGCAGATAAGTAACGAATCAGCAAGAAAAATACTGAAAAAGCACGGATATCGAGCATTTGAATATCAGTTACATCAACATTCGTATGCTGACGATGGCGATAGACGGGTACCTAATTTTGTGATAAGCTGCTTCAAAATCAAAGAGCTAACCCAAATTTTATCAACTTCATTCTATTTTCCGACGAAACACGATTTACAAATAATGGTATGTCCAATAAGCAAAATACTCGGTACTGGGCCCAACAAAATCAACATGACATGGGAGAGGGTAATTTTCAAGAAAGGTTTGGCGTCAATGTCTGAGCTGGTATCGTTGGGAAATAGAATAATTGGGCCAATGTTGTTTCAAGGTCAGTTAACAGGGGATAGGTACTTAGATTTTCTTTCAAATGAAATCGAGGATCATCTTAATA
Organism: Gonioctena quinquepunctata; assembly: GCA_018342105.1. Lineage (NCBI taxonomy): Eukaryota > Metazoa > Arthropoda > Insecta > Coleoptera > Chrysomelidae > Gonioctena > Gonioctena quinquepunctata. The sequence goes on from JAFIRS010000173.1 coordinate 194,816, forward strand.
ACCTACTTTGAGCGGTTTTACGGCGAATTCACTCACAAACAAGATGGATCACCCCCTCATGATACCAGATGAGTTCTTAATTACTTAATGGATCACTTTAATAATCAAGTTATTGCAACCAATGGTCCAGTACGGTGGCCTGCCCGCTCACTGGATCTCACTGTGCTCGATTTCTTCCATTTGGGGATATGTCAAAGAAAAGGTTCACTATGCAACAGCCGAAGCCACTCTTGAAATCTTAGAAGAAAGAATTCTACGGGCATTTAGAAGTATACCGCCTCAAATGTTACGAAACGTGTTGAGAGAAACAATTGAACGAGCTGAAATGTGTCTTAAACAAGGAGGAATGCACTTTGAAAATTTATTACAGTGAGAGTTAATAAATTATTATCCATGGCACACTTGACAAAAGTAAAGAAATTATTATTCAGTATTTTCCTTAGTAATATTCAATTCATGTTCTTATTTTCAATACAATCTCAAATAAATTAGTATCGTTACATTCGCCAAAAAATCCTTTTTTCGGAAAGTGCTTGTAAAAAAATGGTCGCCATTTGACAAATAATAGTTAGACACGAAAATGTAATTTTGTCAACTTATCTTATTCCTATCTATCATACTGGTGACTAAAACTTTGCGATTGTAATTTTCTGACATCACCTGACGTCCTCAGATCAGTTTACGTCCGATCATGGCGACCTAGATGCAATACTGAAAGTGACTCTACAAAAATGGAGTAGGCGTAAAAACTTTTTTAAATGTCAAATTCTGATCCAGAATTGTCTCAGAAATCCAAAAATGTTACAGGATATACAGGGTGTTTCATTTAAAAATTCAAAACCGGAGCCATTTCCTGTGAAACCGTAAGTGGCCGAAAAGTGCAGAATATTCAAAAACTCTCCGCTCTACATACCATTCACCTATACCAAATCTCATTTTGATAACCTGATATTCTTGAAGTTATGACTTGTCTAATAGATTCGTTGACACCCAATATATATATATATATATATATATATATATATATATATATATATATATATATATACTATATATAAAAATCAATTGCTGTTCGTTAGTCTCGCTTAAACTCAAAAACGGCTTGACCGACTTGAATAATTTTTTTTGTTTCGTTTTCTCTAATACAGGGGTGGTTTGAAAACAAAAAAAAAATTGGAAAACCTAAAAGAACACCTGAAAAATAGAAAAACGGACCTATCGTCTAAGTGACGTGCTATACAATATCGTCTAAGTGACGTGCTATACAATACAACATTTCTTCCGTGCGGTTAATTTATTACATTTCAAATAGTTTTCAAACGTTGTGGATTTTAAGAAAAGTCTTGGTTGAAGTGAATTTATACACTTTGCGATGGTTTGTCATTTATTTTGATCTGCCAGTCTCTACAGGATGAGTCAGAATAAGACCGACAAACTCCGACTACAGATTCCTCACCTAATTGCGAGGTGAAAAGTTGCTATCAAGGTATGTCGTAAAATGCATCCCCTCTGAGATACAGGGTGTCGAAAGTATGAAAAAAATTAAGATTTAATGGTTTGTTTAGATTCACGAATCATTCCCCTAAATGTTAAGGGTAGTCCACCTCCTAATTTTTTTTTTAATTTCTAGACGAAATTTTTTGTTTTTATTTTTTTATGATACAGCATTCAAAAATACATACAACCCTAAATTTGCACCCTTCTACGATCAACCCCTATTATTTTGGCAAGATTTTTATTATTATGTTGTTATGACTTGGAATTGAAAAATTCATATTACTCTCAATTTTCACACTTCTACGATCAACCCCTATTTTTTATTTTTTTAAACAGGAAAACGGGATGACAGGAAAACGGGATAACGGGAATAACGGGATAAGGGAATAACAGGAAAACGGAATAACGGGATAAATGAAAAACGGGATAACAGGAAAACGGGATAATGGGATAACGGGAATAACGAGATAACGAAAAACCAGGAACACGGGATAACGGGATAAAGGAAAAATGGGATAACAGGAAAACGGGATAACGGGATGAAGAGGTAACATAATAACGGGATAACGGAATAACGGGATAACGAAAAAACTTGATAACGGGATGACAGGATAAGGGGATAACGGGAAAACGGGAAAACGGGGTAAGACAAAAAGGGGTAATAGGAAAATGGGATAACGGGTTAACGGGAAAATTTTCGGGAAAAAAATTCTAGGGAACATGGAAATTTGGACAGTACAACTCTGTCGGGTCCGCTAGTATCTTTATAATTATAATTCTACTGTACGTGTGTTTGTCACTGCACTCCTCCTAAACGGCTGGACCGATTTGAATGAATTTTTGTGTATGCGTTTGGGTGGCGCCCTGGATGGTTAAGATTTACAAATCATCCCCCTTAATGTGAAGGGTGGTCCACCCCTTGATTGTTTTTATTTTGTGGACAAAAATTTTTGTTTTTATTTTTTTATGATACATCATTCAAAAATACATACAACCCTGAATTTTCACCTTTCTTCGATCAACCCCTATTTTTTGGCAAAATTTTTATTTTTATTTTGTCATGAATAAAAAAATTCATATTACTCTTAATTCACCCTTCTACGATCAACCCCTATTTTTTTTTTTTTAAGGAAAACGGGAATAACTGGATAACGAAAAAACGGGAAAACGGGATAACGGGATGACAGGATAGGGGGAAACGGGAAAACGGATAACGGATAAGAATAACGGGATAACGAATGGAAAACAGGAAAATGGGATAAGGAATAACGGGATAACGAAGACGAATAACGGATAAAGAAAAATGGATACAGGAAAAGGGATAAGGATAGGAAGACGAATAACAGGATAAAGAGAAAAGATAGGGATGACAGGATAGGAATAACGGGAAACGGTGAAAACATGTTAGAATATAGAAAAAGAAAAATATATATATATATATATATATATATATATAGATATATATATATATATATATATATATATATATATATATATGACCTTCCATGTGCCTAAAAGTGAGTGGAGGTTCCTCAGATAATTGAGAAAAACTGAAGATATGTCCTTAGTAGAGACTTAATTTCCTATGTGCAATAATCGCATAATGCTTAATTCTAACAACATATCGGAATCAGTGTAAACCTCCTGTACATTTTTTCATTTTTGGGAGAATCGGTGAGTCAGAATGAGACCGATAACTCCATTTTTTCATTAATCATATATTTGTCGCGGATTCACTGATATGGTTGTTACCATACTTTCTTGCATATGATTGTTTTGAAAGATCAACTGACAAACAAACCCAACCTCAAATTCATAATACTCTACTCAGATAAGAGTCAAGATCTGAAACAATTTTTGCGAAAAACTGAAGATAAGTACTCTTAATTTGTTGAAGTTTATGTTGGAGGATCATTATCAAAGCCATTTCTGATTGAATTATCTACGGAAATATTATCCAATCAACCAAACTGATGTCAAACGCTCATTTGTCCATTCACTTGTCCCAAGAAAATATGAAGGAACATATGACCACATACCATCGTAACTACGCCACTGGCTTGGGAAAATGAAAAATTATAACTTCAAATTAGCACGTTAATAAACCTTGATTAGTGTACCAAGTTAAAAAAAAATCCTTCAGGAATTTTAGAGAAAACAAATTAAATCTTCAATTTTTTTCGTACTTTCGACACCCAGTATTTTAGGACATACCTCGATAGCAACTTTTCACCTCGAAATGAGGTGGGAAATCTGTAGTCGGAGTTTGTCGATCTCATTCTGACTCACCCTGTATATATAAAATGGAATATAACGAAATTATTTGTCAAGTGGAGGCTACATTTTCCAACCGAATGGAACGGAATTTGTCAAAAGAATATTTTCCGTCAATGCCTCGGACATGTTCAAAGATGAGCTAAATCGGTCCAGTAGTTTCAAGATAGCGGCTGTTGAAAGATTGAAAAAAATCTCAATCTCTCATTTCCATACGAATATTGGCAAACAAAAGGTTTTTTGATAGAGCCCTATAACTTTTGATCGAAGAGTTTTCCTCTAAGATGTTCACCCACAAAAAATCGCTGTAAATTACAATTTATGAGAATTAATAATTGTTGTTTACCCTGTATGCTCCTTTCATTTGATGTCCATTCGGTTGTGTCAATGAGATGTTATTTGGATTTTCCTTTCATCGACTAATATAACATCATTAAATTTTGACATTTCTCGATTTCAAAGTTAGACTATATAAATAAATATTGGTTATATTTGTTAGCTTGATTCATGGCAATTTCAAAACCAATAAATGAATTCTGAAATCTACCTTTCCGACTGGCCACGCCATCGATTTTGTTTTTGTTTCGAAACATCCATTTATTATCGACAGTAATTCAATGAATTCATCCATTGCAGAGTTCAGATCAGGAGCCAAAAAACATCTCCCAGTCTACCTGTTGAATTTTTTGTTAAAATAAATTTTAATTCAAACATTTTGTATATTTTGTATGGTAGTTTCACTTCATTCTATCATTTCAATCTGTCATATAGTTGTTTCATTATCAGTAATATTGCTTCCAATTATCAAAGGTAACATGTCCAATTTAGATTAAATGAAATGGTTATTGAGGCAAGTTTTCATCCTCGTAGGTTCATGGATTGATTGATATATAACCAAATTCATTGAATACGTTCAGCAAATTCATCCTCTTCGTATATCATTGGTGAGGACTCCTACGAGAATGCAGAAATCGTCTGATTCGTTATGACCTTATCTAAAAAAAATCCAACTATATGTATCATGAAATTAAATCTGAATTTAACTGGTATTCATGAATATTGTCGAAATTTTGTAACGGACAATGTTGCTAAACTATTAGTCCACATACATATTTTGTAGAAGCGCTCATTATTTCAAATTGATTGTTTGAAATACATGATATATTATATCTCGAACGACTCATGAATATGTATATAATTTTAATAGAAAATTAATAACGATGTCTGAGTGAAAATAATGATGGGTCTATATCGAACAGATAATTCGTATTTCAAAAGTTTACATTACTGTTGTGAATATCCTCAATACACCAGTGTTGCGTTACATTCCTACGCGCTTGGAAAACTAAACGTAATTTTGATGTGAATAGAGAAGTGAAGAAAAGGGAATTGCTGAGTTTAAGCAGCAGCATGTGAGTCATATACTTTGAGATCATTTCCCAACAGTGAAGCCGTCGATAATTATCCCTTCTCATGTTTTCTGACTGTTAACATTTGTTGCTGCTCACTATATTGGTATCTACAAGGTGTTAGTGAATAAGTGCGACAAACTACAGGGAGTGATTCTGCATGAAGAAATAATGACAGTTTCCTATATAACTTTTGCCTTCAAATGCTTCGTGTTCCGAGATACGCAGTGTTAAAGTTTTTTTTTAAAACCTGATTGTTTATTTATTGCTCTGAAACCGGTCGAGATATGCAAGTGAAAGTTCGTGAGTTTCAAGAGGTAGTTATTGCGCATTTTTTGACATGCAATTAAGAATTGTATGTGCATCATTGGCGCGCATACGGGTATGATCTCAATTTTTTAAAGAAAAAAATCTTACGCCACTGAGATATTTAAAATAAAAAATCATTTTTGAATTCTTTGTTCAATTTGTGATAAAAAATCGCACGTGCCTTTTTTTCGTATGGGGCGCTGTTTTTATGCGGCTATAATTCGATTACCAGGTCTTCAACATTTTCGACGGGAGTGGAATGAACGAATGACCTGAGAAAACCCCAAATACAAAAATCTGGAGGATTTAACATCCGGAGATCGAGCAGGCCAATGTTCCGTACACCCCTATTTGGAAATACTGTATCTAAGTGATTACGTACAACAATGTTGAAATGGACTGGTTGACCATCATGCATGAACCAGAAGTAATGTTTCAGCTGTAGAGGAATTCCTTCAAGAAGAACAGGTAACTCTTCCTGTAGGAAATTGAGGTAAGAGTCGCCTGTTAGTCGTTGTGGGAGGGAATATAGACCAATTAAATGATCAAGTACCCCAAGCCATACATTTACTGAAAACTGATGCTGAAAATGAGCTTCAAAGATTCCATGTGGATTTTTTTCAGCCCAGAGGTGATTGTTATGGAAATTTCGTATACACTGTCGGCCGAAATTAGCCTCGTCAGTAAACAAAACGCCATTTAAAAAATTAGGAATTTGAGCGATTTGATGAAGAATCCAATGGCAAAAAACTAGGCGCGGAAAAATGTCTCTAGGTAGTAGAGCTTGCATACGTTGAATATGAAACGGATACAATTGCAGTTCTTTGAGAAATTTGAACACAGTGAAGCTGCTTACATTCAGTATGTTGGCAATTTTTCCGGGTACTTGTTTCAGGTGACTGTGCTTCATCTGGTTGCACAGTTCGTACTTCTCAAGGGCGCCCACAGTCAGCCGTGTGTTTCCTTAAATGTACCATTTTCGCGCAAACGTTGGTGAAGACGAGCAAATATTGTGTGATGGGGTACCCTACGTCCTGGATACAACTCGGCATACAATCTTCGAGCTTGCCGACCATTTCCATTACTTCGACCATAGACAAAATGCATGTCTGACAATTCCGCATTTGTATAATTTTCCATTCTTGTCGATAAATGAAAAATTAATTACTTATTATCATTAATGTTATACCAAACTAAAAGCTTGAAAATGAAGAATAACTACTTCTTGAAACTCACCAAATTTCATTTGCATATCTCGACTGGTTTCAGAGTAATAAATAATAGTCAACTGTTAAGAAAAACTTTAACACCCCGTATCTCGGAACACGAAGCATTTGGGGACAAAAGTTATATAGCAAACTGTCATTATTTTTCCATGCAGAATCACCCTCTGAAGTTTGTCGTACTCATTCACTAACACCCTGTATATCCAGCGAAAGTCAAGAAATTGTGTAAATAGCTCTAAAGATGTAGACAATTTGCTGACCGCAGATACACGGCAAGTACATTGCTCATCTGTTTGCCATGAATGACATTAATGAATTCGTTCCACATGCTCCCGTGACCAAGGTTATCAGTATCATCATTTTCACCGGGTTATTCACAATAAATTATCCACCCCTTATCATCGCACCAAACGCTAACAGTTTTTCTTCCTGTTTTCTTTATTTGTTTAACCAATCTCTTGCTGGTGTATTTTTTTCCCACGACCTTCGATTTTCCTATTTAAAACTCCTGCCGTAGAAAAGGATGACTCATCAGTCCATAATATTTCAGTTAAATAATCGGGATCTTCATTCTAATTTTAAATCATCTGTTGGCAAAATTCCAACCATTTCTTTTTACGACTCTCTGTTGAAACTTGTACGAGTAAAAATGTATACGGTTTGTAGTTGTTCTTTTTCAAAGTGCGTTGGATTTTGGAAAAACTTACACCTAACTGATCGGCTACATTTTTTAAATTACATTCAGTAGTATATTCGAGAATCAATATGGATTATAGGCTTACCTTCAAAATGAAGCAGTATATCTAGCTGATCTTCCTGGTTTTCTTGAATTACACGTTTTTTCTACTGAAACTGAAGGTATGATTGACCTTTTTAAATATTTTTGAATGTACTTTCTGACGATTTGAATAGAACACCCTATATGCACTTCTTTCTGCACGTTTATTTTTGTTGTTTTGTATATAACAAGTACATACAGTGCGCGGCTGAATTATGGAACAAATTCGATATTTCGCAAGCAATGTACTTTTGACAAAAATCCTGGAGAGTTTATGTCCCTGGTTTGACGTGGTGACGTAATCGGTAATTTTTTTAAATTGGAAATAGATGTCTTGTGATACTTCATCTGGAAAGGTATTTCCAATACTAATTCAATGATAATATATAATTTGATTTGTTTGTACAGGGTGAACAAAAAATTATATTTCATTTCAGTGAGAGAATAACTTTATATCCAACAAAATACAACATTTAAATAAAATAATAATTTTTGTTCACCCTGTATAAACAAATCAAATCATTTATTATCATTAAATGCAGTATTGAAAGACCTTTCGGATAAAGTATCACAAACATCTATTTAATTTAAAAAAAACTGCCGATTACGTCACCATGTCAAAACCAGTGACATACCTCTTCAGAATATACATTCAAAATCGACCTCTTTCAGGATTTTTGTCAAAAGTACATTGGTTGCGAAATATCACTAAACCAATTTGATTTCCATTGAAGAAATGTCACTCAATGAACATAATAAAGTTGTTTTTCATAGCTTACCTTGAAAATGTTTACTTTCATTTAATAGGAATTTACAGTAACTAGTCTAAGTTTGTATTCGTTTAATAACTCAAAAACGGTATAAGATAGGAGTAACATATAGTATATTTTGGAAATCAGGAAAAAAAATTCATTCCAAAATTTCAATAATATACAGGGTACCCATGAAAAAAAACCTGAAATCTGCATATTTTTGATAGCATATTATCAAGAATGATTGCATGTCGTGTTTAGAGCGAAAAAAATTAATGTCTTCCAATAGTCTTTTAGGAGAATTTAGCAAAATTGTACTCCTTCGATTGGTGCTTTCGGAAATGTTAGATTAAATTTATTCCGCTGATTAGTCGAAAACAGTGATTGCTTCTAAAATTAATAATTACTTTCAAATTTTGCAGTGGTTAACTACGTAACCGTATCATTCTTCGGAAGCAATTACAATCAACCAGTACAAAATAAAACAGATATACGCGATGGATAATCAAGTATTTAACTGGACCACTGGAGAGATATGTTGGTCTAAGATATATCTTAAATTTATTTTCAAAATGTTTACAATTTATGGCCAAATTATAAAAAAACAAATCAGTTATATACAAAAAATGTTCCGGTGAACAATGACGGTTGCAAATCTCTTGCGTCACGTAAAATATTAGTCGTGATTATAACTGCAATTTGCAGAACTTTTGCAATTATTTCAGCAGTTGTAAAAAATATATTATTGAATAAATATGTTCAGTTTTTTCTATGAGGTTGCAAATTTACATATTCACTGAGACCGATATTCTCTTTATTTGCAACCACAATAAAGAACTTCTGTAATTATTTCAATGCTTGTGTGTATTGAAAATGGCAGCGTCGATAAAAAAGTTTGATAATAAATGGTCCGTTTTTCAGAAATGGTTGCAAATGAACGTGAATATGTTAAACTTTTTTCCGTTCACTTATCCAATTTGTAGACTTTCGTAATTTAAATTACATGAAATATTTAAACAAATGACAAAAAACAAGGTTCCGCAACTTTACAAGGTCGCAAACTTAATGCATGTTGTAAAACATCATTACTATCAGTATGCCTAGTTTGCAGAACTTTTGCAATTCTCAGTGCAAAAATAAAGCATGAAAACTTTTTTGCAAATTAAACAATGTTTCGTTCATCGCAGACTCCTGCACAATTTCATAGTTTGTTTTATTAATGCACTAACATACCATTGGAGTTTGAAAACTTTTGGAATCAATGTGAATTGATTGTCTATATCTACTGGCCTATGATTAGTTCAGTATAGAACCGATACTCGAGAGGAATATGTGGATGTGTTCAAATCACGTTATTTTTTTATACTTTTGTGTACTGTTTTTGAAAGGTAATTGAATACATTACATTACAAAAGGTAAGAAACATCTCTACAATATTCTACATCTCATTATAAGAAGTTTGAAAAAAAACTTCAATAACTGCTTATATTATTAGAATCCATAGATGTGGAAAATATAGATATAATAATATTATCAGAAACTTTATCATAGAGGATGCGAATGACTTTGTATTGCCTGACTCAATATGTCTTATAACGGATCACATTGTAATAGGAACGACGGTGTAGTTGTATACGTGAAAAAACATATTGACAATATCACCTATATTGAAACTCTATCAGAAATCAATTCACTAAGAATAACTTACAAACTGAATGATTTTACATTTTGCATCTATGCTTCGTACAGGCCTCCGGCAACAGACTTAAATCAGTACATTAATGACGTGGATCAAATTTTGGAAAACAACAGAATGAATGATGTGGTGATATTGATGGGAGATATAAACATAAATATTTTGAACACAACCGACAATCTAGTAAATGAGTACATGTGTATGATGGCCGAACATGGGTTTTTTCCCTACATTAACGTACCAACGAGAGAAAATGAAACAACTTCAACAATAATCAATCACATATATATAAAAATATCAAATAAAACAATAAAAAAATCAATAAAATTTGAATATTACGTGATACATACCGATATTACAGATCATTATTGCATAAAGTTGTCAACCGAAATAGATAACTATAAACAAAACAATTTTTCAAACACCAATTTAATATCATACACAGATGAAAACAAATTAAAAAAACTCATTCAAAAAGAAAATTGGGACGATATCATGAGTTTAAACGATTCCGAGATCGCCTATGACCTATTTATTAACAAAATAAAAAGATACATGGATAAATGCACAAAACAAAATTATTAAAAACAGTACGTTAAACTAAAACCGTGGATACACAGGTCTCATCAGATCCCTTAAACACAGAGATCAATTAAAAATTAAACTGGAAAAAATCGAACAAAAAATAGAATACAGAAACTATAGAAACTATTTAAATAAATTAATAAAAATAACAAAAGAATCATATTTCAAAAACAAGATAAATGGAGCCAATAACAATTCTAAAAAGATATGGAAATGAGTTAATAATAATACAAATTATAAAAAATGCAAAAGCTCATCAGATTTTTCAAATATTGTAGACAGCACCGGTATTAAACTTAATTCGATGAAAAATTACTTCAATAACTTCTTCTAAATATTGGTAATAATATGGCTGATAAAATCCACGTCCCGAAAGTGCACCATCTGTGAAGCAAAACAAATTAATGACTCGATATTCCTAAATCCTGTAACAAACATCGAAATTACAAACATAATAGTAAACCTAAAAATAATTCAGTCCGCCTGACGGGATCTCAGTATCCATTCTCAAGAACATCGGTCAATTTTCCTTAAATCCATTATGTCACATTATAAACATATGTGTTTCCACTACTCTCCAAATCAATGGAAAGAATCGATAATAACTCCAATATTTAAAGCTGGTAATAAAACCAAGCCTTCAACTACCGACCCATCAGTGTTATTATAATTTTGCTAAAATCTTCGAGAAAACAGTAAAATCGAGAATCATGAAATTCTAGAAAAACATAATATACTCTCACAACACCAATTTGGTTTCAGAGAAAATAGTAGCAGTGATAAAGCTGTCTTCCACCTCATGGATAATATTTTGAACAATTTGAATGTAAATAAAAGTGTCTCACAGTATTCATAGATCTGGCCAAGGCATTCGACACTGTAAAAATGAACCTTAGTTACCACTCGATATAACTTGTATGAGTTAAGATCACGGGACCTTATTAATGGATCGAACCACTTGGACTGAAATTACCAGCTGGAATCGAACGGCCAGTGAACTTGACACAGACTGACTGTTCATGCAGCCCTGTACTGTCAACCATGATATATTTATCAGGTTAATGCAGGAATAGAGAACTACACGAATTCAAGTTTCGGTGAGGGTGAAAATTAATAATGTGCTTAGCGATCCTTCACAAATTACCGTTGGAGTCCCACAAGGGACTGTCCTAGGGCCCATATTATTTTTAATATACATAAATAATATTGGAAGCATTAGAAATACAACTAGTTATGTCACATCATACGCAGACGACACTGCTATAACCTTTATACATGATTCATGGGAAGAACTCTATAGAACCACAGAAAAAGAGCTAAAAATTTATCATAACTGGCTAAAGGAAAATCTTCTAAGCTTAAATATTGGAAAAACTGAATATATCACCTATACGGCTACTTCAAGAGATCAACCAAAAACAAAGCTCTCAAAATCCACATAGACAAATGCAATAATATTGACTGTAACTGTTCAACAATTGAAAAAGTTGATTACATAAGATATCTTGGTGTGATAGTGGACCAACATCTCCGTTGGACTGAACATATAAAATATACTTTTAAGAGACTGAATAAATTAATATATAAATTTTATCAATTAAGAAATATTGCTAACTTAAAATTACTTTTTATGATTTACGATGCCTTGGCCGAGTCGGTGATAAGATACTGTATAATCATATGGGGTGGCACAGGCAAATCATAAATGAACATTATTCAAGTTGTTCAAAATACATTGTTAAAAATTCTCTTGAAAAAGAATCGGGGATACTCAACAAACACGCTGTATACAGAAACAAAATTATTCGAAGTAAGAAAACTATACGTATATCATAGAATACTATGGACACTAAACACTCCAATAAAATTGAACACACATGCATACAATACAAGAACTACTACCAAACTTGCTATTCATATTTCACTATACTCTAAAAGCTATATACAGAAATCCATATCCTACTATGGACCAAAAATGGTGAATATGCTACCAGTTCAAATTAGAAACATAAAAAATAAATACAAACGTAAAAAAGAGATAAAAAAATACATAGATATTAATTATGATTCATTTAAAATACTATTTGACTGAAGTTCCGTTCATCCTCAAATGACAATAGTTCCTTTCATCCTCAAATGACAATAATTCTTAAAAAATACTAGAAATTCTTTTCCTTAAATGATAAAAATGTTTTTCAGGACTGCTAGAGAAACTATTTTTTCTTTAGAAATATATTAAACTATTCACACATCATAGCTGCACAGCACAAGCTAGGCTTAGGTGACAGTCTATGAAAAAATGAAATATTGGAAAATATCACCATGTTTATACTATTGTTATGTTGATATATTACCTGAATAAAGTCTATCTATCTATCTAAAGGATTGTACCTTTCTGTTATAGAATATTTGAGTTCAAGTATGTCATGATTTAGATGATAAACTCGCTGGAAAGTGGCATGTAGAAAAGAGGAAATATTTCTAAATGAAAACCTTCTTAAAGACAAGATTATATCAAAGCCGTGTACTAAAACGTATAAAATAAGTTTAAGTCATCGCTGACAATAATTTAATTAATTTTTGTTGAATTATTTGGGTTCAAAAATCTTGTCGCAGTGGGCAGTGATTGGTTGGTTAGTAAGAACTTGTCAAGTATTTAATTTGTACAGAGTATTCATAAAAGTAGGTACCAATTAATTTCATTTGGCAATGATAGGTTGGTAAGTAACAACTTGTCGAAGTATTAATTTTATTACAATTCGCACGGCAAGATTTTTGAAACCAAATGATTCGACAAAAAATAATTAAATCTTGTCAACGATGACTTCAACTTATTTTATACGATTTTTTTTGCTTATTAGTTATTTTATTTTTTGCTTTTGTAAGTTCGCCTCATCTGTTCATTTCTAATAGAGCATCGTTATTAGATAGATAGATAGATATTCTACTTTACATACTGGTGTCCATTTGTAGCATTTCATATTTGCATTTGGATTATATCCAAACTCAGAGGAATTGCATTTGGATTATATCCAAACTCAGAGGAATTGCATTTGGATCATATCCAAACTCAGAGGAAAGACAAAAGTATCCATAGATATAAATGTAAAACAAAAACTTGACAAATATTTTCAAATTTGAACAGTCATATATGTATAAATAAAATCAGTATAAAGATAGAATATAATTAAAAAAACTAACACAAAATTTAAAATTGAAGTCGTCAAGCAGAGCTTGTCGCATATTAAAATTAAGATATTTCTCCACTGAATGAAAGCAATACTCAAAGAATTTCTATCTGACCTCGCTAGCATGAATGGGGTTTCTTAGCAAATCTCGTGATCTGGTGGGATATTGGTGACTCACGGTTTCAGTTTCATAACCTTTTCTGTTATTGAGAATTTCTCAAAGAGTGTGATAAAGAAAATTATAGCGACTGGCATGTTTTTGAGATTGCGAAAAAGTGGTCTGCAATGATCTCTATAATTTGCCCCGCTCATGATTCCGATGAACTTTTTTTGCTGAACAAATATTTTTTGAGAATGACAGTAGCTGTCCCATAGAAGTATGCCATATAATATGTTCGATGAAAGAAAATTGTATTTCGTGCATAAAATAATTTATTAAGATCGTAGCAAAGCGCTTTTGACCTTCCGGTCATCATCAGTACGCACCTGCAAGTAAGTGATATTTATAGAGAACAATTTACAAAAAATTTTTTTTGAGAAAGGAAATTTGAAATATTTTGAAAAGTGAGGTTACTTATTCCTCAGGTGTACAAAAAGCCGAAAAGACCATAAAATATATCATGTTCAATGAGTGTTGTTACATGACAAACATGTTAAAAAAACATATGTTTAGCCAGGATGAAACTTGGAATTACATTTCGATTTCTTTATAAGCCATTATTTAGGTGTGATAGCTGGACCTGTATGACAAGATTGACAAGGGAACGTTGAAGTAGATTGACATGGAACACAAAACTATGGAGATCAGAATCATAAAAGGAGTATCCATGGCAAACGAAAACCAGATTTGAAGATGATCAATCTGATGGTGACTGTCATCTGTCAAATATATGTTCCAATATTCCAAGGAAGACCAGACAAGATTCTTGAATTCTCAAATTTTAGTCATCGTTATTAAATATAAGTTCAAGGGAGAAGTCTAATGAGACCTGTCCTGATCACAAACATACAATTGAAAAAAGTATGGTGGTGTCCATAGACAATAAATTTAAATTTTTCTTAATAAAAATCCTTATTCACCATGGCTCAATTGAACCACAACTGGGGGTTAAAAAGTGCGATAAAAGTCTAATGAGAACTTAACCCAACTTCACAACTCCAGTTAGAGTACAAAAGAGTTCAAGAGGTCAAAGTAACAGTAGAAATCCAAACAATGACTCATGTTCTCAGTATGGAGAAAGTTGAAAAAAAGGCTAGCAAATTGCAAAGAGATACAAGTAATATAATCATGGATAATTAAAATTGAAATTATTAACAAGATTGAAATGAAAAGTTAAATGTGAATTAGGATAGAAAGGCTGAGAAATTTGAATTTTATTTCATTTTAGACGTCTATGAAGTGGAATATAGGATCTATTTGAACTGACTTGAGTGTTGAGACAAAAAATGCAACTAGCTACTTTCTTAGGAATGTTGTCGTTTGGGAAAGAATTGAAACAAATTTGTCGAATGTATTTAATTTTGAACAAGATAGGTTGTGTTCATCTTTGTTTTTATTTTCTGAATCAAAGTGTTGATGATGTTAGAATTATAATCATTGTTGGAAGCTATTTGTTCCAGAATATTCAATTATTTTTCATACTCAACAGTAGAAAGAGGTATATTTGAAAGTCTGTGGATGTAACAATTGAAGGCAGCCATTTTGTGCTGATGGAGATGAATCGAAAAGCTAGGTATCACATGGATTGTAAGATCTAAAAAACATCAATTTATTGTTTGATTCTATTTCTGAGGTGAATTTTGTCTTAGAGTGTATTTGATTAATTTTAGATAATGAATTTTGAGCAGTATCAATGTTACCATTCACAAACACTAGACAGTCATCAACATATCTGGGCCAGTGTAGAATTTCAGAATTAATATCCGTGACTATGAATTTATTTTCTAAATTGTTCATGAAAATGTCTGCTAAAAAAGGCGATAAACAACTACCCATAGAAAGACCTTCAGGTTGCTGATAATATTTTTCAGTAAATATAAAAAAATCTTGTGAAAGGTCTAAATAAAAATGGTCAATATAAAAGTAGTGAAATTTTGCAAGACTTAGGGCCTCACTAACTAGTGGTAAAGTTTCCATTTTTGGAACAGAGATGAAGATATTGCTATCATCAAAAGAAATCATTAGACAATTTTGGTGTAGATCTAAATTCGTGAGTTCATTAATCAAATCTAAAGAATTACTCACCGAAAATGTGGGTTTGAAGTAAGTTAACTGTTCTATAAGTTTGTAAATGGAAGAAGCTGAAATTGAAATTGAGTATTGGTGAAACTGTGGGGTATAGAATCTGACCATAATCACAAAACTCGTTCGCCATCCTGAAGTCGCCATCTTGAATTCGTAGATTTTGACAAAAAACTCATAATTTCCGAACCTGAAAACCCCACATACCAATTTTGAATAAATTATGACCATTAATAAAAAAACTCGTCCTCCATCTTGGAGCCGCCATCTTGAATTTATGAGTTTCGACAAAAAATTCATAATCTCCGACCCCGAAAACCTCCACATATCAATTTTGAAAAAAATCGGATCATAATTACACATCTCGTCCGCCATCTCGTGCGCCATCCTGAAGCCGCTATTTTGTCATATTTTCTAACAAAAAATCCATAATGCATTGTCACCAGAATTATAAACACCTGCCAAATTTCAAATCAATCGGACGACTATAACTTCGTCCAAATTCACTTGCAAGATTTGACCCAAACTAACAAACGAACGAACTAACAAGTGAAACTAAATAAAAGCTTGTAAAAATAATGATAATTGATTGGCCGAATACATCCACTTCATTTCCTTGGTCACAAGAAAAGAAACGCGGCGCTCAGAAGTTTTTTTTTTATTGAGATCAGTTTTTTTTTTTTATGTTCTGGTTTCCACGAAAAGGGATATCCTGTAATGTTCAGAGAACATCGTGGGAACCAAGGGAAAGAAGGTAGGAGTTGGTGTTCTTCTTAAATTTCTGGAGGTTGTATGCCTCGGGCAACACCTCCCTAGGCAATGAGTTCCAAAGCCTCGCTGTTCGTTGGATGAACGAGTCTTTGGAAAGTGATGTTCTGCAGGTCTCCAAAGTGACCACGAAGGGGTGTGATGACTGAACTTGACGGGTTAGTCTCGAAGAGACTGCCAAAGCAGGAACGATTGTTGATATTTCAGAAGAGCATCGCCCATGAAAATATCTATAAAATAGAGACAAATCGCCAACTTTTCTACGGTGTTTTAGACAAGTGAGCGAGTTTGTAAGCCAGGCATCACCGACGAGACGAATTGCCCTTTTTTGGACAGAATCCAATAGCCTCAGGATATGTTTAGGTGCCGCGCTCCAAATATGGGAACAGTATTCCAGGACAGGTCGGATCTGTGCCTTATAGATCATAAGCAGCTGGGTGGGGGTGAAATAGCTCTTGGCACAAAACAAAAAACCAAGTTTTTGGGATGCACTTTTGGCAATGGACCTCACGTGATTTTCCCAGGAAAGGTTATTGCTGATAGTAATACCAAGCATCGATATGGATGACTTCAGTGGTATGGTTACTCCTGACAAAGTTATGTTAGGCACAGTGAGATCGACTTTTCTAGAGAAAAGACATGCTTGTGTTTTGTTTGCATTGAATTCTACCAAGTTATTAGATCCCCACTCGAGAATTGTTGCTAAGTCCATATTTATATTATTAACATTTCTTCCTCGTTCATTTCTGGTTTCACGGGCTGATACAGGGGCCCTGGAAGAGAAGGCAGTATGGAGGGTACTATCATCGGCAAAGCTGTGTACTGGACATTGCTTTCAACAGGTCGTTGATGTGAAGTAGAAATAGTGTTGGTGCGAGAATAGATCCTTGCGGAACACCAGCATTTATGAGTAGAGTGTCAGATGAAACTCCATCGACCACTACATGGAGATACCTTGTAAGAGAGAACTAGCAAGCAGAGAACACAGCTGAGGGGGCAAGCCATAAGACGGAAGCTTGGCGAGGAGTCCCTGGTGCCAAACTCGATCGAACGCCTTGGAGATATCTAATGCCACAGCTAAAGTTTCTCCATACTTTTCAATAGATAGCTGCCATATATGTGAGACGTAAGCGAGCAGGTCACCAGTTGATCTCTGATGGCGAAAGCCATATTGCCTATCGTTGACAATTCCTGAGTCTTCCAGATATTTCATGAGCTCGATGTTGATGGCTTTTTCCATGACCTTTGAAATAATAGATAGCAGTGCGATAGGTCTGTAGTTGCTAGGTAGGGCCTTTTTGCTTTTTTAGGGACTGGCCGTACTCTTGCAATTTTCCAATTGGACGGAAATACCCCCAAATTGTAAGAGTGGTTGAACAACTTGCAAAGAACAGGTGTTAGTTCGGGGCACATTTCTTGAGAACAATCGGCGGGATTCCGTCAGATCCACAGGCTTTGTTGGTGTTGAGACCCAGCGAAATCTTTCTGATAGTACGTTGGCGAAAGGTGATCTCGGGCATGTGACTGTCAATAGGTGTAATGTTCGGGGGTTGTTTTCCCGATGAATCCAGAGTGGAATTTCCAGCAAATAGGTGCGCAAAGATATTGGCTTTTTCCTGGGCAGTCGTTGCTAGTGTTCCATCTTCTTTGGTTAGAGGAGGAAATGAGCTGGAAGTGAAGTTTCTTCCCACAGCTTTGGCGAAAGACCAAAATGAACGGGATCCGTTAGGACATTGAGCAAGTTTTGATCTTATTTTGGCATTGTGGGCATCTTTTGAGCATTCTATTGTCTCTTTGCATATGCCTCTAGCCTCGACATATGCTGCTCTGGTCTCAGGGCCCGGATTTTTTAGCCATCGATGGTATGCTGCCTGTTTGGAAGCCACAGCTCTAGAGCAGTTTCTGTTGAACCAGGTCTTATCGGATGATGTTCTCCTTTCGGTATTCGGTATGTAGGTTTGCATCCCCAACATGATGATTTCAGAAATTGTCTCAGCACATCGTGTTGGATCTACTGAAGAGAAACAAACTCTCTTCCATGGAAACGCTGAGAAAAACATACGAAGACCTTCCCAGTCGGCCGAATTGTGATGCCACATGAGACGGGGTGGTATTGTGCAGCTCGATGGTAAATGGAAAGAGCATGTTGTGGAGATAAGGGTGTGATCAGAGTTTCCAAGTGGGGCACAAACTTCTATTCTATACGGGTCAGGATTGGTGGTGAGGAAAAGATCTAGTGTATTGGAAGACTGGTTGTTGACATCAGGGATGCGGGTTGGTAGCTCGACCAGTTGTTCTAGACCATGAGTGATGGCGAAGGCCTCGGCTTGACGACCCGCATCATCTGTTTTGTTAGAGAATTTGAGCCAGGCAGCGTTATGTACATTAAAGTCTCCCATGATTATGGTTTCAGCTGTTGGATGGTTCTCCTGAATGTAATCCAGTTTGGGTGATAAAAACTCAAAGAGGTCGTTATATGAAGGTTCATTAGGTGAAAGGTAAAGGCAGCAGAGGAACTTAGTCAGTTTGGTATCAGATAGCTTGAACCACATCACATCAAAGTCTTTCGGTTCCAAACTCTC
Source organism: Gonioctena quinquepunctata (assembly GCA_018342105.1). Lineage (NCBI taxonomy): Eukaryota > Metazoa > Arthropoda > Insecta > Coleoptera > Chrysomelidae > Gonioctena > Gonioctena quinquepunctata. The sequence continues at coordinate 214,122 of JAFIRS010000173.1, forward strand.
TTCACGCTGGCATGAAAAATTAGCCTTAGCGTAAAGGCAGACTCCACCTTTGAACCTGAATCGAAAATGGAGTTCGTAACCAGGACAAAGCATATGGACCTTGTTTGTGGACGAGTTTACTTGTGTTTCTGTTAGAGCCAGAATATCCGGTTTTTTCGTCTGTAGGTGATGGTGGACGTCATTGATGTTCTTGTTGAGTCCGCGGATGTTGCAAAAATTAATCTTTAATGTTGAGTCCCCTCGAGTACCTCTCGCCCGGAAATCTGAATGGAGAGGTATTTTGCTTCCGGAGTGTTTTACTCTAGTAGACTTCATCATTAATACTATTAGGATGCACCTGAAAATAAAGGAGGAATTGGGGAAAAGGAAAGAGGGAGACCGGAAAGTATCGACCGAACACTGAAACATGGAATGATCAATTTCACAGCACACAATGTCGATATGGTGGTATTTCACCGGGCGATGAGATCATCTTCCACCTACGGTTATCCTTTTAGTCGCCTCTTACGACAGGCAGGATTTACCATGGGGCTATTCTAAAGCCGACCCCATACAGTATGAAGCTTATGTCGAAAAATTCAAAAACATTGCCCAGGACATTGCTAAATATTTGTTTAACAAGTATCCTCAACATGGTACATACATTTTTATTGATTTTCGATCCCCTAACAATCACTGCACCCAAATGAAAAATGTTGAATTAGTGGAATTCAGAAACCATTCATTTCCATGATCAAGATGATATTAATATTGAGAACAATCCAAATATTGAGAGCAGATATGATAATGATAGCGGTGGGGATGATCATGATAACAGTGAAAACGATGATAATAATGAGTACGATGAACAATGTTCGAAGTTATGTCATTAATTATAATATCAACTGTAAGTATTTTTCATCATCAAATAAGTTGAGGATATTTATGTTCGTCATTCTAGTCCAATATCGCATCTATAAAGAAATATTCGAATCAGAGATCTGCAATTTATTGCCAACTTTGAAGCTCCTTTTCCCCAATACTAGTACCGCTCTTATGAAACTGTACACCTATTGAATGAGGGTATTTTTGTCTAACAGTGCAAAAAACTCAATATATTGTCATAGTGATGAATATATCAACTAAGTGGTGACCTCCATTATTGGAATTATGATCATTTGCAAAAGATTCAAGGAAATCAAAATAAGGAAGGGAATCAGTCAATAATATAGGTTGTACCTTCTACTATAATGCATATGGTCAGGCATACCTCCATAATTATTCCATATTCAATGTGGGCATCTGATATAACTTCGAACAATTACTATTCAGAAATGGCATAATAAATGCGTAGATATCCCGGAAAACCGATTGCTCCACATGACCTGGCTGAATTTATTCATCAAAGCCATGACGCCATCAAATAATAAACGCTTTCAGGAAAACGGGGGTTTTCCATTATGATAAAGATATTTTCGAAGGAAAAGATTCCTTATGAACTCTGGTAACTGATCTTTCTATATCCAGTAGATCTCCGAATCATTGTAAAAGAATTGTAATTTAAAAGGAAAACATTCTCAAAATTATTATTGAAAAAAAAGATTTTTCCGAAAATTTAAAATCTATGAAAAAAATGGAGTTATTTCATCGGTTAGATATTTTGAAGGGACTCTAACTCAAAATAATCTGAAACCAAAAATTTGCCATATTCAATTGAGCACTGTCACCTGACGTCACAACATGGCGGTTATCAGCTGATCGGGGGACAAACAAAGCATTTGAGTGTGTGGAGATCGTCATTTATTTCTGGTGTTTAGTGGTTTGTTGGAATTTCCATAAACTTGCAGAAATTAAATGAAAACAGTTTTTCCGTAATATTCACTGAAGCACAAGGGCTTTCTGAAGGTTTGGTAGCTCCTTCCTTGATAGCCAAATAATAAAACATTCAAAAAACAATCCCAAGTAGCATTATTAGTGGACGGAACGTAGCAGCCACGATTCTAGAAAACTTTGAGGTGTTTGACCACAACCACTGCCACGTAATATACACGGTTTTATCACTCGGCGGCTATGGGAATCACTTTTTTGGTGGCCGCTACGTTCCGATCTACGTTTCTGGATCTCAGATAGCCACATTCCAACTACATTGTGGGCATCTTGCAAAAACGTGGATATGTAGTGGACGACACTAGACACGTTTAACAACTGACTGCGCTTGTATAATTGATATGTAGCTCGATCTCTGTCCTGTAACATATTTTTATAATAAATGTTCCTCATTCTTTCATTTTGCTTGATTCATTTCTAATACTCGATCGACTGTAAGTATAAGAATATACAATAACATACAAATACGTGAGTTACAGTAGGTATATTGAATTTGGATACTTCTGATCGGGATAAAATCAAAGCGATTGAAAGTTTATTGTGAAATATGGGTGTTGTGGCTCGAATGTGAGTACGCACCATCTGAATACTCTTCATTTGAAGAAGACATTATCATTTTGGAAATAACGCGCCTCTAAAATTATGTACTTAAATCCCTCAAACAATGTTTTCATTGATTTTGGTAACTTGAAACCAATACTTTCGTAATAAATTACTACGTTTGATGCAGTACTGACGACAAATAGATCTTTATTGAATGGTTCGTTCATTTTTCTAATAATGGCCACCCAGCATGTGGAAATCGGGTCGCGGGGTTGTTTAACCAACGGCATCCTGACAAACATACCTCTGGAAAAATTGTTCGCGAATTTGTGACAAAATTTCGCGAAACAGGTTCGGTTCAATAACAAAAAGAGGCATCTTGAAAATTGAGTACTAAATGAACCTACGGAGATAGCAGTATTGAAGCAAGTTGCAGTAGATAGTACAAGTACAAGACAATTGACCATTGCGATGGGTGTGTCTCGTACTAGTGTCCAACGGGTATTAAAAAAATACAAATTCCATCCTTATAAAATTCGCCCAGTGCACGAACTAAATGGAAACGACTTCGATCGTCGCTTGCAATTTTGCGAATTTATGAGTGAGCGAGCGTTAAACAATGGTAATTTCATATTTAATGTGTGTTTTTCGGACGAAAGTTCATTCTTCCTAAATGGTTCATTGAATCGCCACAATTGCCGTTACTGGGCTGACACCAATCCAAGGATTTACCACGAGTCACACACGCAACACCCCCAGAAGTTAAATGTGTGGGCTGGTATTTTTGGAAATTCCATTGTAGGACCTTTTCTCCGTCCTGGAAATTCAACAGGCTGTATGTACTTGGATTTACTACAAAATGCCATCGACCCAGCTCTACCAAATATCATTGAGAACGATCCCGCATACAATGAACAGAAGCTGATGTTCCAACAAGACGGAGCTCCTCCGCATTACTTCCAAAATGTGCACAATTATTTAAATGACACGTTTCCAGGACGATGGATAAGACGACGGAGCACAATTGAATGGCCACCCCGGTCACCCGACTTGAGTCCTTCAGATTTTTTTTTGTGGGGACACCTAAAGAGCCCTGTTCACGAAACACCACATTAGAAGAGTTTTAGAGTACAATTGCATCAATTTTTGCATTTTTCGTCAAACATTATTGTTGGAGTTTGAACGCTCCATATTTTCTAAAAGAGTGGATCGATTTTCGAAAACTGAGCAGCACTGTATAGAGAATGACAAGCCCCTTCTAATGAGGTATCACTTGACCCCTCTTCCTTTTAGAGAATTTTCTTGGGATGACACTCCTACTTAGGGGTTTAAAGGTTTTACTATGCTTTTTGCGTCAAAATGTGTCCCCCTGACAAACAATCTTGATGTGTTTTTGGATTCTGCCGAAACATTCTTTCCCACCCTGTTATGCCTTGCGGTACGTTTTCGATGGGCCACCTTGTATATTTTTTTTTTTATTATTCTAGTCGCGTTAATTTAAAGCAGGCTTGAACCGTTTTCAGTGAAGAACTAACAGATTCATCGAAGGCGTCAAAGGATCATTGTTTGATCATAAATATGCAGAATCTCAATTCTTGGTCTTCGGTATAAAAAACTATCGAAATCATCTCCGAGAATAGATAAATTTCCCATTGATTCGTAAACCCATGAAATCGTTGATTAAGCAAGAATTTTGGGATGAACTATGGACACTGAACTCAGATTCAGTGAGCATGTAATAAAAACTATGTCGAAGGCCTATTTCAATCTCAAACTTATATACAATATTTATGGAATTCTAGACAGAACAAATACCATGTGATACTTCATTCAGTCCTGAGTCATGTCTCAATAATGCCAACATAATTTTTTCCCAACAAATCACCATCAAAATCGAATGCAACCAGGGCGAATTACGGTGTCAGAAAACTGAATTCCATCTCAGATAAAATCAAAGATTCCAGATGGTTAACGAAGAAAGGAAGATGGATTTTACATTTCAGTTGTTTCGCTCATAACTGATTTGATCCAAAACATCGGTATATCTATTTGGGAAACTACTGTTTAGACAATGAAGATATAGATATCGTTTGACCCCTTCAAAGCACCTCACCACTCTTTACCATAGACCATTTCCACAAATTGCACTGAAATAATGGCATTCGTGACTCTCTAGAAATTATGAATAAAGTGAAACTAAGGACTGTATTGAGAAGAATGTTGTTCGAAGCTGAGATTATTCAATTTTTTGTTTAGTTATGAGTCAAATGAACGAATTGAGATATTGTTAAACTTATATGCACCTAGTTCTTTTTCTTTCAATTATATTATTTCATTTTCAATAATGACAGTATTTTTGAAATTTTATTTGTTATTTCCCAAAACGTTGACGTGAATATAATATTTTCGCTTGAATCTTAGATGTAATTAATATGAACAATCTAAAATTGCATTCTCAAACGAAAAGACTGTTGGAAAAAGATTCGTTTCGAATCAAAATGTTGTAACCAAATTAATTGTAACAATTGCACAAAATGATATGTGGGTCAAACAGGACGTTATTTGAAAAAACGTATATCTGAACATGACAGGGACACAATCCTACAGCCTTAGTTGAACACACTAGAGAAAATGGACCTTATTTTGATTTTATAAATCATACCATTCTTGATAAAAAATCCTCTTTGTCTAAAAGACTAATCAACGAAATGATACAAATTCTCCACCAAGATAGTGTAAATACCAGAAGAGATATAGCAGGATTAAACACGGCATATTTCAACCTGATAAGTCAGCTACCGGACTGATTCGTTATCAGTATAGGTTTTTAGACCACCTCTGTTTTGTTTTTTTTACAACGTAAAAAGAATATCATCACAGCCACTCTCGGGATTTTTAACTCAGTTTCAATTTGTTTCGAGCTAAATGTGGAATCTGTTGAGCCGTAAAGTTCGTTATTCACATATCTAGAATGTCTGTTTTTTATTTATTATTGTTTACTGTATACAGGGGTTATTAACGTCATTCGACACAAAGCATTATGGCTAAAGCATTTGATTTTTAAAAAGTTTTTCCCTAAGGATGGATAGGGACCTATTAGCGCTACATTTGAAACATATTTTCATGTTGTACAGGGTGCGCCAAAAACACAAAACGTATCATACTTGTTATTTTTTAAATGGAATACCCTGTATATTATTTCACTTTCGGATTTTACGATCAAAGTAAAGCCAAGTTTCATTGAGGTTTAATTCACCTAAACCCTATGGTTTTTTAAATATCTCTTATTTTGTGAAAATGTAGTATCAGTTATGATGCTTAAATTCCCAACGGGTGTTCTTTTTTTGTAACCAAATTAAGGCTACTAACTGAATAACTTTTATATCGCACTTGAGAAATATTTACTAACTTATACAAGGTGTGTAAAAATTAAGATAAAAACTTATTCAATTTGAAGGTACGCCCTGTATTTTATATCAGCAGCAGATGTCAAATTTAATTGTCTATCGAATACTAGTATGAATTCCTAACTAGCTAACTCTTCACGTTTCAAGTAAAATGCACATTTTCATTTTGCAAACTGATTTTCAGAAATTTATTATTCCTCAAGTCGCCTATGGTGTTTTGACGAATTAGAATTGATTGAAATGAACACCGAGATCTAATAATAAACGCGTTTATTTTTCAATATTTTAAATGTTATGTAATATTTTAAATTATGAAAAAATTAATAAAAAAATGGTGGATATAAAACAAGTAATATTTCATATAAAGTGTTCATAATGGCGACCATCAGACTCTAAACACAAAGGTATACTCTTTCTGAAACCTTCAGCACCATTTGCTAACATACGCGGGCTTACATTTAGAAAAGCTTCTCTGATGCGCTATTTCATATTGTCTGGTGTTGTTGGAGGTGTGTTACAAACGATTCCTTTAATGTATCCCCATAAGAAGAAATCAGGTGACGTCTGGTCGGGTGACTTTGGGGGCTAATTTTGTAATCCATTCCTTCCAATCCATTGATTTCGGAAATGTTCTTTTCAATATTCACGGACCTCACGATGAAAATGTGCGGGAGCTCCACCCATTTGAAGAAACATCGTTCTTCTCATGTATAAGGGAATATTTTGTGATAGAACTGGAAATTAATTTGTTAAAAATTCGAAAAAAACATTATATATAAATGTCCTTCGAAAAAATGAGGACCAATTAAATATTGACTCATTATTCCGCCACATACATTCACTGACCATCTGTGATGATTATGGATAATTCTAAATTGATGTGAAGCTGGATTTCATAAGGATGGTAACTATTGATTCGTTGAAAATATGAACAGAAAAATATTTCTAGTCAATATTCAATTGAGAATGTTTTTCTTTTCAAGATGGTAACTATATTTTTTTAGAACCCTTTCCTACGCTTGCTTGACTAATGCCAATATTTTCCGCAATCAGGTTTTGACTTGTATGGGGATTTTCGATTACAGAGGCAATCACCGCAAATTCAATTTCTTCGGATTAATTTCAATGGATTTTCCATACTGCAAAAAACCGACCCCTCTTTTTTTTAACCAAATTGTTTATAACTTTGAAACTATTTGTTTGCGACATGGGACGAAGCGTAAATCATATCTAGATGAAATTCCGCATCCAGTGACACCTTGGTCATAATTTTACGTGGAGGCCTTCTCCAACGGGACTTGGGAAATGGCACTTGTGAACCAGACTTATTCATCTATATGAATTTTCAATCAAGAATAGAACAGAAAATCAAATAACTGTCTGATGTAGTTGAACGTCCAGCGTGGATTTAGCTGGGAAAGTAGTTGTTTTCTGTTGGATTATCATGAAAAATAACTCAATTTTTATCGTAGATTTTTCAATTGGTAGAAAAATCTTCCTATTCAATCTTCAATTGAGAATGTTTTCCTCTCCAACCCTGTTCATATTTTCATTGGGTACATATCATAGAAATACTGCCTAGTGGTAATAGAAATTCTATTCCACGGATTCTCCTTCCAGTTCGTCCCATCCAAATTGAAAATTACACATGTAGTACCTATACACAAAAAACAACAGTTAATCAGAAATATCAAACTACAGGCCTTTCTCAATTCTGACTGCTTTCTCTAAGATCTACGAGAAACTATACCATAATCGCCCAATTGATTTATTGTCCTCTTTTACGATCCTTAACAACTCTCAATTTGGCTTTCGGAGAGAGATGAATGAAGAGGATGCAATTGTTCACCTTCTGAACACAGTGTACATGAAGCTGGACAACAACCAACTGGTTACAGGGCTGTTCTTTGATTTTTCTTGAGCGTTCGAATTGTAAATCACGAACTACCACTGAAAAAGTTATACTTCTATGGAATCAGAGGACCTCATAACTGGTTGCAATCATACTTAGCTAACACGACCCAGAGGGTGCAACTAAGGAATCATGATGCTAAGTATTACTCAACAACTGAATTTATACAGACAGGAGTCCCACAGAGAAGCACTCTGGGACCACTAATTTTCATTATTTTTGTGAACGATTTACCAAAACATTTAAGTAACAGTGAATCTACTATTATTGCTGATGATCTCTCAGGAGATGCATCTGGTACCTCTTAGTCTAGCGTCTACTGATATTGTAAGAGCTTCTAATGATTACAGTATTTGAAATAATCTTGTACTGAATACCCTGAAAACTGATCTATTACAACTCTGCCTCAACTCTATACTACAGCCTACAAGTGAGATCTGATAATTTTTCAATAATTCAAGGACCTAGGCATTTGTATTGTCATATCACTTCACATATTCAAATGTGTAGTATTTGTTAAAAAAATATCTCTGAGTATAATGTATCTGGGGATTTTGTCAATTACAATATGAGATCTAATCAAACTACCCCCGCACAGACTTACCTCAACGGCGGAAAGTTGTACTCTAATGTATTTAAAATTATATAACCACTTACCAAATATACTGAAAATTGTGACAGATGTCAAAACCTCCAAACATAAAACAGAAAAACTACTATTGAAGCACTCGTTATACTCGTTGGAAGAATATTTCGATATTAATCTTTGATATAAATATGTTCAAATCATTGTTAACTCATATGTAAATATATACTGTGTGAATGTATATGTAATTGTTCTCTTTTTCCAATCGTTTCTTGATGTTAGTAAATTTTAGTATGTATAAGTATTAGTGACTTGTCCACATGTTATGTAAATGCCCATATTGGAATAAATAAATAGTGTCGACACACTTTGGAATGCTTCTTCATTTGTATTATTTCTGTTGGGAAATCTTTCAGCGTTAAAACAGTTTTGAAGACATTCTTCTAGTATGAAAATCATGTCGATTCTTTCTTCTTTCGAATAAACCTGCATTTTTGAACAAAATAGATAACAAGATCCCAAACTACTGCTATCACTAATAAGACGATTTGGAATCAAACACTTATAAATAACTGACAACCATAAGTAAATAATAATACAACTTGTCAAAACGCCATATAGGCGTCTTGATAAATGATAAGTTTCTTAAACTCAGTTTGTAAAATGAAAATGTGCATTTTACTTGAAAATATAAAGAGTTGGATAGGATTGTTTCCTGGTATTCGATAGACAATTAAATTTGACATCAGCTGCTGACATAAAATACAGGGCGTTCCTCCAAAATTAAATAAGTTATTGCCATTCAAAGATTGTAATTATTTTGCTAAATTTGTATACACCTTGTAATCGTTAGTAAATATTTCACAAGTGCGATATGAAAGTTGTTCATTTGGTAGCTCCTACCATTAATTTGGTTGAGAAAAAGAAAACCCCAGTTGAGAATTCAGGCATTAAAACTGATTTTCACAAAATAAGATATATTTCAAAAACCATAAGGTTCAGGTGAATTGAACCTTGTTGAAATTGGCTTTATTTTGATCGTAAAATCAGAATATGAAATAATATACAGGGTATTCCATTTGAAAAATAACAACTTTGATACTTTTCGTGTTTTTGGCACACCCTGTACAACATGAAAATATTTTCAAAATGTAGCGCTAATAGGTCCCTATCCATCCTTAGGAAAAACTTTTTTAAAATCAAATGCTTTAGCTATAATGCTTCGTGTCGAATAACGTGAATAACCCGGTATACTCGGAAAAACCAATTTTTGGTGAGTTTTTTTATATTTTATAATTATTTTTTTTTTATTATTTTGAACCTTTGGAAATGTTTCAATATTTTGTGGGTATTTCTCTTATTATATTTTGTTGAAGTACTTTTATAGATCTTATCTGGTTTTAAAGTAAGGAAAAACGATGACTTAATTGACAGTTTCAATTATTCCTAAACATCATTTCGTCAAACTACAACCATAATAAATATATACAGAGTTGACTACGAAAAATGTTCAATGCTCTTTTGGAAAGTCTTCAGGTTTCAACACCTGTCATAATGTCTGCTAGCTGGTCTTCTGATGACACTTTCTTAACTTGAATGAAACTGTCTAGCACCAGCTCACGGACAAAGAAATGTCGAATATAAATATGTTTCGTGCGACGGTGATATTCTGGATTCTCTGCCAGCTTTATTGCAGCTTCGTTGTCAACCATCAATGTTGGGACTGCTCTCAAAACGATAATTTCTTCAAATAGTCGTTTGAGCCAAACAATTTCTCTCGCAGCTTCACTAGCAGCAACTATTTCTGCCTCTGTTGTAGAAATTGCAACTGAAGTTGGACGTTGACTGTACCAGGATATTGCTCCATCTGCGTACATACTCAAAACTCCTGTAGTTGATCGGTCTGTAGTATCATCACCACCATGATCTGCATCACTGAAGGTCTTCAACTCTTCTTTAGCTCCTGGTTTGTAGATTATTCCAAGATCAGTCGAGCCTTTTAAATAGCGGAATATCCTTTTTACTTTTGAGCAGTCAGAATTTGAGGGATTCTCGAATTTCCTTGAAACTACACTCACTGCATATGCAATGTCTGGTCGAGTGCCAGTCATTAGGTACATTAAAGCACCGACTGCCTCTCTATAAGGAAAAGTGCTGTTCAATTCATCCTCATCTTCCTTCCCGAATTGAATGCCTTCTTTAACTATGGGCGTTGATACTGGTCTACGGTCTTGCATACCGAATCGCTCTAAAATCTTTTTAGTGTAAGCAGACTGATTAACTTGAATTGTTCCAGCTTCTTTCTTCTCAATTTCCAGACCTAGGAAATAAGATGCTGATTTGACCGTGATCTTGAATTCTCTTTGTAGACTGTGTATAAAGGTGTCTTTCATTGTCTCACTGGTAGAAGCTAATAACCCATCATCAACATAAAGGGCTAGTAGCACCATATTTCCTCCATCTTTTTTTTATGTACAAGCAAGGGTCCGCATCAGATTTTTTGAAATTTAATCTTTGAATGTAATCACTAAATCTTTGATTCCAACACTTTGGTGCCTGTTTCAACCCATAAAGACTGCGATGAAGTTTGCATACTCTGTCGCTACCATCTTCATATCCCTGAGGTTGCTTCATATAGACTTCCTCATTGAGTTTACCATAGAGAAAGGCTGTACACACATCAAATTGGGTCAGAGACATATTTTTGTTTGCGGCAATACTCAACAATGACCTTATAGTGCCACCTTTGGCTACTGGGCTGTATGTTTGGTCATAATCTTCACCTTTTCGCTGTGAATAACCTTTTATGACCAGTCGTGCTTTATACTTGTCAATGGACCCGTCCGAATTTGTCTTGAGCACCCACTTGCAAGGTATTGCCTCTTTTCGCACAGGTAAATTTTTCATTTCCCAGGTACAATTTTCTTGTAGTGATTGTATCTCTTTTTCCATAGCCGAAATCCAGTCTTTTCGTTCATTACAAGTTATAGCCTCTTTGTAGGATAAAGGTTCTCTAGGTTCAATAATCTCTGCTGCAACTGTCATGACATAGTTTTCAAAATATTTCGGCATTCTCGTTTCTCTTCTGTGTCTTAGCTGTCTCCTCAATTCGATGTTTGTTCTTCTATCGTATCATGATGAATTTCTTCAATATCATCTGAGTATTCTGCTGTATCATGCTCTGTTTCTGTATTTTCTCGCTCTATGTTTCTCATTTCTGGGTTTTCATGGATATTTTCTACATCTCCTAAGATTTCTTGTTCTGATCGATCTTCAACTTCTTCATTTTTTGATGAATCTTCACTTTTTACATAATCAAGAACATTATCTTGTGGAAGTGGAGGAAGATACTCGTTCTTGTTCTCATTCACTATTTCTAAAGGTTTGCATTCATCAAAAATGACGTCTCTTGATCTGACAAGCTTTTTTCCATCAGGTGACCAAATTCTATACTCATCGTCATTATCGTAACCCATGAGAATACCTTTAATGGCTTTCTTGCCCATTTTCTTGCGATTCTGCTTTGGAATATGAGCATAGCAAATGCTACCGATGACTCTCAGATGTTTGAGTTTGGGCTTCTTCTTGTGCCATACCTCAAAAGGAGACTGTTGGTCGATTCCTGAATTGCTTGTTCGGTTCAAAATGTATGTTGCCGTATTCACCATCTCTGCCCAAAATGTCTGATCAAATAGTCCTGCACGTGCGTGCATCAAAGCTCTTGCAGTCTCTACAACTGTTCTATTCTCTCTTTCAGAACAGCCATTCTGTCGCGGCGTATATGGCATAATCAATCTTTGCCTGATTCCTTGATGGTTTAGAATCCTTCGTACTTGTTCATTGTCGAATTCACCACCGTTATCTGACAAAATCTCTCGAATAGCATACCCTGTAGCTTTGATTTCAGCAATGACTGTGTTTAGCTTGTCTACGACTTCAGATTTGTGCTTGATGAAATAGACAAAACGGTATCTACAGTAATCATCTTTGAAGAGCACATAGGAGCGGTAACCTGACCTCGACTTGCTTTCGAATGGTCCACAAACATCCGTATGGATCAGCAAACCAGGTGAGTTGACTCGTTCTCTAGTACCAAACTTGAGTACATGAGCTTTTCCATAGACGCAACCCTCGCATACACTACGGTCCAGGCTAACTTCTATGCCTAGTTCACGCTTCAAAACCGTTTCCACATGCCTTCTATTCTGGTGGCCAAATCTTTCATGATAAAGCTGTAACACATTTTCCTTATTGACTAAATTGACTTCTCTTGACATTTCTGGTCTTATGGCTTTCATATCAAGTTTGTATAAGCCTCCTGAGCGACTTCTCGATCCCACAAACAATTTTTCTCCAGATAATTTGAAATGACATTCTTCTACCTTGGAAATAAACTCACTGGCAGGATTCTTATCTTGAGCAGACAATGTTGAAAACAAATTATTTCTTATACTAGGAAAATACCATACTTGGGATAGTGAAAATTCGTGTTTTTCTCCATTCACATATGATTGTACTCGTACCGTACCATATCCTAGTGCTGCTATAAAGTCTCCATTTGCTGTTTTTACTTGGTGATCCTGATCAAAGTTCTCAAACAACTCACTTTGGTTGGTGTTGTGGTTTGTTGCCCCATTGTCAACGTACCAATTGTCTTTATCACTCTCGCAAAACAATACAGCGCTTGAGACTGCCAGTAGAGTAACGTTTTTTGTTTTTACTCTATTGTCTTTCTTTTGTTTCTCGGGCTTTGGTGGTCTGCCATCTGTTTTCCATTTGACACAATCTCTAACTTTGTGTCCTCTCAATTTGCAATAATTACAGGTCGAGTTGTTTCTTCTACTTGCTGTTGTCTGAAGAACCTCTTGTCTGGTTTCACACTTCATTGTTGGTGCTTTTTCATATGCACATAAATTGGCTTGTCAAATTGTCAATATTTTTGTCTGTATCTGACATCAAATTCCAGCTAGACTTGAAGGAGAAATACTCAGCAGGCAATGTCTCTGATATTTTGCAAATTAACAGAATTTCAGGCAAGTCACAATTGTCCTTCCATAAGTTACCTTATCTTTGGATATTTCTTTCTGTAAACTGTTCCACAAATTCTTTAGCTTACACGTATGCGTTGCGATATCTTCATCTGCTTGTTTCACATAACTGAAAAATTGCATACACACATCATACGTCTTATTCTCGACATTTCCATCAAAAAGTCTGTGCAATTCCAGCCACATATCTCTCGTAGTTGAAAAACGCATACCTTTTTCTAAAGTTTCTTTTGTCATGTTGACCGTCAAAATTAGTAGGGCACTACTATCAGCCTGATTGAAGTCCGCCAAATTTTTGTCATACTGGATTTCTCTTCCTGCAACGCATTTTCTACTAATGGTTAAGGGGCTTGCAATTTGCCTTCTAAAACTTCCAATCCTCCTCTCACGCCTCTCAGCAGAATACAAAGCTTGTATTTCCAAGTCGACCAATTTGATTTTCCCTTCCAGTAGGCCTATCTGTACTTTGCTAGCTTCCATTTGCTCCTCAAAAACTTTTTGTCACCTGCTTCTAGGGAATAACTTCATTGCGACACTTCACCTACTCTTGGGACTTTTTTCTTACTTTCTATTACTTCCAGATGTAGAACTCGTTTTTCTAGTCTAGTAACCACATTCTGCTACCATGTTGAAGTACTTTTAATAGATCTTATCTGGTTTTAAAGTAAGGAAAAACGATGACTTAATTGACAGTTTTAATTATTCATAAACATCATCTTGTCAAACTACAACCATAATAAATATATACAGAGTTGACTACGAAAAATGTTCAATGCTCTTTTGGAAAGTCTTCAGGCTTCAACATATTTTTCTATTATTTTACCATATTAAAATTTTCTCAAAAAGAATTGTAAAGTAAAACTCATTGTTATGATGATGAATTTATTGAAGTTCGAAACGTTGGCGAGAAAGCAATAAAAACGATTGCTTTCAATAACATTGATCCTGATCCCAACCAATAGGCTAGTAGATATAGATAATCAATTAACATTAATTCTAAAAGTTTTTAAACTTCAATGGTATATTAGTGCATTAATAAAAACAAACTATAAAATTTTGCAGAAGTGTGCGATGAACGTAATATTGTTTTAATTGTAAAAAACGTTTTCATGCATTATTTTTGCACAGAAAATTGCATACATATAGTAATGGTGGTTTACAACATGCATTAAGTTTGAACCTTGTGAAAGTTTTTGTCATTTGTTTAAGTTTTTCATTGTAATTTATTCGAAAAAATCACAAAAATTCTTCAAATTGGATAAGTGAATGAAAAAAGGTTTAAAATATTCACTTACATTTGCAACCATTTCTGAAAAACGCATCAGTTATATGTCAAACTTTTTAATCGACGCTCCCATTTTCAATACAGACAAGCATTGGACTGATTACAAAAGTTGTTCGTTGAGGTTGTAAATAAAGATAATATCGGTCTCAGTGGATATGTAACTTTGCAACCTCATACGAAAAATGGAACCTATTTATCCACTAATATAATTTTTTGCATTTTTACAACTGCTGAAATAATTGCAAAAGTTCTGCAAATTGCAATTAAAATTACGACTAATATTCTACGTGACGTACGAGATTTACTACAGTCATTGTTCAACGAAACATTTTTTTGGGTAATTGATTTGTTTTTTTATAATTTGGCCATAAATTGTAAACATTGTGCAAATTGGTTCAAGATATAGGTATATTAGACCGACATTTGTCTACAGTGGTCCAGTTGAATACTTTATTATCTATCGCGTATATCTGTTATATTTTGTACTGGTTGATTGAAATTGCATTCGAAGAATAATACTGTTACGTAGTCAATAACCATTACAATATTTGAAACTTATTATTAATCTCAGTTCTCACTGTTTCCTACTAATCAGCGAAATGAATTTAATCTAATATTTTCGAATGCAACAATCGAAAGAGTACAACATTTTGTTGAGTTCTGGTAAAAGACTATTGAAAGATATTGATTTTTTATCGCATTAGAAATGACATGCAATCATTCTTCATTTAAAATTTTCACTTGTCACAACATGACTTTATAGCAATCGACGAGAATTTAAAATAAATAGGTATTCTATGCTCTATGGAAGTAAGGATACGTTATCCATTGTATATCATCAAACAGGAACGTTGCTGAAAAATAAAAATTTGTGAAATCGATATTACATCACAAATTTAATTTTGACAAGTATGTATTTCTTGAAATAAATAAAATCATAATTTACCTTTCCACTCGACTTTCTCCAATTGTGGTTTCGCATTAAAAATTCTATTGAATCCGAATGGAGGACTGAATTGTAATCGACACGTAAGAATCATTTTCCTGATTTATAAAAATTTTGAAAATGAATAGGGGAAAAACATGTTGGTAGACAATCCAATTTCAGTTGCAGCTCCAGGACTATTAGGTGAATGTGCATTGTTTTTGTTTAGTTAAATAGTTGTTGGTCATAAAAATACGATTGACAGTCTTCTTGTTATTCTGGTAATAAATCATGTAACTAAACTTATGTGCATTCATTACCTTGCACACAAAAATTTGTGATGTAACACAGTACAACTGTACGAGTGTTTTTTAAATCTCAATATTTCCTTCATTTGTTAATTAATCGGGAAAATTATGAAAATGTGTCGAGAGATTCTCAATCCTCCATCAAAAGTACTCAGAGTATTTTTTATGCAAATTCCTAATTGTAATATGATGTTTTGAATTCATATCGGAAAAGTTAGCTTTCAACATTGAATGATTTCACCTACCGTTGACGAGCTTCTTCTTGGTCGATAGTTAACTTCGTAACACAATGAATTGTCATTTATCAGGTATATCAAAATCAGAAAATGAAAATATAATCAGGAAAATCTATACAAGTGTGTAGATTTTCCTGATTATATTTTCATTTTCAGACTGTGGAAGGTTACTCAAATACATGTCAAGAAACGTTGTTCCTCCACAAAAAAACACATTAATTCAATAATCAAAATCAGATTCAGATAACACAGGAGTTGCAGAAATAAATATTTCTTTAATTCCTAATGCTCCGCATTGTTAGATAGTTTGCAAATTATTATACTGCACCAATTGGTAAAATGAGTTGTCTGTCCGATTCGCAAAACTTTGGCTTTTTTCGTAGAGTACAAATACGAAAATATTTTTCTTTTCACTTTACCCTCATTTCCGTGTTGCTGACGAGGTTGAAAATTAATGAGAACATTGTACGTCAGGACATCTCCACTTGCAACCATTATTTGAAACTTTTGTAATAATTTCGATATTTATTTTAATAAAAAAAAAACAAAAAATTCCGTTTGACGCAAGAGGTTGCAAATTGAAACTCTTGTCAAGAAAATTATTTTTGTTATTTTCTCGAGTTTGCAGAACTTTTGGAATTTTCATCAAAAAATTAGGACCAACAACAATTTTTTTTCGATAAAACAAACAATTCCGTTTTGTTTGAATAGTTGCAAATTTATCTGAGGATGTGAATTACTACATTTCAAAACTTCGAAAGTTTGCAGAATTTTTGCAAATTTTTCCGCGCTAATAATGTGAAAATTCATTAAATCCTGATTATCAATATCTTCCGTTCAGAAAAAAGGGTTGCAAAATCAGACTGAATATCATATGGAAGTCCTCTTCACTCTACTGAAGTTTGGAGACTTTTGTTATCAATATTAAATTTTGGGAAAATCATGTCTATCTCTATTGGCCTACAAACCGTTTGACGAACATATCTGTGGATCACCAAACTTACCATAATAATGAGAATATACCTAATTATTTTCTGGGTTGAATGGAAGAACTTTCACTATTATATCCGGATAAGGGTGACTCTAACATATTGTCACTCTCAGTTATATAAACAATCTACTCAACATGATGTAATATTTTTAGCAAAATGTATGAACACAGATTATTATTATTATTGCGAGGATGTGATCTATCATAGTGAAAATGTTACAACTAACCCCAGTATTCCCTGCAGTTGTGTTGA
Organism: Gonioctena quinquepunctata; assembly: GCA_018342105.1. NCBI lineage: Eukaryota > Metazoa > Arthropoda > Insecta > Coleoptera > Chrysomelidae > Gonioctena > Gonioctena quinquepunctata. The sequence continues at coordinate 231,482 of JAFIRS010000173.1, forward strand.
CACGTGCTAAAAATAAGAGTCATTATCTCACGGCAACATTATAGTATTAATTATAGTATAACATGATGAAATTATGATTTCATGATAGGGAACGGGTGAGATAAATAATTCAATCTTCATCATCTTATTTTTATTTTACCTGCAAAATAATATTATTATTCGATGAAATTGTGACGAATCAATTTATTTTAGGGCAAACTTGTTATTAATCAATAAAAATTCGGTGATATGTTATTTATTTGTTAAGTTTCGTAACGGAAAATTAATGCTAGGAAAAATTTGTTATTTTTCAATCGATTTCATTGAAAACCTATTGTGAAGCGCTTATCTATGTATTATGATTGAATTCATTTCTCAATCGATGATTTCTTGATAAATTACTCTTACAATAAAAATATTTTAGTGGTATTCAGACTATTAGTTGGGAAGGTATTCTACATTATTATCACATTTATTTTGTATTAATAATTCATTAAGCTTTGTTCACTGTTACAGCTTAGTTCAATGTGATTGCTTCTGTCTCAATTTTTATCCGGGACATACCATTGTTTCAATTGAGTTTTCTGTGTAACTGCACATTGAAAAAAATAATCAGTGGAATTCATTCGATTGATTCAGTGTGGCGTTATTTGTGGTGGATAGTGATGAGAAATGTTGCAGAAGATTTTTATCTGAAGATTTAACTGGTATGTATTTCCTGAAGTTGAAATTTGGTAAAGTTATAAGATTGAAAAAATTTATTTACAATTTGATACATTTATAATTTTGGTTTTCACATAATACATAATGCACCTAGACCTAGGGTCCGTATGTCAGAATTATTCATTATGAATACTTAAATCACATTTCAAAACATGTTTTAGGTACTCCTAACACCAACACATAAATAAGCTGTGTATTACTCTAGACTGTATAGAATCAGATACCAACCATAACAATTCCAAATATACTGAATAATTTCCAAATACATGACGTCTGAAAACTTTAGAGAACTGTTAATAATGAATCAACAGATTTTCTGGAACGTATGGATATAATTTAATAAAAATAAAAATATGCTTACGAGGTAGTATATGGACCATCAAATTCAGATAATGTAGCTCTTCCTGAAATATGACGAGATAATATGTATGAGTGATTTCAACATTAGTTCACAGTTTTCTAGTAATATCCTGGCCTAGGTTTTTCACTTCTTTCAATTTAACACAACATATATGTATAGGAAATCACACCGGAGTCACCAATATCAATATGTCACTTGATTACCCTTCTCAAATCTAGAAAATGCTGTCCTTCGTGAAGCAGATAAAGCAGACCATTCCGTCATTTCTTGTTCATTTCAATCTATCTAACAATCAAGCACTATGTGACTTGATTTTCTAGGGGCAGAAGTGATAATACTCAAATCTTTTATCACCCCTAGAAATTTACGTTGCTTATGACGCCAGAATACTATGCAGGAAATATGTTCCTTTCTCAATTTCAAATCTCGGGCGCCAAATTTGATAGTGGTTTACCAACATATGGAGATGCGGTACGTCCAAGGGTCTGGTATTTTGACACTTTTTGAATTATTCTAAAGACTGTAGGATTCAAATGAAAATTTTGTTACTGGACACCGGTTGCATTTATGTTCCCCAGAGAGACAGACAGAAAGACATTTCCTTGCTCTTAACCTGAAACTTGGTTCCGTTACTCTTCTGAGCCTATGAATAATTTGCATGAAATGGAAAGGGTTTTCCAGAGTAAACAATATAGTTACCGGTCTGACGAACTTAAATAGGCATATAATACATAACCATATTTGCACGGCTAATAACGCGAAATTTTTACCCAACTCAATCCTGACTAGATAGGGTCTTTGTAAATCAGTATAACTTCAACCCTTCCAAAAAAAGAATTTCTCCCATAACACGGTTATGTGACAGTTAATTTTTCCTTTCCGATTAAAACCATTATTAATCCAGAAAAAAATATTATTACCACGTTCCACTTGGATTTTCTCTGAGCTTCACGTTCGCAATATCCCCAGCTATGATACGTCACTCCGATCCTCTTCTGGTAATATTACATAATTCAATTCTCAATGCTTAGAATTTTTTTTTACAGTTGGTTTCGTTCGGCGATTTCCCTGAACTCAACCTACGTTAAATACTGGGCTTGGATACAGACGACAAAGCATCAAAGTGATTTTCATAAAATGGAATATATATATAATCCCCTCAGTGGAGCAACAAACCGGTTAATTACAAAATCACCTTCGAGAATCGTGAAATTCCTTATGGATTTTGAAACTAGAAACTTTAGTTCTGCAAGTATTTTATGGGACAATTTTTTTGGACAACTAGAACTTGTTTTATATCTCGCGGCCGCTGTTCGAATTTGGTTATGCCCTGAAGTTTAACACCGGAGTAAAATTGTTGTTATGTTATACTGTGAACGACAGTGGCTTAAGTTTGACGTTTTTCCAGAACTCAAGACAATGGAAAAACTTAAACTCACAATTTGAAGTGATGTAATCTTCCGTGTCAGTTGTATTTATTCGGCGTTTTTCCCGAACTCAAACAACTGATAACATATCGTAACAATTACCAGGGCTACAAATGTTCAGACTACTTGTGAAAGATTCCACACGACAAAACACCTGCAAGAGCTTGAATATAGGTTTTGCCTCAACCCAAACAACTGGGGGTTTCAATATCACCCTGAAATTAACTTAGCAGGTAAATAAAAAACAATATGACGGTAACAACTCATGGAACAAGCAAATATTCGCACTGTAGCAAATTGATTAATCAACATATTTCAGGAGGATTTCCTTCTCTTGCACAAAATTTAATCAAATCGGAATATACACGATGCAGTCCTCTGACCAGCTCAAACTCAACGGCAAATTATCGAAAAATGGGAATAACAAAAATGCATAAATAATGTTTCACGAGTGCATCAGTACACGTAGACCGGGCGCCCATAACACTTTTTTAATGTATCATAACTTACCGCTCATAACTATCTTGAATTCCATGAATATGTGCCCGACATCACAGACATCGCATCGCCGACCAAAATCCGTGACTACAAAATGCTGTGCCGGCGCGATCAAAGTGTTTCGAAAACCCAGATTTTGGAATCATAAGCTTCCATTCGGCATACATTGCAACTAACTATTAAAACTTTTTAACAAAAAATCAAACCGACGAAAACATCAACTGAAAAGCAAAAAATAAAATAAACCTTCTTAGTCTAAATGATAATTGAGCTCCCAAACTAATGTAAGTAACTGATTTTGAGTCGGCGCCAAACAAACAATTATCGAAGATCATTATCTATGAAAGAAGTCATCAAAACGCAGCCGTGCATCTCGTTGCCATCATTTTACGCTTCACCTAATTCAATTGCTAGTTTGTTTGGCGCCGACTCAAAATCAGTTACCTACATTAAATTAGGAGCTCAATTATCAATTAGACTAAGAAGGTTTATTTGATTTTTTGCTTTTCAGCTAATTTTTTCGTCGGTTTGATTTTTTTTAAAAAAGTTTTTATTTTTTACTTTTCAGTTCCGTATTTCGTCGGTTTAATTTTTTGTTGAAAAGTTTTTATTTTTAAATTTTTTGTGGCTAAAATCTACCAATTACTACCTACTTGTTTTTTGATTACTTCCATAATACTTACTCACCCACCTTACTTCAACTATTACCAGTTGAATAATATGATTATCTACTTTTACTATTTGTTGTAATATAAATTATTTTCGTTGTTCTGGTTAGTTCATTTCATTACTCTGTATATCATTCCATCCTCTCATAATATATACTGATTTTGACGGAACAAGAATAATGTCAGTAGCGATCTGTCATTGTCAACTACGTATGTGTGTGCCAATGTTCACTAGTGAAAAATCAATTATCCCCTATTTTTCCACCCGTGAGGGTGGCTAATTCCTTTCGAAATCCAAATATAAGGTATACCCTATCTATCAAAAAAAGAATCATCCAAATCGAAGAACCCAGTACAAAGTTATGCCTGATAGAATCGGTTAACGGACCAGAATTCAGAGGGTGAGTGATCAATATCCTTCATTTCGCTACCCTTAGGGATGGATTTCATCTTTTGAATTCAAATGGGACCAAACTCGAAGTACACCCTATCCACTGAAAAAAGAATCATCGGACGCCTCAGTAAAAAGTTATGCGTGATCATACATAAAAAAATATGATGGAAAAACATAAAATATACGGGTCGAATAGAGAACCTCCTATTTTTGGTTTCGTCGGTTAAAAAAAATAGAAATTGGGCGGAAGCCAATGCCGAACATGTAGAATGGCTATGAAGGGCACTAGCGCCCCAGACTTTTGTAATAGAAATATTCCAAAAATTATTAAACCCTACTGTTCGACATTTCGTCAATATACCTAATTATTCACTACAATTCAAAACAATATGGTTGCCAAACATTTTGGTTCTATTCGCTGTGTGCATTAGGCTGGAGATGATAGATGAAACTATGACAGCTCTCATAGTGGCAGAAGTAGGTAATGATCCTGGTAATCACAAGCACAAGCTGAAAACTTTCGGTTTCTGAGGTCTCCCCGTTCAAAATATTGTACCATTCTTCAGATGAATAAACATTATTATTATCGTAGTGGCAACGGTCACGGTTGGGTATCATAACAACATACATAGAATAACAATATAGTCGATTGCAGAAATAGTACGTGTAAATCTCATACATTTCCAACTGCATCACATAACCTGCAGTAAAGAGATAAGCGTTCTCTTATTCCACGATATCTCAATCACTAATTCCGGGACGTGAGGTTTTCATTCCATAAATATTTGACATGTTTTCCGTTTTCTATTTGATCGTCTAGAAGTGGATAGTAAAAGTATCAACCAAGTTCTGTGGGACGGTGTTGCGCCGGTGATGAAAAGCAAATAACGACTTAAACTGCGAGTTCGGGAACGCATGGACGGTATTGCAAACTGATCAATCAACCTTATGAACAGGGGACAGAGATACTTTCGATGTCTTTCTGAGTTGTCTATCATACACGGCATTCTATCAGGACAAAGAACCTCGCAGAGGATTTTTAATTTTCACGAACTGGTTTCGGTTACAAGAGAAATTGGCCTTACATATTAACTTATGTTGAAATAGTTCAAGTACGAAGAGTAAACATCGTTACTTGTACTGTATGAGGAGAAATAGGTACGTAATATTCTGTTTGACAATTATACGTGTTAGAGTCTTGCGTTGAATCTGATGAATGAATGAATAATCTGATGTTATATTGGTACTTTTTTTAATTTGTTAAACTACTTGGCTCCCTCACTTTTTGATGTTCTCAAGACCTTATGAACCTGCGACCTCAATATATTAACCTGCAAGCACATTACTTGCCGTATCTAACAGAACACAGAAGTAGCATACTTCATAATATTCAAAATATCATAACTCGACATGGATAACCTCCAAATGCGGTGAACTATCATATCAATACAAATATTTTTTATCATTTACTTACTTTTTTCTTTGACAGAAAATAACTTCGATTCAGGAACTAGTAGTGAGCACAAAATTGTTATATCGTGATAGATTATTTAGAAATTGTTAAAAAAATGTAATTGTTACATAGTGAGTATCGGAAATAAAACAGGAAAACTTCAGCAATCGAGTCACTAGAGGGCATTACGAGTCTTGCATACAGCGAATAGGAGCATAGCCGCACCTGTCCACTTCCGTATTTCAAGTGTCATTATGTGTGACATCATAACCTTCTTTTTCAAATTTCGATACTGACTTAATAGAATGGCAAATATTGTGAATCAACTATTGCCAAAAAAAATAAAATAGCTATATTGGATGTAAAAACCTCTGTAAATTGCGGATCATATGTTCAAATAATATAATCACAACTTACTGTTCGGGATCAAATAATAGCTACAAAGGGAATCATTTCATCGTATTTATAGCGCCACTCTGCGCCACTGTTACATACGCCACTGCGGCATTCTTGATAAACGGCAGTTCAGCTTGGGCTTCTCGAAGTCTTAGCTAAATATCGATACTTTCAACCATCGATAGTAAACGATAGTTTGAATGTTTTGAGGTTAGGTTGTCGGTTAAACGAAAAGTGTGATTGTAGAATATCCGATGGACGCAATGACAAAACTTGAACACATTTAGTTTGTAATGGAAATTATAAGTTTATTCCATTTGGGTATTATTTTCATTCTGTTCTATGAGTTTCTTTTTTTTTCATTAAATAAACGTAATTGTAGTCAGTGCCTCATCGATCCTATTTATTTGGCAGGTAATTTTTCATAACATTTTATAATATTTTCCGTTTGTATATATTGACGAACGGTAGGGTATAGTAATCTTTCAATCTTGACCTATTTGGGGTAACAACAATTATATTATAACAATAGCTGGTACCCGTGTACCTTCGTCCGCATTGAATTTGTTTTTTTCCTTTTTTTTGTGTTGTTTCATCTAGTTTATGCCTTTAACTCTGCGTGCTTCCCGTTAAACTGTTTATCGTTATCCCGTTTACGCGTTATCCCGGTAACCTCTTATACCGGTCCTGTTATCCCGTTATTCCGTTTCCTTTTATCCCGTTAACCGTTTTTCGTTAACCCATCGCGTTATCCAGTTTCCTCTTACCCCGTTAACCCGTTTTCCATTATACCGTTATGCGAGTTTCAGCAAAATGGATAGCGCGGAAATATTGGTTGTGTTCATACAGTGCTTCTCAAAAGTCCCCTCCCCCCTCTTATTTTTGGAGCGATTATACATAAATAAGTGAAATTTGGAAACTGAATATTGAAGCTTGTAAACTTCCCTACTAGTGATGATAGATGACGAAATCGTCAAAGATGACGTCACAAGGCCATTGTGACCAATAATTTTAAATGGAACCCTACGGCAAGCGACACCTCTTTTAAAAGGTATCGAAAAAACCTATTCAATGATACTAATTTTGTTTGTGTTCATGGCAATTTTAATTGCTCATTGGTAAACATTAGAATTTAAATTCCATTCAGTATGGTATTAATTACAGATTTAAGAATCAGTATCTACTTGAAGAAATTGCTCGAAGTGACCTCCATTCACTTCCTGACAGTGAAATATCCTATTTTTAAACTCTTCTCGTACTTTTGCAAATGTGTCTGCGGAAACAGCCTCACATTCTGCAACAATACGTTGTTTTAAAACGTCAATATTATCAGGTTCAGTGGCGTAAACCTTCGATTTGAGGTACCCCCACAGAAAAAATCCAAAGGTGTGAGGTTCGGTGATCGAGCTGGCCATTCCGTTGAACCTCGTCGACCAATCCATCTACCACGATACTCCTCATCCAAATACCGTCTTACTGCACCGTAATAGTGTGGAGGAGCACCATCCTGATGGAATGTTATTTCCAAATTGCCGAATTCATCTGGATTATCCTCCAAAATTTCAAGGAATAACGGGTCTATTAAGTTTTGCAACAGCTCCAGATGAACCTCACCAGTTGAATTAGTATTTGAAAAAAGATGCCCAACGATGTGGTTTCCCAGAATACCTGCCTAAACATTCACCTCCTGGGGAAATTGGGTATGTGTTTCACGAAACAGGTGAGGATTTGCGTCAATCCAATACCTCACATTCTCTGTATTTATATTTCCATTTAGATAGAAACTACTTTCGTCACTAAAATGAATGGTTTTGATATAGTCTGGCTGTTGGTTAATTTTAGTTTCCATATTTTCACAAAATTCTATCCTTCGGTCTGGGTCGTCGTCTGAAAGTTGATGAACCATTTTTAATTTGTATGGATGAAATTTGTTTTTTTTCAACTCCCTGTGTACTGTACTACGACTGACTTCACATACTTCTGCCAGTATATCAATCTTTTTCTCATCAGAAATTTGTGGTCAGCCAGATCGTTTCGCATCATTATTACAACCCGTTGTTCCAAACTTACGAAGAAGCTTCCTTAAATAAGTCCTCGAAACGGGGCGATTGGGAAACCTCTCATTAAAAATGCGTTCTGCTGCATGAATATATTGTCCAGTTTCACCAAGAATTTAGGATCGCTGCTACTTTATCACCTAAAGCACGTACCATTTCGCTTCTTGAAGCACTTAAACGTTCGGCTCACAACAGTTTAACAAATCATCAAATTGTACAAAAATATTGAAAGTACCAAAAGCTGCTAAAACAATTAAACGTTCGATCAACAATACACGAATTATTAAATGTACAAAAATTCGAACAATTACAAAAACGTCAAATTAGAAAGACTAACAAAAACGTCAGCTTATTTGACAACTATCCAGAGGCGGAGCTTGAATTTGGAATTTTAGTATCAACTGATTTAATTTATCACAGCTTTGCGTTTTTCAAAAGCGAATTGACAAAACTGCCAAAAACACAAACAAAATTAGTATCATTGAATAGGTTTTTTCGATACCTTTTAAAAGAGGTGTCGCTTGCCGTAGGGTTCCATTCAAAATTATTGGTCACAATGCCTTGTGACGTCATCTTTGTAGATTTCGTCATTTATCATCACTAGTAGGGAAGTTTACAACCTTTAATATTCAGTTTCCAAATTCCACTTGTTTATGTATAATCGTTCCAAAAATAAGATGGGGGGAAGAGGACTTTTGAGAAGCACTGTATATCTGTGTATAGCAGGTTTCAAGGCGATCGGTTGAACGGTATAGAAGTTAATGCACTGCAGCGCCATCTAGTGGCGAGCCAACTTTCAGAACAAGAATCAACCAAATATTTCGTTCCTTGCGTCAGTTAAGATCAAAAGTGCATACAAAAATTATGATTTCTACAGTGTGTCCGATTTTCCTCCGTAATTGTCGCGATTTTTTCACCTGAAAACTTTACCAGAACTATAACAAACAAAATAAATGAGGAATTGCGCATACCTATCGTTCGAATCCTGAATAATGGTCTTGAATTCTAACAAAAATCCCATAGAACAAAGCATTTTCCCGAATTCTCCAATTTTCCGGACAACTTCTCCAAATTTTCCAAAAACCCAACTCGGACCATTGATAATATATTATTGAAGTTATGCGTTAACCAACAAACAGAGCAATTTATTCATATAGATCTGGTGTACCCGACTAATTTGTTCGGTGTTACGATTTATCTACTTGATTCCGTGTAACGCATAGGTGAGGGAGCCTCACTAATAACATAAATGTTCCGCAGTTACATTTTTTTGTTCGGCACAACTCAATTTATCCGGAAATATCTGCAGATCAATTTTCTGAAGCTATTAAATCAATTCAATGAAATTAAATTGATGCAAAGTTTTTTTAGTAATTACGAATAACATAGCTAATCATTTTGTTCGGGGGTTATATTAATATTGAAATATGATGGAATTCGTCATGAAAGACCATCGCTGAACGGTGTAGTATAATTTGTTTACAATGTTTGCGTTTTGTTATTCATAACAAATGTATGTCCGATCAATTTGTTCGGCATATATTTTTTAAATGAAAAGTGTGACTGTGTGCACGTATCGATATAATCGATGAAAAAAAATTGTTTTTCGTGCATAAAATTTTATGCACGAAATACAATTTTCTTTCATCGATTATATATTTTCTATACTTTGATTTCATTTCATATTTGTTGTAGAATTGACGCCGAACAGTAAGCTATGTTGTCACATGATACCGGAAATACGGAAGTGCGCAGGTGCAGCTAGGCTCCTAGCCAACCAAAAAGTTCGGCGATCGTATTGTTTCGAATTGTAGTGAATAATTAGCGATATTGACGGAATGCCGAACAGTGAGTCATGATAATTTTTGGAATATTATTTTAAAATAGCCTGGGGCGCTAGAGCCCTCCATAGCCACGCTGCATGTTCGGCATTGGCTTTCACCCAAACATTTTTGTTTAAATAGTCATTCGCAACGCATGCCGAACGGAAGCTTATGATTCCAAAAACCTGGGTTTTCGAAACACTTTGATCGCACCGGCGCAGCATCTTGTTGCCATGGATTTTGGTCGGCGATGCGATTTTCGTGATGTGGGACACAAATTTAGGGAATTTAAGATAGTTGTGAGCGGTAGGTTATGATACATGAAAAAAGTGTTATGGGCTCTCGGGGAAGCCAAGCTCAAAATGGATACACAATTTTCCACTTACAGATACCTCAACGCTTCTGGAGCACTTTCACTATCAGATTCCTGAGTTTCTACGTTACTTTACTTCAAAACTTTCAACTTGGTTTTATAACAGGAACAAGCCTTATAGGCCCTTCATCTTGCTTTTTATCAGTATCAAATCTATGGCAGTATTGAAAGAAAAAGTCCACCAAGAAAAGCGCTCTTTGGTTCCTTTCAGGGTAAGAACGATACACTTTTTGTTCGTTAATACCAGCAACCTTATGGTTGATTGAGTGCTTGTTACAAAAAATATTATCGTTTTTCCTATCGCGAGTTTGGTTTCTTTTTCGTCTTTAACAAAAACCCTCCAAGGAGCTTTTCATCCTTTTTATAAGATGTAAAAAAACATAGTTATGTTTTGTTCCTGATTACTACGTTAATTCCACTGGCTTTGTTTGTATACATTTATTTTCTAAAATAGGAGTAAAACTTATTGCCAGCCCGGAAACAGTGGTAAAAAATGATTCGTTATAACTATTCATACACATTTTTCAGTTGTATCAACATAACCAATCACAATAAGATTTCGAGGTTCTACCATGGGTACGTACCTATTCATGATATCGAATCAGTAGGTGACAAAATCTATTTTTGAATAACAACATTCTGCTTTTGGCTGATAGGTATTCTCTGCTCAATACGTCGTATAACAATAATATATATATATATATAAAAAATTTAGATATAACGACTGAAAATTAGTATGAACAGTGGGGAATAACGGGGATCTTCAGTCAGCACAAGTGTTGAATTATGAAAAACTCTTTAATACGTTAGACCGAGCTTTCGTATCAATTACGAAACTTCTTCAGGGTCCTAAAATATGTAAATTATATTATTGAGAAAAAATACTCAAAATTAAGGAAGTACTCACAGTGATATGAGTGGTTGATTGATAAACATTAACTTTAAAAAATGTAATTTACATATTTTAGGACCCTGAAGAAGTTTCAAAATTGAAACGAAAGCTCGGACTAACGCATTAAAGAGTTTTTCATAATTCAACACTTGTGCTGTCTGAAGATCCCCGTTATTCCCCACTGTTTATATATATATATATATATATATATATATATATATATATATATATATAATATATAAATATATATATACATATATATATATATATATATTTATATATATATATATATACATGAAAAAGGAAATTGTGGCATATTGGACAAATATGTTGATTGATTGATTTGCTAAAGTGCAAATTTTTTGTTGTTTTATGAGTGGTTATCCTTATATTGTTTTATTTTTATTTTTGCATGCAAGTTTAGTTCAGGGTAATATTGAAACCCCTACTTATTTGTTGCTTGGGTTTGAAATGAAACCTTTGCGGTTTATGTCAACGGCCAAGTTGAGTCAAAATGAAATTATTTTTTCTTGAAACGAATATTCGTGTCCTCGCAAGAAATATTATCATTTGCAGGTGTTTTATCGCATGGAATTTTTCACAAGTAGTCTGAAAATGTGTCACCCTGGTATTGTTACGTTATGTTATTAGTTGTTCGAGTTCAGGGAAAACGCCGAATAAAAACAACTGACGCGGAAGATTACATCAGTCCAAATTGTGAATTTAAGTTTTTCCATTACCTTGAGTTCGGGGGAAACGCCGAACTGATGCAACTGTCGTGCAACAGTATTACATAACAACAATTTTTCTCTGGTGATTGAATTCATGGAATAACCAAATTCGAACAACGGCCGCAAAATATAAAACAAGTTATAGTTTACAACAAAATGTCCCATGAAATACCTGGAAAGCAAAAGTTTCGAGTTTCAAAAGTTATAGCCTTACTCCGGAATTCTTGGGAGTAGTATGAATTTTACGATTCTTGAAGGTGATTTTGTAATTATCCGTTTTATTGCTCCACTGAGGGGATTATATTTATTTTATGAAAATATTGTCTGTATCCAAGCCCAGTAGTTGCCGTAGGTTGAATTCAGGGAAATCGCCGAACGAAACCAACTTCAAAAAAGAATATCGAGGCTTTAGGAATTGAATTATTTTACATTACCAGAAGGGTCTAGCACAAGGATTGAAGTGAAGTATCACAGCGGAGGATATTGCGAACGTAAAGCTCAAATAATATCCGAGTGGAACGTGGTAATAATTTTTTCTCAGGAATAATGAGGGTTTGATTCGGAAAGGAAAAGTCATTGCCACAAACCTAAAAAATCACTTTCTTAGTCTGTCACATGACCGTGTTATTAGATAAATTGTTTTTTTTAGAAAGGTTGAAGTAATACTGATTTACGAACACCCTTTCTATTTAGGATTAAGTAGGGTGAAAATTTCGCATTATCAGCCATGCAGATATGGTTATGTATTATATCCCTATTTAAGTTCGTCAGACCGATAACTATATTCAGGTCAAGCCATGTGTATACAGTGCGGTCCATACGTATGGAATAAATTCATTTTTGGCGTTATTATGTATTTGTTTGAAAAAACCTGAAAAAGGTCGATTTTTACTGTCAATTTGACAATTCACAGTGTGGAAATATTACCCCCTTCTTGCACCTCCTCGTAAATTTGAAATGAGAAGGGGGGTCGTGTGGCACCTTGTTCGAAAGAATTTTTAGTCTTTGTTCAGCAATATTAAAATTTTAGAATTTGGTGCAATCATAACTGAGAAAATTAATTTTGAAAATGTAAAATTTTGATTCTTTACGTAGAATGAAGGAAATAATGTTACATAATGTTTAGGAAGTATTTTTCAATCCATTTCACAATCAAATAAAATGTTCAAAATGTCCACCATTCACTTCTTGACAATAAGCAAGTATTTATTTGAATTATCGTACAACATTTTGTATTAACTCAGGGGTTATGTTGTTAATTTCTTCCGTTATCCTAACCTGCAATATTGTCTGGTCTACTGAAATATTTTTTCGATTTCAAATAACCCCATAAGAAGTAATCGAGAGTAGTCGAATCGGGGTATCTAGACGGCCATTCAATCGTTCCACGTCTTCCAATCCACCTTTTGGGAAAACCTTCGTTCAAATGATCTCTAACAACACATTTTCATTGTGGTGGAAAGTTCATAAAAAAATCCAGATAAACCTCACCATTAACTGTGCCTTCAAAAAAATAAGGACCAATAATTTTGTTGTTAATGATACCAGCCCCAACGTTCACTTTTTTAGGATATTGTGTGTGAGCCTCACACATCCAATGAGGATTTTCTCTGTTCCAATATCTTCTGTTTTGTCTATCAACCGTTTCATTTAAATGGAAAGTAGCTTCACCAGAAGAAACAATTTTGTTTATGAACTGCAAATCTGCTTCCATTCTGTCCATCATCAGTTCACAGAATTGTTGCCTCTTATCAGGATCATCCTCATTTGAAACTGAACCAACTGAACTTCATAAAGATGGTATTTTTCTTTATAAAAAGCTCACAATATCGATGATTTACTTACATCATTGTCGGTGGCAAGTTGTCTACTTGGCATATTTTTTCCTCATCCAATTTAACATTTTGACCTGGGTTTTTAATAGTTTTTACATGTCCAGTTTCACGAAATTTTGTTTTTATTATGCTAACTGTAGACTGTGAGACGTGTTGACCAGGGTGTTTATTTTCAAACATTTCACAAACTTCCTTTTGAGCTTTTGTTTTGTTACCGCAACCAATCATAATTAAAATGTCTATTCGGATGAATGAGCCATAGATTAATCAAATACACACACAAATATTTTTCAATACACTGACGTGTGTCAGCAACTTATTGATATCAAAACAACAGTAGGCTAGTAGATTGACATTACATTATTTATATGGGTTTTGTGAATAATTTATTGGTGTCTTGAACGACTTTTTCCTGACTCTTAGCAAAACAGCTAAGAAAATACCTGATTATTTCTTATGGGTTATTTAAAATCAAAAGTATATTTCAATAGACCAGACAATATTGCAGATTTAAAAGTTAGGATAACGGAAGTAATTAACATCATAACCCCTGAAGTCCACAAAATGTTGTACGAGAATTCCAAGATCGACTTGCTTATTGTCAAGAAGTGAATGGTGGGCATTTTGAACATTCAATTTAATTGTAAAATGAATTGAAAAATACTTCCTGAACATTATTTCCTCCATTCTATGTAAAAAATCAAAATTTAACATTTTCAAAATAAATTTTCTTAGTTATGATTGCACCACATTTAGAAAACTCAATATTGCTGAACAGATAAATCCCTTTCGAACAAGGTGCCACGCCACTCTGTAAAGTTAATTCTAGTTATTTGTTGAAATAGAATGCCCAGACTATTCAGTGAAGAGCGGTGTGGAGTTCTTTGGACCGCTTTGCTAGTTTCAAATTTTTTATGTTTCAAGCAAAGTTTTAGAAATTGTAAATTTGAATGGACGCCAGAATTTTTATTAAACTAGGACAAAAATCCAAAACCTTATTCAATAATGATTGCACATCAATTAACTTTCCCTCTGTGAATAACTACAACAATAAAACAAATACCAACTTATAATAATCTATTTACAAAAAATTTACATCTCTTCCAAACTCAGAACATTTGAATTCAAAAATTTATTTTCTTATTCCAATGTAAAAAACTAATATTGTTTTGTTTTGCTGAACTGTCGGTTTTTTTTTCGATGACGATGTACCTTGATTGTATTTTTCCTTGTCTAGCACTTAGCTAAACTCCACGAAGTGAATTGGCTCGCAATCAGGGGGTACTTATAGCAGCTGGGCTACCGATCAGGTTAACACGAACATCAGCTTCTGATCCATCAAGTGTGTTCTCAGCGATTTAACATGAAAACAATATTGTTTCTGTCAGAGTTTGATTAACAAAAAATATATTTCTTGAAACTTGGAATCTTTTCAATGCACTCCTCAACTCATTGTTGTAACAGTTGAGTGTAATCTCATCAAGAGATTATTACTTAAAATTAATTGAGTATGCAAATGAATAATATCCAATACTGAAATTGAAGAACTATTATTAATAATTTTATGAATTAACAAAAATTGATCTTTGCTTTATATATGGAAGAGATGATTTTTTCTCTGATCTTGAACAGCCAAGATATTTCGTTATCAATAATTAGAAATCAAAATTTGAGACAATCAAGTTTGTTGAATTTGATTTACGAAAATGACTTCAATTTCAGCGATATTCAAGGAACGTATATGAGTATAAATGTTTGACCAGCCGTCAAATACTTCTTCAAAAAGGTTTCTGAAAATCCAAAGAAAATTCCAAATTCCAAGTACCAATTTATACATGAAATATACATATTAGATCATTTCAACCACATCAAAATCACAGCTCGGTGATTATTGTCACCAAATATGGAACCATACCAAAGATATATAAAAACTATAAAAAATATATACAGTGGGATTCGTAATCCTGACAGAATTTTTCAAAAATATATAGTGAACGACACTGCTATTTTTAGTCAGATTGACCTAAATAAACCTAATTACTGTTTTCATAACCAAAATGCATAGATAAATTCAGATTCTTCCCTTGTGAAGAATTATCTAACGTTCTCTTAAAAATTATTTGAGTGTGACATTTTCAAAATATCTACGGTCCAAACATAAGTACCCAGTACGTACCTTCCTTGATATCACTATTCACTGATTTTGAATTCATATTCGCGGAGAAAGGAAAATGCTCTGATTCACTAAATTATTTCAACATGGCATATTCTACTCTTCAATGGGCAACAAGCTTCAGGAAAACAACGTATCTTAATTGCCGAAAGATCAGAAAAAAGGGCCGAGAATGTCACATGCATCGTCTTAAGTATCCTCGTACTGTCAGATCATTTGCGACAGCTCTTCTTCTCTTAGCTGTAATGATTGTTCTATTACCGACGGCTAGATGTCGCTAAGATTTTCAATAGGTAAAGTGAATAGAGAAGTGAATGAATCACGCATAGAGCATATAAATAAGAAATGTAACAGATATATCGTTACAACTCCTCTTATCATTCAAAATTTTCAAAGGGGGTGCATAATTCAGGGAGGTGCAAGAGGGGGGTAATATTTTGATACTGTAGATTGTCTAATTGACAATAAAAATCGACCTGTTTCAGGTTTTTTTAAACGAATACATGATAACGCTGAAAATTAATCCATTCCACACCCATGAACCGCGCTGTATAAAAACTGTTGTGAAGATGTCATAATCCAGAATTGAATATACCAGCTAATTTGATACTCATTACACGCTGTGATCACTGTGGAAACCGCCTTCCCATTTCTGTCAAATTATTCATAAGCTCAGAAGAGTTACAAAACCAACTTTCAGAGTTAGTAAAGGCATTTATGTCTCTGTGTCTCTCAGGGGTTCAGAAATGCAACCGGTGTCCAGTATCAAAAATTGTTACTGAAGCCTACAGCCTTTTGAAGAATTCAAAAAGTGTCAAATTGTCAGATCTCTGGACGTACCGTTTCTTCATCTGTTGCTATCCTAGTGCGTGGAATAAACCACTATAAAATCTGGCACCCGAGATTTGAAATTGAGAGAGGAACATATTTCCTGCATAGTATTCTGGCGTCATAAGCAATGTAAATTTCTAGGGGTCTAATAAGTTTGGGGGTTATCACTTCTGAGCCTAGAAAAACACGTCATACCTTGGAAATTAAAATATTAGTTTGTTTACTTCTCTTGAACATATCGATGCCGCTTTTGTTACTTTGATTATTTGATATTATCCATTCACGATCAGATTTCATGCATTCGGATTCTCTGGACATATATTACAGTGTAACGTATTTCTGATAGATTTAAGTATTTCCCTATTATTTCTGTGATAATTATTCTGTATGACTGAGGACCAAGGCAGGCATCACAAGTGAGTATTTTACGGAAAAAATCATTGTCTTTCTTGGAGTAAAATAACCGAGTCATGACAAAGTCTTTAGACTCTGAAGGATACTTTGAACAGGAAAAGGAATTTTTCCTTCTAGTTTTCATAAACAATCTAGAATGAACTATTTTTCCTCCAGGATATTCACAACAGAAGGGGGTTCCTAAAATTTTTGGTAAAATTGTTGAAACATTGGAATTATTTGAATAATGTGTTTTTTTCACACTCAGCGTATCTGAATGTATAATAAAAATTATGAAAAATCTGGAAAAGTTTGACGGTTTTTTTCAACTCACTTAATATAGTAGTTGATCCACTGGGACAGAAAAATATAATATAAGATAATAATGAGTTCAATTCATCAAATATTCGGTGAGCATATTCCGAAAATATTCACTTTGAATCCAATAACCTTTCCTAGAGGCTCATTGTCATGCCCAAGACATCACATACATTATCTGGCAAAGACAAGGTCATTATTGTACAGACGCATGTAAAATATTTCATATACCAACTCATGGAAAGTAATATCTTAGTTTTTCTCCATTCACTCAGGAATTTCTCCAACTACTAACAAACACTTCATTGTTAATTATAAATTATAACCTGAAAATCGGTCGATGATCTAAAAATAACACAAGTATCATGTATCTGTGATACAATAACAGAACAATCAAGTTGTCAATATCTCAAGTACTTTCATATCTATTTTCTATTAATAAATCACATATTTTACTCTATTATTTTTGCAACAACGCTCTATTTATAAACTCGTAAATTTTGCAGGTCTACGTACCAGGCAAATTTTGGAGCGTTGTTTAAAAACGATTTTCTGTGAGTAGATTTTCCAACAATGATAATGCGCATTTTATTCATAAAATATATAATTAAGACTTCTGTGTATCCAATGCACCATTGTGGTTATAATACCATACTGGGAATTTGAACCAAATGAAATAAGCTTGTCATACTCCAATCATTTTTCACGTGAATCAATTACTACTAAAACTAGATGGATGAACAAAATCCCGTCTTTTATCGTACATATTTTTTTCCTTCAGATAAGTAACTGTTTTTGAAAGTCGATGTTCAATTATTTTCCTTGTTTTCAATACTTGCAAATCATTAATATATATGGTTAAACTTTATGTATACCCCTCAAAAAAGAAAAAAGTTCAAAAATCATGAAAAAATTCTGAGTGAAAATTACTTATGTTGAAAGTAGTTCCAAAAATAATTGGCGACTTTTGTCGACAAAATTTTGAAAAAATAAAATATAACGGCTAATTGTGATGTTTTTCAGTGTTTTTTCAAAAACTATACGACAGATTTCACTTAAACTTCTTGAATAAACGTCAAATAATTTTAGAAAACATGCTGATACTTTAAATGATTTTTGAACTTATAGTTTTTTATAATTTGCCGAAAATTCAATCCAAACGCACGTATTGAATATCAATCAAATAATGTTGGTATTTGTAACGTATAATATTAGAATAGAAATATGGTACCATTCTCACATCTTTCATTGAGAGGCGGAAGGCCAAACATCTCAATACTGAATTAACTCTACTTCTGCTAGTATCTACTTTGTATTTTGAACATTATCATGGTTTGT
This sequence comes from Gonioctena quinquepunctata, assembly GCA_018342105.1. Classification (NCBI taxonomy): domain Eukaryota; kingdom Metazoa; phylum Arthropoda; class Insecta; order Coleoptera; family Chrysomelidae; genus Gonioctena; species Gonioctena quinquepunctata. Next base: position 250,145 of record JAFIRS010000173.1, read on the forward strand.
GCACGTCCTCTCGAAGAGAAAACTTGGAAAACATGGGAACTACCATGCAGCGGAGAGAATTTTCAATGCAAAATTCCCGGATCATCCATTAACTCGCAAGTATTTGAGGAAACTGATTGAAAAATTCAACAGAAGTGCAGTGTTCATAGGGCCAGTGGAGCAAAGTACCTCACATTTAGCAAATACGATCGACGTCTCAAAATCGAGGGTGAAAAAAATATTGAAGAAACACAAATTCCATTCATACAGAAGACGACCCAGACTGAAGGATGGAATTCTGTGAAATTATGATGGAAAAGATTGCTGGAAACCGCAATTACATTAGGCATATTTATTTTTCAGATGAAAATATTTTTTTTAACGGAAACGTGAATACACAAAATGACCGGTACTGGAGTGACATAAATCACCATATTTTTCGAAAAAGTCACACACAGTTGAAATTAAAACTGGAAAACCATATTGTAGTTACTTTATTCCTGGAAGAAAACTCAAATGTTAATTTATACCTGGATATACTACAAGGAACGATCGATCATCCCATACTCAAAATACCAGAAGAAAATGAGAACGAATTCCAGGAACACATAATTTTCCAGTAGGACGGGGACCCTCCTCACTTCGAGAGTATGTAACATACCCTATGAGATGGATTGGATATCAAGGACTAACCACCCAATGACCGGCACGATCACCAGACTTCACACCATGTGACTTCTTTCTGTGGGGTTACGTCAAGTCAGGAGTATATGAGTTACAATTCTACTCTTTGGAAGAACTGAAACAACGAATAACACGGGTGTGTGCTAGTATACCTGCAGATATATAACATAATGTTCGGGAAGAACTTTCGAATCGAATATTTCATTGTCAAGAAGCATTAGGCTGACATTTCGAACACCTAATTCGTTAATCGATTGATTATTCTCAATCAGTGCTACGTGAGATAGCAAGATAGGAATCAAATAAAATGATGATCCACGAAGTTCTGAAATTGAAGTAGGACGCGATAAGTAGACAGATAGGAGACATATCACATGGAATAATTAATAAAAAATAGCTATATTTAGGACAAGAGAGTAAAGCGTAACATCTAATTACGAACCTGGATGTTGAGCGCCCGAGCAGGCGAGTGATTGACTGCGCTTTACTCACGTGTTTTAATAGTATATTATTTAACGAGCGGTAATGTAGGTCATAACTCACGCAGATGAAGTTTGCAGCACGAGCCGCAGGCGGGTGTTGTAATTCATCAAGTGAGCTATGACCATTACCGCAAGTTGAATACTATACTTTATCTACGACTAAAACAGTAAATACTAAGATACAAATACAGAGAATGAACTTTATTCACAAATCTCAATAGTTGCCTATAACAATGCTATATAAATTTTAATTGTTATTACTCATTTTTTTATTAATAAAATTAACTGTCAAGGTTGAACAACCAGTAAACTGAATATGTGGGACTGAATTATGCAAGTTTATTGTTTCTTTTTGGGTTTTTTGCATATATGTTGTTGATGTACTAAATGGTTGAGGTTTTATAGAACTGTATATTTTATTTGCAGTATCTATCTTATTCTTTTCGGAATCATCAACGTACCCCTCAGTCACATTAGTTGATCGCCAACCGCCATGGCGTTTCAGTGCCGTTATATCCCCTCCAGCATCCACTAATAAAAATGCCGACGAGCGGCGAAAACAATGCCCTTTATATAAATTACAGTGTGGTAATTTTAAAAATGCTCCAAATTTATTAATGCCAATTCTTTGTGAGTGATATTTTACATTTTTAAATTTTAAGAATAATATCGTTTGCGATTATATCAGTAGGACGAAGATTTAAATATTTCTTAACTATGGTATAAAAATTTCCCGTAACAGTGAATTTTATGGCAATTTTTGTTTTTGTTTTTGGTACATTGATCATGAAAATAGATCCATGATCTTCTAAATCTGTAATTTGCATAAAGTTTAATTCTGCTGCACGACAAGCACCCATAATGCCATTATTAAAGCTAACTAAAATAAATTATGTAATTGACTAGATGATAAAAACGATTGAATATTGTGAGATCTACTACCTTTGTCGCCAGATATTTCGCAGGAGCTCATTTATGAAATTATTAAGTTATTCTGGCCTGAAAGTTTTTGCCTTTTTAGCTACATGTTTCCCTGATTGACGTTTAAGAAACGCGCGTAATTCCAAATAATTCTCTATATTGATTCCATTATTTATGTTGAGTGTGCTTCTTAGCATGGAGTAGAAAGTCCATAGGGACGATGCTTCATATTTAGTGCTTAAGTTCACTAAAATATGCCAAAAGTACATTTTCTGTGAACGATGACTTAATGTTCTTGCAGCTACACCAATCTTGAAAATTTTTGTATACACCTTTATATTTGTTTTGGGATTTTCCGGGCAATAAATTCTGTATGGTAACATCAGCTACTTGTCTCATTTCTGGAGGTGTACATAACAATTCATTTTCACTATCTGAATTCATCTTTTTCAGCACAAAATTCAGAATATTAGGTATTAACTTAATTTGAAAACGTCAAAATTATTCAAGTGACATTACTCCCCTCAATAACAATAATGGACCTTTCGGCCAAACAACTTGTACAGAATAACAGAGCCACCTTGATATGCGGTTCGTAAATAATTCCAACTTTTCCGATTTATTATAGTGAGTTATAGTAGTGAGTTATTATAACTCACGTTGTTTGTTTATAGATACTATTAATTGCTCAAAAGCAGTTGAATAATCAATATATAATTTAATAGGAGTAGATAAATATGATTTTTTCCATTTTCGTAGAAATTAAAATAAATTATTTTGCAATTGTTGCATAAATAACTATCGTGTCATTGACTCGTCGAAACAAAATTCTAACCAGCCTACTCGATACGAATAATTCGACACCCCGCTGCTGGGCTATGAGCAATGTGAATGATGGTTGTTTATTGGTAACCTGGGTAACACTTTCAATCACTTGTGAAAAAAAGATTTCTGATCACTAGTGATAAAAAGTACAACTTACCACCAATTCGAGTTGAAATATGTCACATTTTAGTCACGAAAATGGAAAAAACCTTTTTAAAGAGAAGTTCTTATTCAAATACGCTAAAAAGTGGAAAATACTCACTTTGGATGTGCGACGTAGGTTATTCCGTGAGTTATAGATTCAAAAGCTTGTCGCTTTTGTATTCGAACTGAAAACTTTGTGCGACCAGCTTTTGAATCTATAACTCACGGAATAACCTACGTCACACATCCAAAGCAATTATTTCTAAATTTTTAGAGCATTTCAATAAAAGCTTGTCTTTAAAGAGGTTTTTTCTGTTAATTATTTTATGCTTTTCAGTAAGTATGCCTCAATCTATGCATCTACGTTGATGCATCTTCATTATGAGGCCTCTTTCCTGTAAGTTCTGAGCTATCTAGTTCCCTAATGGGGCGACCATCGAAGATTAACTTGTCAACCATCCTGGAGCTGCCATCTTCAATTCATGAATTCTGTCAAAGAATCAATAATCTTTGACTGAATTCATAATCTCCGACCCAAAAACTTGTTCATCATCTTGGAGCCGCCATTTCAAATTTATGAATATTGACAATGAATTCATAATCTCCGACCCCAAAAATCTCAATATACCAATTTTGAATAGAATCGGACCATAATCACAGAGATCGTCCGCCATCTTGGCGCCACCATTTTGATCTTACGAATTTTGTCAACAAATTCATGATTTTTGACCCCTAAAAACCCCTACATACCAATTTCGGATCGAATCGGGCCATAATTACAAAACTCATCCGCCATCTCAGAGCCGCCATCTTAAATTTGCGAATTCTGAATAAAAATCAATAATTTACTACTCTGACCACCCCCACATACCAATTTTGAATAGAATCCCGAACTACCGATACCGGGAATCCCGGGATCCTAACGATATTTTGATACCGGGAATCCCGGGATCACATTTGATTGGATCCCAGGATTTTCGGGATTGATTTTGATCAAGGGGTAGCAAAATGAAGGATATTGATCACTCACCCTCTGAATTCTGGTCCATTCACCCATTCTATCAGGCATAGCTTTGTACGGTACTTTCTACGGTTTGCATGATTTTTTCATTGGATAGGGTATACCTCATTGTTTTTCATATTTGGATTTCGAATGGAATTATCCATCTTTGCGGGTAGGAAAATAGGGGATAATTGATTTTTCACTTGTGAACATTGGCACACATATGTAGTTGACAATGACAGATCGCTATTGTCATTATTTTTGTTCTACATCCGCCACAATCATTATTTTCTACGAGAGATGGAATGATATACAAAGTAATGAAATAAACTAACCAGAACAACAAAAATAATGTATACTACAACAAATAGTAAAAGTAGATAATCATATTATTTAACTGGTAATAATTGAAGTAATAATAATAATAATAATAATGACGTTTATTCGTGATTAAATCGATACAATTTATGCCCGTAGTGACAAATTTTTCGCAATATAATCTGAATAAACATGACAATACCCACAGAAGTATTATACATAGTTGTATGTGGGAATCTAATATAAACAATTTTAAGATAATATAAATATAAATATGACATAGATAAACATTACATTATTGCCATAATAATCAATAAATATAGTAAGAACAATTTCTACTGGGGGATAAAATAGATAAATAGGTGCATATAAGAATACATTTTTAAAATACGAACATGAATAAACATTACAATATTTGCAGAGGTGTTGTATATAGTGGTAAATAATTTTTTTTTTTTTTGGGGTTAGGTTAGGTTAGTTAAATCTCCCTTTTTTTATGATCCTTCAATCAATTTATGAATATCAGTTCTTGTATTTTTCTTTACAAATGCTAATAGTTGTTTTTTGAAGCGTTTTAGTGAAGTTTCGTCTTTGATTTCTTTTGGTAGGTAATTGAATCATTTCGGTGCTAGATACCAGTAGCTTCTCTGTCCTATGGATTTAGAGGTAACTGGTATGTAATGTTGGTGCCATGTTCTCGTCGCGTATGGATGGTTTGGGGTGTCATGTTCAGTTTTGTTTTTGTATATTAGACATCCTATTTGGACGCTGTATAATTGTCTGATATCTAATATTTGTGTTTCTGTGTATAGTAAATCGCTTGAATATCTTGCAGGTTTGTTGAGCAGTATTCAAAGAAATCGTTTTTGAGAGACTTCAAGTGCATGCAGCTGTGTTCTTGATACTCCTCCCAGCCAATAATGCCATAATTCAAGTGTGATTCGACCAAACTATGGTATAGAATTTTTTGTATTTGTAATCCAAAAATCTTCCAACCTGCTTGAATCGATATAACAGATGGTCTTTTTCGTTAGTTTTTCACAAGGTCTTGTTAATATTCGTTTATGATGGTCCCATCTGAGATGATTATCTATATATATGCCTAGATATTGAATTTTTTTCGTTGGTTTGATCACAAGGTCTTGTTGAATATTCAGAGTGTATTCTGGCAAGGATGTCGAGAGACTGCTGAATGGTAAGTATACAGTTTTGTCGAAATTTATAGTGAGTAATCTCAAACCAGTCTTTGAGTTTTCCTAGATCTTTTTCAATATTTAGTTTGAGGTTGTACCAGTCGTCATTTTCATAGTATATTACCGTGTCGTCCGCGAAACTGATGATTTTTCCGATTGTTTCTTGTATGAATAAGTCATTTAAATATATCACTAATAACACCGGCCCCAATACTGTTCCTTGAGGTACACCACATGTTATTGTCGTTTCTGTACTAACCTGATTTTCAATTCTTACTCTTTGTTTTCTGTTTGTTAGGTAACTTTTTAATAGTTTGTGTGCCACACCTCTCACACCCATATCTTCTAGGGTATCTAAAAGTATGGAGTGGTCGACCGTATCGAACGCTTTTTTCAGATCTATGAAAACACCTATGGAGGGGGTACTTGAATCTAGGGATTCATAGATGATTTTCGTTAGGGAGTGAATTGCATCCGTAGTAGATTTATTATCTCTAAACCCGTACTGAGATGTTGATAGTAGATTATGTTTTGTTAGGAGACTTTACTTATCGATGGTAGTACGGAGATAGGCCTATAATTTGTGACATTATCACTTTCTCCACATTTGAATATTGGAGTTACTATCGAGTTTTTCAGAATTGAGGGAAATATTCCTGTTCCGAATGATTTGTTTATAATGTCCATTAAGGGTTTGCTAATAACCTCAATAATAACCTTAAGAATTTCGGCTTTGATTCCATCATGCCCAGGAGATTTATTATTTTTCAAGTTATTTATGGTGTTCTTTATCTCACTAATATTTGTTGGTGTGAGAAAAATTGTATTTTTGTTAATGTTCTTTTAGGTTGTTAGCTAGTTATTTTTTGCGTTCTTATTATTTGGATCTTGTTTCCATTCGCGATATAATTGGTTTTTTTGGTTGATATGTTTTATTAATGACTTCGTTATCCAGGTTTTTCTGCTGCGATCACTATTTTATATTTTTATGTATCTTGTTGATTTACTAATACAGGTAAGGTGGGTAAGTAAGTATTCTGGAAGTAATAAAAGAACAAGTAGGTAGTAATTAGTGGATTTCAGCCACAAAGAATGGCAAAATAAAAACTTTTTAACAAAAAATTAAACCGACGAAATACGGAACTGAAAAAAATAAAATAAACCTTCTTAGTCTGAATAACTAAGCTTCTGAACTAATATAAGTAACTAATTTTGAGTTGGCGCCAAACGAACAATCAACGAAGATCATTAAATTATTTCAAAAAAGTTATCAGAATGTCACCGCGCAACTCGATACCATCATTTTACGCCTTACCTAATTCATTTGCTTGTTTGTTTGGCGCCGACTCAAAGTTAGTTACATTAGTTTAGGAGCTTAGTTATGAGACTAAGAAGGTTCATTTTATTTTTTACTTCTCAGTTCCGTATTTCGTCGGTTTGATTTTTTGTTAAAAAGTTTTTTAAATCAGTTGACCAGTTGTCGCGAAGCGTGTTAGCTAGTGCCGACTGCACTGGTGATAGTGGATATTGAATTACTGATAGTTAATCATATTCTTTTCATTTTGAATGATCTGAAAATCATATTTTCATTTATAGCAATACAACGAAGGCTCATACTTTGTTAACTGTTAGCCAGTTCTTATATTGAATAAAATGTCAAAAACAATCAAATATGAGGAACATCATAAAAAAGGCACGGACAATAATTCCGTTTGGTTCTTCATTTTAAGAGAGGAAACACATGACGGAAGCACTGCGGAAGTAAACGATGTCCAGCGATTCTGCAATCCAAAGGTGGTTAATAACCCATTTGCACAAAATTCACAAAATTGATTTAAAAGCTGAGCGGGCTCGTTCAAAAGACGATATTATGACTTGAGACTCTGATTAAGTAGCAGTGGATGCTTCTCACAGTCGTGTTAATATTATTGCAAGTACTTCTGATAAATACGAATCCGAAACCACTCCAAATGAAAAACAGAAGAAAATTACAGATTTCAGTGTTTCCAGAAACGATAATACTTCTGAGGCAGTTCTGTCACGGATGATAGCATTAGATGGTCTTCCATTCTGGGCTTTTATAAAATCTAATGATATACGCGAGATGCTGATGACTGGGGATTTCAAAATACCATCCTCTCCAAATACCCTAAGACGTATTGTTCTAGACTACAGCGAGATTATTCGTTTGAAAGTTACGAAACAAATACATCAGCACATTCAGCTTCGAATGGCACACTTACACTACGGACTGAGTTTAACATTTGATGAATGGTCTTCCACATCAAACAAATACTTTTTGAATATTAATGTCCATGGGCATAATATATGTTGGAATATTGGGCTAGTAAGGATAAAAAACTCTATGACTGCCATTGCTTGCCTAGACACTCTCAGAAGACGACTTGAAGAACACAAACTCTCGATATCAGATGATATAATAAGTGTTACTACAGATGGAGCCAGCACTATGAGGAACATTGGGAAATTAATTAATCATCAAGTTATGTTTTGCACATGCCATACATCTGGCCGTAGTGGATGTTTTGTATAAAAAAATCTATAACTGTCATTGGAAATGAAAATCTCAACGAAGATGAAAGTGATATTCTCATGGCAGAGACAGATGAATCGGATGATGAAGACTATGGAGAGTTATCAGTATGTAGTAGGAGATAATGGTGATGAATATTGTGCAAATGGTTTTCAGGTTATCCAAATCTATGATGAAGATACAGCAATTGATATTTCTCAAAATGATGATATGTATTCGACAATTTCTGAAGTTCGAAAAGTGATCAAATTATTCAGAAAATCACCCACAAAAAATGATGTATTACAAAAATATATATAAGAAGAATTTGGACGAGAACTAAAACTGATACTAGATTGTAAAACGCGATGGAAAAGTCTTTCATCAATGTTAGAATGTTTCAATATTCTTAGAAATTGCGTTCAAAAAGCAATCTTCGATTTAAAAATTCCACTTCCGATATAGACTAGGAGGAATCGGCGCATGAGTACCGAAAACTATTCCACCTCAATTTTTTCATGCGATTCTCTTCAAATTGCCCTACTGATGATATAAATGCATGTTGCCAAGGGGCAACCCCGTGCCATATTGTTTAAACCGAAATTGGTTAAACAATTGCAAGGAATTGTTATTTTTCAACCAGATTCTTTTTATATTCTTAATGGAAATACAAATTAAAAAGGTGCTATGACTTTTCACGATAAAGTTGATATTTTTAGAGATATGAATTTTGAAAGGTTCGAAAAATCTCAAATTTGGGTACTTTTGACCCATGAAAAATATATTAAAAAAAATATATATAAATATTTTTTTTAAATTCTTTATACAATAGTTAATAATATTCTTAATAAATATTTGAAAAAATTTCATTGTTTATACCTGTATTTTTATTGTTAATTTCGCGCGCTCACAAGTATGCGTCGCTTACCTTTAAGCATCGCCATCTCTCTCTGACTCATGCGCTGCATCGGCCTCTCTGTGTCCTGAATTATTATTTATCACTTATCTTAAAAATTATTAACTCTATCAAGAATGTCAAAAAAAGCAATGTTATTGATAATGAAATTGTCTACAATTTGTTTCAAACAAATTTTTTTCTGCAATCAATATTTAAGCATGAATCGGAACATGTAATTAAAATTACTTTTTTATCAGTTTATATTACTTTTTTGTTATTAAAACAGAAAGTAATTACATTGAATAACTTCTTCAAACGAAGGTTATAGATGTAGAAGTATGAAATAATGAAACAAAATTTAAAAATAAGTATTTATTTATTATCAATATCATTTTTATATATTATATTCTGACAGTCTTCCGAACCACAACTAATATTATTTTTTTTACAGTAACAAGCTTTGGTTGCACAGGATTTCTTACAATTACACGGTTTCTTAAGATCAGTTCGAAATGGGCTTTTGTTTATAAATGAAGGTAGCAAAGTACCATTCTCTAGTTTGTATCCGAAATTCGTAAAATCTAATGTTTCATATTGGGGATTCAATGCATTTTTTCAAATGTATGTTTGAGAAAAAGCTCTAAGTACATGCAAATGCAAGGCATCTGATGTGCACGGAATTTTTGGATAAATTAATATTAGTGCCAAAGCAACGAGAAAAAAATACTTTGTCTAGCTTCATCCGCGGTGTTACCTTTTTTACCCAAAATATTTAAATACAATATTTCTAAGCCTTTCAACTCCTTAGTACTCAAATACAAGCCATTGCCAAGAGGGACTAAAGCATCACGATTTTCATTTACTGTTATAATTTCTTAAGCTTTTTTTTTGTGTCACTTTCACTAGTCGTATCACAACCCGTAAATGCGTGTAAAGCAGCTAAAATTTCACAAACCGGGTACGACGCATACTTGTGAGCGCGCGAAATTAACAATAAAAAAACAGGTATTAACAATGAAATTTTTTCAAATATCTATCAAGAATATCATCATTTATTGTATAAAGAAATAAAAAAAATATATTTATATATTTTTTTTTAATATATTTTCCATGTGTCAAAACTACCCACATTTGAGATTTTTCGAACTTTTAAAAATTCATATCTCTAAAAATATTAACTTTATCGTGAAAAGTCATAGAACCTTGTTAATTTGTATTCTGATAAGGAATATAAAAAAAATGTCCGGTTGAAAAATAACAATTCCTTGCAATTGTTTAAACAATTTTGGTTTGAACAATATGGCACGGGGTTGCCCCATGGCAACATGCATTTATATCATCAGTACGGCAATTTGAAGAGGATCGCATAAAAAAATTGAGGTGGAATAGTTTTCGGTACTCATGCGCCGATTCCTCCTAGTCTAATATTGGATTCAGAATATGAAGTTGTCGGTGACTTGGTTAAGATACAGGAACCACTTAAAATCACAGTGCAGGCACTGTGCCGATGTGATGCAGATTTATATACAGCAGATATCTCTCTGAAATTTATGTTTTAAATTCATGTTAAAAAATTAAACAAGTTGACACACCCGTTAGTGTGGATTTGTATGGTGCCCTAAAAGTAAGAATTGCCCAACTCCAGAATTGTACTTGCCTAATCCTAATGAGCAAGATTCAGATGCATTATTCGAAGTTCCTGAAGAAGAAGTTATCAGGGAGATACTCGTGTGACTTACAAAATGTTTCCCAATAGTTCCAGAGGCAATTGATGAACAAGATGATGAAGAAGATAGAATTCCCCTTGCGTCACTGACTCAACCTCTACCACGAACAGAAAAAACATTGGAAACAATGTTAAATGAAGCATTGGAAAACGCAATGCACCCAATACGATTGCGTCCTGGAACGGATTTGATATCATCAAATTTAACAAAAGAAATGGCCCTTTTCGAAAATGGTGACAACAGAGGTGCATATCTTCAGCTGGCATATGATCTTTCAACAACAATAACACCAACTAGCGTAGAATCTGAAGGAGGAAGGAGAGTTTTTCGCAGCTGGTACCATTTGCACAAAAATAAGATCACGACTTGCAGATAATACCCTGAACGAGTTGATTTTTTCACGCTACTGGTTCAGTGAACACTGTCAGTAATAAATGTTCGGTCTTTTTTCTCTTTACTTGTTGATGCATAGAATAAATTTTTGTGTTTATACAGGGTGCCCCTGGACTTCCTCTTCTCCTTTCGGGAATGTATAGATGGGGTCAAAATATCACGAGTACTTCATATAACTTTTGTTCCTAAAAGCCTTCGTTACCAAGTTACGGGCCCTCAAAGTTACAAAATTAAAAATGTTTTTCTTTGATAACTTTCAAAGTGAATATTCAAAATCATCAAAATTTTGGTGATTGACTAAACAAATGAATTCCTTCGATGAGCTTTCATGCAGGAGTCAGTTGTTTTGCTACAAAGTCAGGAACGGACTACCCCCGATGGTCCACACCCCAAAACTTTGAAATGACTGGGATTTGTCGATATGTTTTAACAAAACAAGGACAATTCACTGATTAGAAGTACTCGTGTGGAAAATCGATCGAAGCAGCGATTCTTAATAAAAATGCAGTTTTACTCGACGACAACAAACCCGATCGTCCACCATTATTGGAAATGAAAAATTTTCACAGTAAAATACTAATGTTAACATTAATTCAACAACATTTATAACAGGGATAATACAAAATATGCTAAAATAAAGTCGTAAACAAAAGAGTGCAGTACCTAGTTGAAAGTTTCATTCACAATGTAGATATTTTTTAAATGAAATATCAACTTATGTAGATTCGTGGTGTTTTTGAACTAACAAGCTACTCCTCTATGAATTATCGAATTCAGTCCATGTTTTGTATGTACGCTAGGAATAAGCACGTTTCGTGTTGTGTTATGTGAATCTCATGATACTCAACATTTGTATGTTAGAAATTCGTATTCACAGTTTGAATATTGAGAAGTTCCACTGATAAGTATAATTTCATGGGAGAACATTTTTAACACGAAGATAAATTCAGCTGAAAAAACGCACATCGGAAGACATAACTGATGAAAATCAAACGAATAAACTACTAAAAACGGCTGCACATGAATAGGTGAAAAATCCTCGCAGGAAAACAATTATAGAAAAAAAAATTCGGAGTCATCTCCACATTTTAATGGGAAGTTGAAGATATCTCATCAAAAGACATGTTTCGGAATCTTTAGATCCCAACATCAGTTTGTGTACAAGGAAAATCTGAAAATACAAATAGTAAAACTTCTAAAACAATGGTTACAGGTGACGTATTGGTTAGAAAAAAAAAGGGGGGTACTCACATGTGATGAAAAATATTCGTAATGTTATCCAATGGTGATATTTGGAAAAAGGAAGTGGTAAACATCGAAAGACAATAATGTGGGGTGTTAAGACCCATCATCAGCCATACGTGGAAATTCGGGAACAAAATATAAAATTAACTTTTTTGTTTTAAATTTTTATCACAAGTGAGTACCTCTCCTTTTTTCTAACCAATATGTCACCTGTAACCTTTGTTTTGAAAGTTATACAATTTTTACTTCTATTTGCAGATTTTCCTTGTTCATAAACTGATGATGGGATCATAAGATCACGAAACATGTCTTTTGATTAGATATCTTCAACTTACCATTGAAATATGAGATGACTCTGAGTTTTTCTTCTACTCCTTAAATCATCCACTCCACTTTGAGCTATGGACTTCTTCCTACGTGAACAATTGTGTTTTTGTTGGTATGTAACTTACGACGAGCAACACAAAACGACTTTTTTTTTCAATTTTCACGCGAAAAAATAATTTTGTTATTGAATTATCACAACCAGGTACATAACACCAACGGTAACTCATTTTTGGAGTGGGCATTTTGAAAATTACGGAATGAATATTGATAATGACGCGAACAATAAACACATAAACATATTAGCGGCAGCAACACGTGCTCGCTGCCTACTGCAGAAGAGAGGGTCAACGGGCCAAACACTATTGTGACTTGTGACTATCGTTTCGGACGTCCATCGTCTTAATGTATTTGATAGGTTTTCACGACGTTTCGAATGCTTGTATCTGCAATCGTCTTCAGGTGAATACTGACAAGTTTAGGTGCTACTTACCAATTTATATGACTGTCGGTGCAATGATGCGTGTAATTCAGCCATGTGCAGTGGTGCGTGTAATTTCGCGCGGTGTGGTGGTGCGTGAAGTTTCGCGCCTCTGCAGCCCGCCAGAAAGAGCAATCAGGGGTTTCCATACGTTCTTGATCTCAACGCTTGGTTGACTAAAGGCGTTATTGGCTTCGATGTAGGCAGCCTCTTTGAACTTTCGTTTGAACCAATGCTCCTATCTATGTAGAACACTTGCGTCGTCCCATAGAACTCGATGGTGCTCAGTCCAGGCGTGGTCAGTGATTCCCGATTTTGATGATTCTCCACGTTGAGTCCATTTCTTGTGCTCATCCAATCTTACCGATAACGGTCTCTTTGTCTCTCCAATGTAGGAATCCCCGCATTCACATGGAACTTCATAAATGCAATTCTTACTGATTTCATTTTTGTTGTCAGGTTTGGTCTTGGTCAGGAAACTCCGTAAAGTACTGCCGGATTGGAAGCAGCTCTTGATGTTGAACTTGTTTCCGATCCTTCTGATCTTCTCGGAGACACCTCTGATGTATGGAAGGCAGATCACTGTGCTTTGTTGTTGCTCTTCAGATGTCTTCGTTCTCCGGAGTTGTTTCAATACTTCTTCTAGGAGTCTCTTGGGATATCCATTCCGCTGGAGGTCCTCTCTGATGTGGTTCAATTCGGCATCCAGTGACTCCACGTCGTTGCATAGGTGCGTCGCTCTCCCCACCAATGTTCTCACGATCCCTCTCTTCGTCGAACTCGGATGGTTGGAGCTGTAACTGAGGTACTGCCCCGTATGTGTCTTCTTTCTGTAGACAAAGGTGCGAATTTCGTTGCCTATTCTTTCAACGTTCACATCGAGAAAGGGTAAGGCACTGTTGGTTTCCATCTCCATCGTGAACTTGATCGAATCCCTGATTCTGTTGATTCCTGAGAAGAAATCCTGGAGATGTTCGTCTCCGTGATTCCATACAATGAAGGTGTCATCCACGTGCCTCAACCACAGCTTTGTTTGGTTTATATTCTGCCTCCCGTATAGCCAATTCTTCGAACCACTCCATGTTTATGTTGGCGATGATTGGAGAAAGGGAAGATCCCATCGGGAGTCCGTCGACTTGAGAGAAGAATCGGTCCTTCTTCTGGAAATATGAGTTCTGTAGGCAGCAATGCAGTAATTCCAATATTGCGTGGGTAGGAAGGTCAGTCCTCTCGTGCAGCTGATCATCATCTTCGAGTTTCTTTTTGATGATACTGAGAGATTCCTCTATAGGGACATTGGTGTAAAGGCTCTCCACGTCGAAGCTGATGAAACGATCCCCAGCCTCACGGAACTCACCAACCTATAAGTTTTCGAAATACCTCCTACCGATACTACAACCCTTACAAGGAAATAGCAGTTCATACGTTAAGAATTCCAAGCACTTCGTTGACACCATCACAGATGTTGAACTTGGACCAGAAGATCATTTCATCAGCTTCGACGTGGAGAGCCTTTACACCAATGTCCCTATAGAGGAATCTCTCAGTAACATCAAAAGGAAACTCGAAGAGGATGACCAGCTGCACGAGAGGACTGACCTTCCTACCCACGCAATATTGGAATTACTGCAGTGCTGCCTTCAGAACTCATATTTCCAGGAAAAGGACCGATTCTTCTCTCAAGTCGACGGACTCCCGATGGGATCTACCTTTTCTCCAATCATCGCCAACATATACATGGAGTGGTTCGAAGAATTGGCTATACGGGAGGCAGAATACAAACCAAACAAAGCTGTGGTTGAGGTACGTGGATGACACCTTCATTGTATGGAATCACGGAGACGAACATCTCCAGGATTTCTTCTCAGGAATCAACAGAATCAGGGATTCCATCAAGTTCACGATGGAGATGGAAACCAACAGTGCCTTACCCTTCCTCGATGTGAACGTTGAGAGAATAGGCAACGAAATTCGCACCTCCGTCTACAGAAAGAAGACACATACCTCAGTTACAGCTCCAACCATCCGAGTTCGACGAAGAGAGGGATCGTGAGAACATTGGTGGAGAGAGCGACGCACCTATGCAACGAAGTGGAGTCACTGTATGCCGAATTAAACCACATCAGAGAGAACCTCCACCGGAATGGATATCCCAAGAAACTCCTAGAAGAAGTATTGAAAGAACTCCGGAGAACGAAGACATCTGAAGAGCAACAACAAAGCACAGTGATCTGCCTTCCGTACATCAGAGGTGTCTCCGAGAAGATCAGAATGATTGGAAACAAGTTCAACATCAAGAGCTGCTTCCAATCCGGCAGTACTTTACGGAGTTTCCTGATCAAGACCAAACCTGACAAAAAAATGAAATCAGTAAGAATTGTATTTATGAAGTTCCATGTGAATGCGGAGATTCCTACATTGGAGAGACAAAGAGACCGTTATCGGTAAGATTGGATGAACACAAGAAATGGACTCAACGTGGAGAAACATCAAAATCGGGAATCGCTGACCACGCCTGGACTGAGCACCATCGAGTTCTATGGGACGACGCAAGTGTTCTACATAGAGAGGAGCATTGGTTCAAACGGAAGTTCAAAGAGGCCGCCTACATTGAAGCCAATAACGCCTTTAGTCAACCAAGCGTTGAGATCAAGAACGTATGAAAACCCCCGATTGCTCTTTCTGGCGGGCTGCAGAGGCGCGAAACTTCACGCACCACCACACCGCGCGAAATTACACGCACCGCTGCACATGGCGGAATTGCACGCATCATTGCGCCGACAGTAATATAAATTGGTAAGTAGCACCTAAACTTGTCAGTATTCACCTGAAGACGATTGCAGATACAAGCATTCGAAACGTCGTGAAAATCTTTCGAATACATTAAGACAATGGACGTCCGAAACGATATTAATCAAGTTACCACATCGTCTACAACCTTCAAACAAAAGTATTGTGACGTCACGCTCTCTCACCAAGGTCATCGAGGCGTTCTAAAACTCGGCTTTTTCGAAACGCTGTAGCATTCTCAAAAAGTGTTTGAGAAATGTAGGAAAAAAATTTATGATAAAGTCGTATCCGTAGATTCCAAATATGCAAAAAATTATAATTATGTCCCAACCTCAGTGATACTAGTGGAGAAATTGGGATTCAAATGAATTTCAGCTTGAATAATGAAGAAACATCAAAACCACAAATTGTCTTATCGAATAACCGTAAAACAAAAGAATTATAGAATATAGTTCCGTCAAAAATGGCAGTACCGGTATTTGATTTGGAACTCTCCGATGTATATATATATATATATATATATATTAATATATATATATATATATATATATATATTAATATATATTAATATATATATATATATATATATATATATATATATACTAGCTGACTCGACAGACGTTGTCCTGTCCAAATTTCCATATTCCCTAATTTTTGCTGAGAACTCTCGTCCGCGTAGAATTTCTTTTTCCCATATTTTTTTTGTGTTGTTCCATCCAAGTTATGCCTTAGACTCTGCCAGCTTCTCGTTATCCTGTTTTCCTTTTATCCCGTTTCTTCGTTATCCCGTTACCGAGTTATTGAATCTTCCCGTTCTCCCGTTTTCTCGTTTTCCCGTTATCCCATTCTTCAGGTATTCCATTTTTCCGTTAACCCGTTATCCCGTTTTTTCGTTATCTCGTTTTCCCGTTATCCCTCTTTCCCATTATCCGTTTTTCCCTTATCACTCTCTTATCCCGTTTCACATTATCCCGTGTTCCCGTTATCCTTTTTTTTATGATCCCGTTTTACCGTTATTGCCTTCTCCCGTTATTCCATTATTCCGTTTTACCGCTATCCCGTTTTCCCCGTTTTCCTGTTATCCCGTTTTCTTGTTTTGCCATTATCCGTTTATTCCGTTCTCCTGTTCCTTATCCCGTTTTCCGAAATGAATTTGCAGAATCGGTCCAGCCGATCTCAAGTTATGAGCCTACCAACACAAAGAGACATCCATTTTTACCCGCTTTATATTAGCTTCACTTGTATGTTTGTTTCTTTGTTTGTAACAGACTCCTTTGGGCGCGATTTTGACCCACTTCCAGACGTCCGAATGATTTGAAATTTGGCAGGTGTACATAATTCCGGTGACAATGCATTAAGAAATTTTTGTGTGGGGAAAAAACGAAATGGCGGCTCCAATATGGCGTACGAGTTTTGTGATTATTGTCCGATTCGCTTCAAAATATGTATCCTAGGGTTTTTGTGGTCGGAGAATTCTTTTCTCCAGTCAAAATTGAAAAATTCAAGATGGCGGCTCCAAAATGGTGGACAAGTTTTGTGATTATGGTCTGATTCTATTCAAAATTGGTATGTGGGAGTTTTTGGGGTCGCATATTATGATTCTTCTGTGAAAATTGAAAAATTCAAGATGACGGCTTTAAAATGGCGGCCGAGTTTTGGGTTTATGGTCTGATTCTATTCAAAATTGGTATGTGAGGGTTTTCGGAGTCGAATATTATGATTATTCTGTGAAAATTGAAAAATTTAAGATGGCGGTTTTAAAATGGCGGCCGAGTTTTGTGATTATGGTCTGTATCTATTCAAAACTGGTATATGGGGGTTTTTGGGGTGAAATATTATGTTTACCTGATTTGATAGGATTATTCCATTTTTTAATTTGCAAAAAAATAATAAAAATAATAGTTTAAAAAAAACTAAAAAAACACTCTTTTATAAATGAACCACACTAAAAAGTGGGAAATAAATAATAGTTTAAAAAAACTAAAAGACACGCTTTTATAGAAAACAAGACTAAAAAAATATAAAATGAGAAAAACATTTATTTCATTTAAAAAAAAGCGTGGGCTGCATGGTATCAATAATTATATAGTACATTATACACCGAGGCGATACCATGCACCCCACGCTTTTTTTTAAATAAAATAAATGTTTTCCTTATTGTCTTTTTTTTAGTCTGGTTTTCTATAAAAGCGTGTTTTTTAGTTTTTTTAAACTATTATTTATTATTATATATTATATATCCCTGAAAACTTTTCCAGGACAACAACATTCCCAATAACTTTTCTAAAAAGCCTTTTCTTCGCTTAAAACCTTATTCGGAGTGTATCGAACACTCATGAAAACAATTGGTCAAATCGGTACAGCCGTTGTTTTTATAAAATAGAAAGAAATGTTCCCTTGACCGAGATTCGTTTCTGTGACTTTCTGCTTGGTAGGCGACAGTGTTACCGCTGACCTATTTTTTCTTTGGTAATAAATAACTCGATAGTCTTTTCCTTCGCCAAATTCCTTTATTTATACGAATTTCACAATTTACGTGCAACTTTCCGTATCAACCTTTCTCGGGCTATTACGAACATTAAGAAAAAAGCCGAATCGGTTCAGCCATTCTCGCGTTTTGTGCTTACAAAAAATCGAGATTCATTTTTGTCATATATATTATACGTTGAAATAGTTTTTCGGGTAACGTCCCCAAAAAGTCCGATTTCACGACGTTTCGGCAAATTCAAATTTGCCATCTTCAGGTGAGGTCTGGAAATTTGATCGTTTCGAACTCCTCCGATGTTTTCGGGTTATCCTCCTCAATTTGTAAACCCTCAACACATTATACCCGCGAAAATCTACAAAGAAACATACCGGGTGTATCTCAAAAGTGGCTCACCCATATCACTTTTTTGTTTTTACTGATAAAAAAATTGAATTGAGTGTGTAGGTATAGTACATGAACATGCATCTTCAACATATTCAATTGTTTTCTATCACTTCAAGTTTGACCGGAAATGACCCTAACTTTCTTATTTTAAATGGGACACCCGGTTTAATTTTCATTTATTTCAATAGAAAATCACATTGTGAGTACAAGGACACCTCATTTGTCACTTTTTGGCATTCATCATCCTGGAACTTTAATTTTTTTATTTTAAATCTAGAGTGTCATGAGTGAGTTGAAACAGTTGATTTTGGATCAAGTTGCCAAGGAAAAATAGTTTCGATCGAATTTTACTCTTCATTTGTTTCACTGGTTCATTTAAAGTTTACAAAATCGTAATTATGAGGTTTCCTTATTATTTACAAATAGAACAAAGGTGGCTCATTAGCATATCTGAAATGGGCATCTTGTTACGAACAATTTGATACCACACAATCGATATTTTGAATGAATATCTAGTATCATAAACTGTCTAAACGCTCTAATACTTTATTGTGACGGCCATCAACCGGTATCGTTGAAAGTGAAAAAAATAAGGAGGCTTTGGAAAGTAAAGAAAACAATTGTTATGATATTAAATTGAATTTGTCAATTTTTTCCGAAAATGGAACAAAAACTTCGAAATGAGGCCGAGGTGGTAACCGAAACCAATTCATTGTGAGTGAGGATAAAGAAATTGACGTACTGTTATTAGTTCAAGTAGAGACGAGATAAATTGCTCTGTGATGTGAAATCAGTATTTTATCCGTATGGAGAATCCCAAAAAATACAAGTACAGGTCATTCAAATATCAAGTACCCAAATGACCAAAATAGGATATTGGAATATTGCAATTGGTTTTTAGAACGAAAACGATCCTAGATTTTCTTTTAGAAATTTCCATTCAGATGAAACCTGATTTACGAATTTTGGCATGTTTAATACAAACAACAAAAGATATTGGGCTCAAGAAAATAGACAACAAATTCTAGTAGGAAATTTTCCAGATTTGGTTTCAACTGTTGGATGGGAATAATGGGATAAAGAATGTTGGGACCAATACTCTTTGATGGGCATCTAAATGGTGAAAGATACTTGAACTTTTTACTAAATAAAATTGAAAATTTCATGGGTAATGTACCCTTAGCGAATGCTGTTGGTGTATTCTTCCAGCAAGATGGGGCTCCTCTCCATAATTCAAGATTGGTTAGGGAATATTTAGATGGCAGGTTTCAAGAACATTGGATTGGTGCTAATATACCGATTAGATGGCCTCCAAGGTAAAATTTTGTTCTTAATGATAATTACATAAGGTACCTTTATGATTTATTATGTCACTTTGTCCAAACAATTTGACATCATTATGCATTGTCATGATGGTCGTTATTATTCATTATCAATTCTTATGTTATTAGGAATTATGTTATCAAACGTTTATTTGAAATATCGATTGTGTGGTATCAAATTATTCGTAACAAGTTGCCCAATTTAGATATGGTAATGAGCCACCTTTGTTCTATTTGAAAAAACTGAGTCAACATGATGATGGCAATTTTGACAACTTCAAATGAACCGGTAAAACAAACGAAAAATAAAACTAGATCGAAACAATTGTTTTCTGGCAACTTGATCCAAAATCAACGGTTTTAACTCATTCATGACACTCCTGGCAGTCTTCTAGTGTTATCTTTTGGTTAGAGGAGGAAATAGCTGAAGTGAAGTTTCTTCCCAAACTTATAATAACAAAATAAGATCGTTAGGACATTCAAAGTTTTGATCTTATTTTGGCATTGTGATCTTTTGAGCATTCTATTTACGCAATCCTCAGCCTCGACAATGCTGCTCTAGTCTCAGGGCGGATTTTTTGCCATCATGGATGCTGCCTGTTTGAAGCCACAGCTCTGAGCAGTTTCTGTTAAAAGGTCTTATCGGATGATGTTCTTCTTCGGTATTCGAGTATGAAGTTGCATCCAAATGATATTTCAGAAATTGTCTCAGACACTGTTGGATCTACTGAAAAAAATCTCTTCCATGAAAGCTAAAAAACATAGATAACCTTCCCAGTCGGCCAATGTAATGCCCAGAACGGTGGTATTTGCAGCTCGATGGTAAATGGAAGAGCATTTTGGAATGAGTGTATCAGAATCAGATGCGGATTGGTAGCTCGACAGTTGTTCTAACCATGAGTGATGGCGAGGCCTCGGCTGACGACCACATCATCTGTTTGTTGAAATTTGAGCCAGGCAGCGTTATGACAAAAGCTCCATGATTATGGTTTCAGCTGTTGATGGTCTGAATGTAGTCAGTTTGGTGATAAAATCAAAGGTCATATGAAGGTTCATTGGTGATAGGTAAAGGCAGAAGGAACTTAGTCAGTTTGGTATCGATAAGCTATGAACCACATCACATCAAAGTCTTTCGGTTCCAAACTCTCTTCTAGCTGGCATGAAAGGTTAGCCTTAGCGTAAAGGAGACTCCCTTAACCTGAATCGAGAAGAGTTCGTAACAGGACAAAGCATATGGATTGTTGTGGTACGAGTTTACTGTGTTTCTTTAGAGCCAATCTCGGTTTCGTCTGTAGGTGATGGTGGACGTCATTGATGTTCTTGTTGAGTCCGCGGATGTTGCAAAAATTAATCTTTAATGTTGAGTCCCCTCGAGTACCTCTCGCCCGGAAATCCGAATGGAGAGGTATTTTGCTTCCGGAGTGTTCTACTCTAGGAGACTTCATCATTATTACTATTAGGATGCACCTGAAAATAAAGGAGGAATTGGGGAAAAGGAAAGAGGGAGACCGGAAAGTATCGACCGAACACTGAAGCATGGAATGATCCATTTCACAGCACACAAAGTCGATATGGTGGTATTTCACCGGGCGCTGAGACCATCTTCCACCTACGGTTATCCTTTTAGTCGCCTCTTACGACAGGCAGGATTTACCATGGGGCTATTCTAAAGCCGACCCCATACACGCGAATTCAAAAATTCGAATCGGAGATAAGGAACAAAAATGGTATCCAGGTGACAACAAACAAAGCCAAAAGAGGAGATCGAAAATGAATTTAAAACGAATGCCACGTTATATTTTTGGGAGAAAGAAAAATGGAATAATTTCCACATTATAAGTGGAAACCAAGATTACCTTATTTGTACACCGTATACAAGTATCCAAGGCTGATTGCTGAATTTGTATGGTCCTTTTCTATTTGGTATTGGAGTTCCTGATAGCATTGGAGTGAAAGGGAATCCAAATCCTGCTTGTATTGAACAGCGACAGTTCCAGACAGGTATAAACCTTCCATAGTGCACATTCCGAACTGAACAATTTCACTAATAACGCATATTCCATCGGAAGAACTTTATTTCAATTGATTTTGAACTATCAAAGAAATGTTCACTTTCGAAGTAAATGTGAGGTTGTGTATATTTTACCAATGAACTTTTCTCATGATCATCCATGAATATTTGTAGATTCACTTTAGAGTAAGTTATCTTTCGTAGGCCAGGTAAAATGAAGTTTTCCTGAATAAAGGAAATAATTGCTTTTTGATACTATCTCGTTTCTTTTCCACAATTATCGACAAGCGTATTTATAAACACTGAATAGAAATTGACAAGCAGTGGCTAGTGGCTCAATTGCCTAAACCGGCTATCTGAGATAAGAGGCGTACCAACTGTGCTTAGCTGTGGTAAGAAAAGTGATAACAATTGGCAGCAACGTGACGAGAGAACTGTGACGTTCGCTAGCAATTATTATTACAATGCAAAATATATTATACAGGGCACAAATAATTATCTATATCATAACAATTTGGCTCATAAGAAGAGAAAAAAATTATTAGCAATCTTCATATAATATAACAACAATTTATATTTACAATTTTTCAATACATAACAATTGGCACCCAAAACGTGGGGCGAAATAATAACAAAAATATTTGTTATATTATCATTACATTACAAATGGCGCCCAACGTGGGGCGAGAAAAGGCAAAATAGGCAAGTAAGGGCAATATATCATTTCAAGGCAAAGTAAGGGCAATATATCATTTCTTAATATTTATCACGAGAAAGGGCAAGTGGAGGAAAAATATTATTTCTTAATAACACTGGGTGAACATTAGCAATTGGCATTTCAACGTGTAAGGCTAGATATTGGTGAATAAAAAATGGATTTGAGAGAAAGTAAGAAGTTGGTTTGGAAGAAGGTGCAGAAGGTAAAGAGAGAGGTGATCAGGAACAAGGAGAGAGTAGTAATGTGAGAGAGATAGAAATGAAAAGTGAGAGTACACAGATGGATTTTTTGACAGAGAGTCAGTATAAAAAAATAATGGAAAGAATGACTGATAGAATTAAAAAAAAATGGAAGATCATGATAGAATGATGAAAAGAATGGACAGAATGATAAATGAAATGAAAGAAATAAAATAAATGTAAAAGAAAAGTAACAATTTATTAGAAAAAGATGATAAACAAAGTCAGGTGGTACAGAATATAAAAATGAATCTTGATCACAAAAATAATGAGTTTATAGATAAATGAAAGTGATTAATAAAAATTTTGAGATAAAAAAGGGAAAAATAAATAATAAAGTAAAAATAATGGAAAAATATGACAGAAACATGGTAAAGATGAATATTGAATTGCAAAAAGGGAACGAAAATGATAAAATAATAATAATGAAAAAAAAATGACAAGAACGTGGCTTACAAAAATTTTGAATTGAAAAAAGGAAACATAAATAAAGAAATAATAGTAATGCAAATCAATGACATCTACAGGGTGAATAGAAATTTTGAAATGAAAGAAAGTAATACAAAGTTTGAAATAATAATAATAATGTATAGTAAAATGTTAAATATAAAAGTAGGAATGAATTTGAATGAACTTTACTTCAAAAAACAAGAAAAAGTTGAATTTATGAAAATGAAAATAATTGATAATATTAACATAAAATTTCTATTGAAAATTTTTGAAATAAAATATAGGCTTGCAGTTACAAAACAAGCAAGATTCCATAGAACGAGAGTCAAATAATAAAAATGAAAAATTAGGTATTAATAAATTGTAGGTTAACAAATTTGATAGGTAAGTTAGGGAATAAAAAAGGAAAAAAGTTAAAAAAATGATTTGATAGATAGTTAGGATTTCAGAAACATTTGAATAAAAGAAAATAAAATGAAAAACAAACTAAAGAAAAAAATAAAAAAAATAGACAAAACCAAAAAAAAAAAAAAAAAAAAAATCAAATACTGAAAAAAAGTTGATAAAATTATTGGTACAGGTTAGTTGAATAAAGTAAAGTGAAAAACAATATTGAAAATGTTTACAAATATAAAACAATATAGAATATAAAGAAGGAAAAATATAGAAATGGATAATAAATAATTTGAATTTTAAAGAAAAATTAAAAGAAATGAAGATAAAAGTATTTTTTGTATAAAATGAATGTATGTGAGAAATAAAGTGGAAATGATAATAATAATAATACTAAAGAAGTATATTATAAGAAATATGATGATGATGACGATGATAAAGGTATAATGATAAATACAATGAAGGTATATTAATAAATAATATGAAGGTATATTAATGAATTATAAATGAATATAATATGTTAATTATGTATGAATAATGTAAAGCGAAAGAGTATGTACACAAAATGAAAGTAAATAAAATGAGAGATTCAAATTAATAAAATATCCAATTCAATATGAATATAAAGAACAACTGAAGGAAGAGATAGGAAAAATAATGAAACAGTATAATTGGAAGCAGTACCAATAATGATGAAAATCTAATTGATAATTGAAAATAATATCAGTATAAAATATAAAATGAAAGTAAGATAATCATAAAATATAAAATATCATATATGATAATATTTTGAAAAGTTTTCTCTCTTGATCTGAAAAGAAGTCCATAGTCAAGTTTTTATGGAACAAAATAACGTAGTACTAGTAGTTGTAAATAATAGTTATCGTTGTAGAATTTGTTTTTCTTGAACTGGTGGAAAATCCAGCAAGGTAGTTTTCTGAAAGTAGAAAAATATAGTATTAGTTAAAGTAGATTCAATTACTGTAAATGAAGGAATTGATATTAAAAATTTTCTAACTTGTAGAAAATTTTTGAATATAAATGGAATATGTTATGGAAAACCAGTTAGATATTTCAAAAAGAAAAAACCCATAAAAAGAATAATTAATAAATAGCTATTAGTTTCAAGAGATTGTTTTTACATAATTTTAGAAGTTCTATTTCCTTTATAAGCCTATGTATGATATGAATAGATTGAAATGTCCAAATTATATAACACAATCAATTTCATACACTGTCATGATTACAACCCATAATTCTTCAAAAGACAACAAAAAGTCTAGATTTACAAAATTTTCCTGAATCAAATGTGATCTACAAATGTATAAATTTGAAACATACAGTATATGAAATTGTAGCTAACTAAAAGTAGCCAATGGTAAAACAGCAAACTTCTTGATGACAATAGCCAATCAGGGAACAGATGATCACATGTAGAATTTGAAATTGTAAGAGAATAAGAGCGGGAAAGTGTCAGAGGCAATTATTATTGAAATTTGTACATAGTTAATAAGAATGGAAAAGTAGTTTTATGTATAAGTTATGACAAATAACCGTAAATAGTAAAAATGTGACAATTTAGTGCGCGAATTCAAAAATTCGAATCAGAGGTAAGGAACAAAAATGGTATCCAGGTGACAACAAACAAAGCCACAAGAGGAGATTGAAAATAAATTTAAAACGAATGCCACGTTATATTTTTGGGAGAAAGAAAAATGGAATAATTTCCACATTATAAGTGGAAACCAAGATTACCTTATTTGTACACCGTATACAAGTATCCAAGGCTGATTGCTGAATTTGTATGGTCCTTTTCTATTTGGTATTGGAGTTTCTGATAGCATTGGAATGAAAGGGAATCCAAATCCTGCTTGTATTGAACAGCGACAGTTCCAGACAGATATAAACCTTCCATAGTGCACATTCCGAACTGAACAATTTCACTAATAACGCATATTCCATCGGAAGAACTTTATTTCAATTGATTTCGAACTATCAAAGAAATTTTCACTTTCGAAGTAAATGTGAGGTTGTGTATATTTTACCAATGAACTTTTCTCATGATCATCCATGAATATTTGTAGATTCACTTTAGAGTAAGTTATCTTTCGTAGGCCAGGTAAAATTAAGTTTTCCTGAATAAAGGAAATAATTGCTTTTTGATACTATCTCGTTTCTTTTCCACAATTATCAACAAGCGTATTTATGAACACTGAATGGAAATTGACAAGCAGTGGCTAGTGGCTCAATTGCCTGAACCGGCTATCTGAGATAAGAGGCGTACCAACTGTGCTTAGCTGTGGTAATAAAAGGGATAACAATTGGCAGCAACGTGATGAGAGCACAGTGATGTTCGCTAGCAATTATTATTACATTGCAAAATATATTATACAGGGCACAAATAATTATCTATATCATAACAATTTGGCTCACAAAGAAGAGCGAAAACTATTAGCTATTTTCATATTATTAACAACAACTATTATTATTCAATTCATCATAACAACAATATATATATAAACAGTGGGGAATAACGGAGATCTTCAGTCAGCACAAGCTATAACACCATTCCGACCAATCTTTTCATATTTTACGTATTCTTTTTCTAAAACTTAATATTTATCAATCAACCACTCACATTGCTGACCCTGAAGAAGTTCCAAAATTGAAACGAAAGCTTGGTCCAAAGTATTGAAGAGTTTTTCATATTTCAACACTGAAGATCCCCGTTATTCCCCACTGTTCATACCAATTTTCAGTCGTTATATCTAATCAATATATGTGTGTGAGTTTGGGTTTGAACCGCGTCCAGAAGTTTGATTATCATGACGTGTTGGCTCCCAGTTTGGAGCCATTTTCGAAAAATCTGAAAAAATTTAAAATAATAATGTTAAGGTCTTAATCTGCCTACTCCTTCGAGAGAACTGAGGATCCGACTGGAGTTCAACCGTATTTATACCTCGTAGTGACAATGAAGTGGAAGGATGAGCGGGGTTTGGTGTGGTGGGGGGGAAGGGGAGGGAGAGAAGAGAGATTGAAGATCCAGGTATTGGGTGAGATACGGCGTATTCCTATCATGAGAGCTTCTCGAATGAACTCGCCTGTAGTATTTTCTTAGAGGCGATGGTTTTGGTATGCTCGGAATCTATTCTGTGTGCTGTTTCTTCGCGGTGTTAAGAGAGTGCCGAGGAAGGATTTAAGTGTCGAACGGCAAGTTGATGTTCGTTAATTCGGCTTGTCACTCGTCTGTTAGTTATGTATGTACTTAGGCATTTGGAACATGGTTTTTCGTGAATTTTTCGAGACTCTTCAGCTATTGTGTCTTTGGGAGATCTGAGAAAATTGAAAATTTCATTAGTTCCCGTGAAGATTGTCTTTCTATGGGATTCTACCAATTTTGTCGGAGACACCCTTGATGTAGGGGAAGAAAGCCTTCATCAATTGGGCATCTGTTGAGTTTTGGGGATTTGGATTTGGTAAACGGGTTTGTTGATGGTGGATAGATCTGCAGATTTGTGTGTTGTTATAACAGTTTTGAAGTAATGCGGTTTTTACCATGTTCAACTCTTGTGATTGGTGTTGATTATCGGTTAGATGAATAGATCTATAGATGGAGGAATTCAGGATAGAATTGGTTTGGGCTGGATGGTGATGAGAGCTAGAGTGCAGGTATCGGTTGGTGTGGGTAGGTTTTCTGTTTACCGTGTGGGCAACGGAGGGAGGGAAGTGAGTTGTCAGCTTCGGTTTACATAGTGAATTTTATGTTGCGGTGGATGTTATTGAGGTAATCCAGGAATCCATGAAGAGTTTTCGAGCCATGGGGCCATATGACGAAACATTGTCGACGGATCTGAACCAAGAGTGGTCGAATGTATAGGTTTGCAAGGACTAGAGAGAAGGGAGATCCCATTGGTGCACTAATTTGTTTGTAATAATGGGATCTCCCCTCTCCAGTCGTTGCAACCTATACGAGACTAGGGCCATAGATTCATTCGACAAGCCCACCTGTTGGTTCAGATACGTCGACGATATATTCGTTACATGGCCTCATGGCTCGGAAACTCTTAATGGATTCCTGTATTCCTTCAATAACATCCACCTCAACAGAAAATTCACTGAGGAATTCAAAGCTGACTACTCATTTCTCTTCCTGGATGTACTCATCACACAAACCAACGACTTCTTCACCCACACAGTACACAGGAAACCTACCCACACCAAAAGCGATACCCACACGCCAGCTCCCATTACCATCTCTAAACCAACTCCGTCCTAAATTCCCTCATCTATAGATCTATCCATCTCACCGATAATCACAACCAATCACAAGAGTTGAACAAGCTGAAAACCGCAATACTTCAAAATGGTTATAACAACACACTGATCCTTCCTCGGCACTCTCTAAACACCGCGGAGAAACAGGCGAGAGTCATTCGAAAAGCTCTTGAGATAGAAACATGCCCAAATTGCCTCAGTTACCAGGATGACGGACGTCGCGTACCCAATACCTGGAAGCCTTCATTCTCCCTTCCCTCCCTCCCCTACCTCCACCAGACCAAACCCCGCTGTTCCACTTCATTGACACCACGCGCTATATAAGCGGCTGAACTTCAGTCAGATCCACAGTTATTTCGGAGAAGTAGGTAGATTGAGACCTTATAGAGCAGGTTGAGGCCTGGAAGTAAGCAGGTTGAGACCCAGGCGTCAAGTAACAAAATCCTAAGTGAGTACCTTTCCTCAACTTCATTATTATTTTCCTAGCTTTCTTGGAAATGGCTCCAAAATGGGAGCCGAAACGTCGGTTATAATCAAATTTCGAGACGTGGTTCAACCAGAAATTTACATATTCCATGTCCATAGATATTTCAACATCAACTTGTGCAGAAAATAAATTTTTATTGAATGGCATATTTTCACAATTGACAGAGCCAGCTGGAGGAGATTTTCTCTCAACAATATTATGAAAGAGTTATTGCTAACACATTCTGGTAATCGGAGAAATGAAAAGAGTTTGTTATCTGATCTAAGTTCTTTGAAACAAAATTCAAATGAATTATTGCTAAAATTTGAATCCAAATTAACTTCAAATCTTAATTTACTTGATAATAATAGGAATTTATATGGAAATGATGACGGAATAAAGGTATCTCAACCCTGAGTTGAAAAATACATTATATATACCAGACCAACCACCCCAATTTTTTCATTTTGTCCAACAATCCTCACGAAATATCAATTTTAGCAGACCTCAACTCCAACATACCCCTCGACAAATCACGACCTTTCAAAATATATTCAACAAAGCTCAATTTCCAAGAGGAACTATCGAGATACAACAAAACATGGCACCGCAAAAAAAATAAACAACGAACATGTATTTGGTACACAGCAGAATGTTTGGAAACCCAAATGAGTATCTTAACATTTTTTTATTCCAATAGACGACCCCACCAAGAGAAATCACGACTTTTCTCAGTCAGATCGGAAACAAAAATGAAGAACTCAAAAATCTATATAAAATTACAAGTGCTGACCAAACCGCTAGCCCTAGAAAGCTGAAATTTTGACATCGGATTCTATGATAGAGATAGCCCAGAAAGGGATTATCAATCGGTAAAGGGGTGGAAATGTGGGTGGAATTGTGTATGGATGGAGTAATGGAAATTCATTTTTAGGTTCTCCTTTTCAAATAAAGACGTACTTTGGGGTGAAATGGGGGTTGAAAGTTAGGGTCATAACATTTTAATTCGATGTTTTTCTTACAAATGAAGAGAAATGTGTTCCAAAGTTTTTGGAAATTCAAACCTAAAGAAACACGTTTTTCAGGGTTTTTGAAAATTCAACCAAAAGAAGTAAAATGGTGGTTGGAAGTTTGTATTGGGACCTCAGTTAGAGTCATCAAAATTGGCATTTGAGGCCTTTTTTACAAATACAGAAATACGTGTTTCAGTGTTTTTGGAAATTTAACCCCAAAGGGGTTGTATTGGGGTTCCGTTGACTTTGAAGTTAAAATCATGGAAACTGCTTTATGGCCCTCCTTTTCACATAAAAGAAACATATATTTGAGGGTTTTTGGAAATGCCACCTTAAATGTGGTAAAATGGAGGTTGAAGGTTTGAAGTTGTGGTCATCAGAATTGTTATTTGAGGTCTTTGTTACAAATAAAGATATACGCGTTTCAGTGTTTTTGGAAATTCACCCCTTAAAGGGTTGAAATGAGGAGTGAAAATTTGTATAGAGGTTTCATTAGTTTTGAAATTGGTATTGGGACTCTTTTTTTCGAACAAAGAAATACATCTTTCAATGTTTTCGAAAATTCAACCCTAAAGAGGGTTAAAATGGGGGTTGAAAGTTTGTAGAAGAGTTTCTAAGTTAATAAAAATTGGTATTTATTAAAATTGGTATTCAAGGTCTTTGTTAAAAATAAAAAAAATTGCGTTTCAGTGCTTCTGGTAATTGCACCCCTAAAGGGGTGAAATAGGGATGAAAGTTTGTATGGGGGTTCCGTTTGTTTTAGAGTCAGAGTTGGTATTTGGCCCTCTTTTTTTCAAAAAATGAAACATATTTTTCAGGGTTTTTTAATATTAGACCCCGAAGGGGGTACAAAAAAGTATGACGCTACATTCGTCAACTCATTCGCTTGTATAACGTAAATTTGGGAGAGAAGGTCCATATTGAGAAACTATGTCAAACTTATCAGGATATTTTTGATTACGAACCACAAAAACTGTCGTATAATAAACCACATCGTACACATACCCACTCATTCATTAGGCGAAAGTCGCCAAGGAAATAAATTCCATGCTTGAACAAAACATAATCCGTCTCAGTAATTCGCCATGGTCATATCTTATATGGATTGTACCCAGGAAAGCGGAAAGCAGTGAGAAGAAAAAGTGGAGAGTCGTAGTCGACTACCAACAAAGATTAACGTAAACAGCATCGAGGACAGCTATCTCTTGCCTAAGATCAATGAGGTTCTGAATAAGCTCTGTATTTCTGTATACTAGATTTGGGAGGCGAAATTCCATTAGTTCGAGATTGCTTCCGAAGACAGGCTTCAAAACGTTGTGAACGTCCACTTTGAGTACCTCCGTATGAAAAACTTTTTAACAAAAAATTAAACCGACGAAAAAATCAACTGAAGAGCAAAAAATAAAATGAACCTTCTTAGTCTAAATGATAATTGAGCTCCTAAACTAATGTAAGTAACTGATTTTGAGTCGGCGCCAAACAAACAATTATCGAAGATCATTATCTATGAAAGAAGTCATCAAAACGCAGCCGTGCATCTCGCTGCCATCATTTTACGCATCACCTAATTCAATTGCTAGTTTCTTTGGCGCCGACTCAAAATCAGTTACTTACATTAGTTTAGGAGCTCAATTATCATTTAGACTAAGGAGGTTTATTTAATTATTTGCTTTACAGTTGATTTTTTCGTCGGTTTAATTTTTTGTTAAAAAGTTTTTATTTTTAAATTTTTTGTTGCTGAAATCTTCCAATTACTACTACTTGTTTTTCGATTACTTCCAAAATACTTACTTACTCACCTTACCTCAACTATTACCAGTTAAATAATATGATTATCTACTTTTACTATTTGTTGTAATATAAATTATTTTCGTTGTTCTGGTTAGTTTCTTTCATTACTTTGTATATCATTCCATCCTCTCATAAAATATACTGATTTTGACGGATGTGGAACAAGAATAATGTCAGTAGCGATCTGTCATTGTCAACTACGTATGTGTGTGCCAATGTTTACTAGTGAAAAATCAATTATCCCCTATTTTTCCACCCGTAAGGGTAGCTAATTCCTTTCGAAATCCGAATATAAGGTATACCCTATCTATTAAAAAAAGATTAATCCAAATCGAAGAACCCAGTACAAAGTTATGCCTGATAGAATCGGTTAACGGACCAGAATTCAGAGGGTGAGTGATCAATATCCTCCATTTCGGTACCCTTAGGGGTGGATTTTATTTTTTAAATCCAAATGGGACCAAATTCGAAGTACACCCTATCCACCGAAAAAAGAATTATCAAAATCGGACGCCTCAGTAAAAAGTTATGAGTGATCATACATAAAAAAATATTATGGAAAAAAATAAAATATACGGGTCGAATAGAGAACCTCCTCCTTTTTGGTTTCGCCGGTTGAAAAAGCCCCCGCTATCATCAGCTTTTCTTGAGCTCCGTTACTAAGAACAGCTGAAGGAAGTTCAAAGCAACTTCGGTACGTCTATGACTATTTGGGTTTGATTCTCATGTAAGTTTAAAAACGGTCTGGTCAAATAGGTACTACGGAAATCAGTAGCAAATTCCATTAATGCTTACATTTTGATGGACTATATTTGATCAATTTTCATGTTATGTTTCTCATTGAACCCAGCAGTTTGGAGAAGAGGATGGATAGGGTTTCCGAAGAATGTCATTAATCATTAGATAATTTCTCGAAAAATTATTATTACACTTCTTTGACACATACTGTACCAAATAAAAATGCGTGGAGAATAGTTGAGGGTTTACCTCCATCGATAGAAATGACACGCACAATTTTTAATCATCCTGATCTTTGTTATCTTAAAAAAAATCTATTAGATATTATCCCACTTTTGACATGACTTCAATATTGATGATATGAATCAAAAAAGTTTTTTCCGATAGAAATCTTGATACAACAAATTTCAAATTATTTGTTGAACAACCACAAAAAGGACGTGATATAATTTATAAACGTGCCTACGTTTATCTTTAATCTTCTCATAAATACATTGAATTTTCATTTGATTGATCATTCATATACATAATTTTTTCTCCAAAAATATCAGATCACCCATTTAGTTTTTCAAATATATTTCTCAGAAATACTACCTATAGCGTACTGTACCACATCACGACTCTATTAAAATTTGGGTATATCCAAATTCTCGAACGAAGCCTTGAAAAATTATTCCATTAAAATCCGAAACGTCGGCAAGAATATATAAAATTTCCTCCAAATCAACTGATCAAAGATGAATAATTTTTCCAAAAATTACATAATTATTCGGATAGTTCTGAAGGGCATTCAAATTAGTGTAAAACTCTAATTTTGTCTGGAGATTGCTGAGTGAATTGATACAGCCTCTAAGCAGCTTAAAAATGCTTCAATTGAAGCATATGAAATCAGCTGCCCAGAAAAACAAAGGATAGTCATCAGAGAATTGTCTTGGAAAAATAAAGGAAAAAAGATAGGAAACTCTCCAATGAAGCTGAAAATTTGAGACACTGGAAATACTACAAAACAGCTCTTTCTAAGTAAAACAAGGAACTGATGAAATCCATGGACATGGAGGCAAACGTATGAGGGGATTACAGAATTAGCCCAAGATCTACGCCTCCAGAAAGTTATATCTAAATAACATACCAACTGTATAGGTCTGATGAAAAATCCTACCGGTGGATATCTAGAAAACTAAAAGGAAAGCATAAGTGTTCTAATCCAGATATACTTTTCCTGGTCCAAGGTTGTTGAAGACGAACTGCAATGTGCTCAGTTAGAAGGGGCTGTCACTAACAGATCCAGCAGGAGCCTAGCGGGAAAAATCTACACCAAGGACAAATAGGCCGTGGGGAGCTCCAAACCTTTCAAATCGATTGAAAAGAACGGAATATTTCCCGCTTTCTTACCAAATGGCTTGGAGATGATAGAGTCCTTTTCGAAAGGGCTGTTCAAGGCCAGTTTCATCATCGATCACATACCGAAAGCCTAGAAGGAGGCTGCAGTGGTATTCATACCGAAGTCTGAGAGACGTACAGCAGACGAACAAAAACCTTTTTTGTCCTGCAAACAGCAGAGAAAATTATGTAAGGAATAATCCTCTTGGACAGACCGCTTCACAGAAATTAGTTCGCTCTTCAATGCTCAGTTGAGAGCTATAGAAAGTTGCGCCCTAGAATGCTTTGAGAGAGGCTACAGGGGAGCTGGAATAAATATCCTATCAGACAGTCAAGCGGCACTAAAAGCTCTAAAGTCACATACTTTTGAGAATTATAGACTGGGTTTTTTATAGTTGATATTCAACACAAGTTCATTGATAGGGAAGATTTGATCATATTTGTATTGATTTTGATTTTGATTTTGGAG
Source organism: Gonioctena quinquepunctata (assembly GCA_018342105.1). Taxonomy (NCBI): domain Eukaryota; kingdom Metazoa; phylum Arthropoda; class Insecta; order Coleoptera; family Chrysomelidae; genus Gonioctena; species Gonioctena quinquepunctata. The sequence goes on from JAFIRS010000173.1 coordinate 284,222, forward strand.
TTATGGTAGTATTTCCTTTGGCATGAGGGGTATATTCTGAAAAACAAATGCTTTTGTCCTTTTGGTAATTGTATAGCCCTTCCATCAGAAGTAGTAGGAAATGGTAGGGGAGACCAGGTCACAGCGGACATATTTTTGCTCAATTTGACCTATTATCGTGAATTTAAGGTATACAATAAAACTGAAGTGATATAATAAACATTTATTCATCTTATGTGTGCCTCTCTAAACGGGGCAGAATGTCATTGAGAACGAATTTTCTGACAGGTAGATAGAAAGATGAAGACCAGTCCCATCGCCGCGCAGATCACCAGATTTCACAATATTTTTTTCTATGTAGTTATGGTAAAGATAATGACTAAGTTGGGACTTCAAAATCTCTCTAACACAAGTGGCTACGAACAATCAGGTATCTCTGATGTGAGTGATAGGCCACAAGAGAATCAAAGAAAATGAGAAAGCAGATAGCCTTGCTGTAGAAGGGGTAAATACCGAATTTCCTGACTAAGAACCCTTTTTCAAGGAGGAGTTTTGGTGCTGGGTAGCTGACCAAATTTAAACCCACTGGAATAAGGTGGTTTTAGGCCAAAGATGAGTTAAAAGGATTTTAAGCCTATTGCCAAAGGAAGCTCAACAGCTTCTCGAGTTGGACAAGGAAGACTTGGAACTGGTGACGGTACTGCTCACCTGACATCGATCTCTGAGGTATCACCTCAAAAAAATTGATAGATAAGACAGTGAACTGTGCCGTTACTGCGAAAACTTCACTGAAACTGCAGAATACCTGCTTTGCTCTGTTTTGTAGAATGCTTAATTTCATCAACGCCCTCAGACATCAGGAACTCAGCTACCAGAGAACTGATACGCTTCGTAGGGAGTCTTGGAATCCCGGGTCATGAATGGATGAAAGGTTATGTACAAAAAACCATATAGGTCGAGGTACGCAGAGGCTGAAGAGCCATATCGACCTCCCTACAATCTACAGTATGTCTAGCCTTCTCCTCTGTATATTTCTACTCTGTACTCAAGCTGAACGATACGATATTCTCTCTTGTATACGAGGTGCAAAGAGTCTTTCGAAAAAAGTTCGGATATAATATTTTACTTGCAATGATAATTAATGTAATGGATCCACATTTTATTTTCCATTCTCATTATATTGTATTACAGAAAAAAATTCTACTTCAATCTAACTTTTTTATTTTCTTAATGATATTGTTAAAAAAATTGAAATAAGACAAAGAAACTGATTCTTCACGTTATTCGAGGATGGAAAGTCCCAACAACATAATGCCTTCAGACTGAGGTTCAGGGCATTTGGACAAAATATATTTTTGATTGTACTCTCAAACCTCGAAACCAACAAAACTAGAATTGTACACAATATATAGGTTGGATATGGTTAGTAGTTTTGGGTAGTAACATCGATCCCGACATTTGATAGCACGATCGATACTGAACCAAAAAGGCCCTCACCTAGCTAGATATTCAAATTTGGATAACCGAATCAGCTTCAAATATGAAGGGAAATTTGTATTCTACATCTTTTCTGTTGAACCTTGTATGCTGATTTCCAATTTATTTCTCAACAAAAAAATCCCAATAAATATATATCATATGGTGCATTAATTTTTTCCAAGATTCAAAATATATGTCTTGGTTTCAACACCCTGTATCTCAGCACGATGCACTTTATGACATATTTCAATTGGAACTTCTCTGCGAAACACAATATCTGTAAATACAGGTATGGAAATTTCAAAGGTACATGACTTCACTAACATTATTCAATCTTGAAAAGAGAGACATTCCCAATTCAATATTGAGTAGAAAGATTTTTCTGTGAATTGAAAAATCCACGAGAAAAATGAAGTTATTTTTTGGGAATGTCTAACAGAAAACAAAGGGGTTATCTTGAACGATGGAAGATAGTGACTTAAGTTTATCTTTCAGTCGCAGATGATTCCACATCTGATATTATGAAATCCTATTAATATTCTCAAACAAATCAATTAGTCGAACTATAATGTAATTTTTAAAATCCCATATTTATCTTTCCAGAGGTTTTCAAGTGGATAATTGAGATAATAATTTGTGGAACAGTCAAGATTCATTTTAGAACACATAATGGTGTTTTTCGATCTCATTACGACTCATTCTGTATAACATCTCAACGAATTGATTATAATTTGGTTTTTACAGGTTGGTGTGAGTTTGTGATCCAAAAATAAAATAAAATGTTTATCAAAGAGGGAAAATCGACCAAAGACGATGACAGAAAAGCTGTGATGGAAGTCTATGCAATATTTGGTAAATATCCATTTGTTCTTAATATATAATACGTTTCTTTGATGAATTCACAGTAGAGTAAGTAGTTCATGGTACGGAGCCACTGGTTTGGTAGTCATATTCACTTGTACGCTTTCCTAGGTACGGTGCATGCCCGTCTGTTGTAGTCTATAAGCCGAAGACTGTTGAAATTTGGTATGGTAATGGAGCCCGAATATCTCCAAAGCTAGAACCATTTTTGAGGCGGAAAGTTTGGTAAACGTTTGGTATTCCATAGTTCGTTATATTCGACATCGTTTGAAAGGTATAGCTTTGAGAATTGCAAAACTGTTATTGCCAGAATTTTTTAATGTGGGGTCCTAGAAATATTGTTGAAAATTATCGAAAGTAATTACACAAGTGCATCAACATTACCGATAATTTTCCATAAAAGCATGCTGTCTAAAAACTGCATGAGTTTATTTCCATATTTTGGCGAAAGAGCCCGACTCCCAAGGAGGAGAGCTCTTTTAACAAACTATGAAAATAACCGAATGCAGTTTTTTACTGACAACATGCTTGAACGGAAAATTATCAGGTTTATTTTGATGCACGAGTGTAATTCGGTAGAATATTTCTGGAGTTAAAAGAAAAAAGGTATGTGCCAAAAACAAATTAAAAATAAAGAGAGTGTTTGAAACATTGGCCGATCATGACTACCAAGATTTTGACGACTGATGACATGATAATTTTCCAATTTGGACATTTGTCAGAAAATAGAAGTATTTTGTTCATACATGTATTTTTTATTATGACAAACCACGAAGTAATATCAGAATTCTACTGTTATTGTCATCGAAAAATTAATTACAGAAATTATTAAATTATACTATGGACTTGAATTAGGAACCCAACGTCAAAAATAGAATGTTTTGTTATTCGAGTTGACGCTGAAATTTCTGGAAATATTTTTTTACAAGGTCAAATATAAGCTGCTTTTCACAAACTGATACTTATTTCCATCCATCAGTTGCAGAAATGTTTTCACAAACTGATACTTATTTCCGTCCATCAGTTTCCATTTCCTATCACCATTTGAGGAAGTACGGAGATTATCATCAAACTGGAGTATTTGTTATACCTACTCGTTCTCCTTTGTGCTAATAAATTAACAAAATTATTGAAGGTTTGTATTAAATTTTTGTTTTTATTTTGGTTGACTTGATGATAAGACTGAAGAATATTTTTAATTTTCTGTTTTTTAGAGTTTCATTATTGTTTTGTCTGTAGTTGTACCTTGTCCTAGATACAATAAAATGCGTTTTTATAGTGTTCAACTTATTATTCATGTTTTATAAGAACTGTAATTTTGATTTGTTGAAGTTATAAACAGGATGTTCATAAAATCAGATGTGGAATCATCTGCGACTGAAAGATAAACTTCACTATCTTCCATCGTCAAGATAACCTCTTGTGGGATATTCATGTTGAAAAGGGAAACATTCTCAATTAAATATTGATAGAAAGATTTTTCTGTGGATTTTTCAATTCACAGAAAAATCTTTCTATCAATATTTAATTGAGAATGTTTCCCTTTTCAACTTTAATTTTGTTCTTGATATTATGAAACAAGATTTAATTTGAAACTTTATTTTAACCACGAACGAATTACCAGATTCTACGAATCGACTACTGTATATATTTTATCAGTGATCGATTTGCCATTCCTGTATTTCATATGATACAACCATCCATATGAAATATAGGAATGGCAAATCGATCACTTATAAAATGTATACCATATCAATCATATAAAAGTAACACATTCAAAAAACCCGCCTTGTCTCAATCGGTAACTGAAGATAAATATGTTTTACCAAGTGTACTAACTTAGTTTGGCCAGTTGCGAGATATGTTGCCACTATCTAAACGTGGTGCCAACTTTTACTGCAGGTTTGACAACTCTCTTTATTTTTAGTTTCTTTATGTTATGTGCTAAGTTTGAAATTTTATTTGAATTTATATGCAGGTAGGTACATATAAATTGAATGAAAATTAACAAATTAAATACAACCTAAGAATTGCATGAATTGCAGTGGAATTCACAGTTGTAAAAATTAGTATTTTTTGGGCCTGGTGCACTACTTGTTGATGTATTCCAGTTTGCTATTGAATTACTCAAAAACTTATAGTAGGCACATTAGCTACATTAGTTTCTTTATTGAGGTTGGGAGTATCTCTCATTTTCTCTGCTATACTTGCATGGTGTTCCTCGTCCAGTTGGAGATATGGCTTTATGGACTTTGGGTTCGAATGTCCAGTCATTTTGATCAACGTATTTTCTTCAACCCATTTCTTTGCTAAGTTTGAAACAGCTGAGGTATGTAGTGAATGATTGGTTATTTCAACTTTTTCAGTCATGTCATGGCCAAGCAGTAGAATTACAAATGAGATTCACTATTAGGGGCAAACATGACAGGATAATATCCAATCGCATGCAGATATCCCTCAATATAATCAGAAGCTGGTGAGTAAAAGAAGGAGTGAATGAAAATCCCAGCAAAACAGTGCTGGTTCCATTTACAAAGAGGCGAAAGTACGAACTGAAAGCCCCAACACCTGTGTGTGGGGAAGGAAGCAGTAAGGAGTGCCTTCGAACGGCACCAGGCATCAATCTCGGAAGCTGGAAGTCTGATTGGACATCTGAAGTTTCTGGAAAATATTCCTCGAGAATCCAGGTACGATCCATTATTATGCCAGCTTGGCACGACTTCGAGTGATTCATAAAGTGGTTATAAACAACCACCATTTATTCACAACGAACGGGCCTCAACTAGAAAGGAATGCATCAGTACGGTATACTGATGGTTCCAAGATCGACGAAAATGCTGGAGTGGGAGTAACGGGTCCTAGCTTTGGGTTCTCAAAATCTGAACAAACAAATTTTCAAGCAGAAATCCATGCTGAACAATTTGCCCACAAGAATGCATAGGAAGAGGCTCCTGGAGGACAAAGATCAATATCCTATCAGACAGCCAGGCAGCAGTAAATGCTCTGAAGTCACACACTTGCGAGTCTTCCTAAGACAACTGGCTACAAACATTCAGGTCACTCTGATATGGGTGCCAGGTCACAAGGAATCAAAGGCAATGAAGAAGCAGACAGCCTTGCTAATGAAGGGGCAAATACTCAATTTCCCAGCCCAGAATCTTTCTCCGGTGTTTACGCAGCCCACATCAAAGGGAAGTTTCGGCGCTGAAAAAGTAACCAAGCGCTGTTTTGCAGAAGGCTCAAGTTCCTGGAGGGCATTTTCTCAACTACCTCAGATATCAGGAACTCAGCTCCCAGGAAACTGATACCTTTCGCAAGGAGTTTTGGAATCCCGGGTCTTGAATATATGGAGGGTATTGTACAAAATACATTATGGAGTTGGAGCACCTTTGTAAGTAGCGCCACAGTGGCGGAATTGGGCGAACTAGTTCACATAGTGCAATTTATCTGCATTTGCCTTTTTGATGAATATAATGTTTTCGAAGTTCGACAGTTTGAATTTGTTTGCTTCAAACGTGAAAACTGCGGTTGCATTGTGATCGGGCCGTATAACCTTTGAATTGAGCCGCGGTTTCGGAAATTGCGCTAGTAATGGATAGAAAGCAGATATAGACGAGTCGTTTGCAAACTGTGAAATATTACATTGAAGTGCTCAGCACGTGCACTGCAAACACCTGATTCGCCTGTCATTGTAGTGTTTACCTGTATTTTATTGTCAAGTTGAAAAGTGTTCTATATTTGTGAAGGAGCCAGTGCTTGCAACTGGGTTTTTACACATAACAATGCACATTGCTTCCAAGAATTGGTCTGTGAAAAAAAAGCAGCAGCAGCATTGGTGCGATCGGGTCACTGTCGAATCAGAGGTGAATAAATACTTGATAAAATTTAATGAAAACTTAAAATTGATAAACATTTATAAAAACTTACATGTCTGATATCGCAGTAAATTACAGGAATAAAGAACTAGTAAAGAAATATTAATAAATATAAAAGAATTATAAATGAATATAAAAGAAATATGAATAAATATATTGAAAATATTGTTTTCTTTTTTACATACATACATTTTTATATTTTTTTCATATTATCCGTTTACTGTCAGAATTTGAATAAAAAAAATATTCTCAATGTGTACAATGTATTACATGAATAAAAATATGTTTCATCCATATTTTTTATATTACTGTAATTATTAGTATGAAAAATTCAATTGTTTATAAAAATACATTCGAATACATTAATGTCACCGAGTTTTTCAATACAAATATGCTCAAAAAAATTATGAATTGATTAAAAAATTCCCAAGTATATACCGTACAGTCAATAACAATACTGCATTTATTGCAATTTGTCATTAATTTTCAACATAAAAGTGATACTGGTTGATAACTAGTGTACAATAATAACAAACTTTCTACCCACTTTACTCTTCCTACTGTCAGAATATATCATTTCCTTTCGTCACGGTTGAAAAATCATAAAATTTCTTATTCGGGAGTGCATTTTAACACATTTTTTGTGCACCCTACAACACAGCAGTGGTCACCCGAAAACTTTTTTTCACGTATTTCACTTCATTTGCTTTCGATTTATTTGCGGCCGACTCGTTCATTGCCATTCATTCAATATACGCGCACTTTCAACACTGGGCCTCTCTTTGATACGAAGCTTTCATCCGCCGAATCACAATACAAATGCGGTTTTGACGTTTGCGACCGACTAATTTAAACTATCGCACTTTGTAGACAACCTTTAAATGACAGCGGTAAAGAGGGATAAGTGATAGTGTCTTGACCAGTTTGTCCGATTCCGCCACTGCGGCGCTGCACGGTTGACTCCTCCTCCGTGCTCCAAGTCTATAGATCGAAGTACGGAGAGGCTCAGGAGCTCTAAAATATTCAACAACTCATTTATATGTATCTTTTCTGAAGACTGTTTCAATAATTTTTTGGGCATATTGATATCACTAATACACAGGTCCGTCATAAATAAATCATTTCTGAGAAACAGAAAATGCTTGGAAATTGGAAGAAACAATAGAAACACTGAACAATAAAAGAACAGCTATCAGACAAATTGTTTTCTTGAGTGTTGGCAACGTCTAACATGGTAAGCAACATTTATAATTGAATTTAATTAGTTCCATAGACCTTCTATGCATTTTATTGGGGAAAAATATTACAAACATGAACGTTTTAAGCGGTTTTATATTTTACTTTACCTTGTTTGTGTCTTGTGGGGGTCAAATCTAGTAATTAAAATTGTATCTCCTTCCGGTTGATCGATTGATCTGAAACTTGGTAAACACCTTGAGTTCTGATGACAATACAATTATGCGTATTAGTATCATTGTAAATCCAAGATGGCCACAAAATGGCGGATTACATATTTTCTAACAACCCCCCCCCCATTCGAATATCAAATGAGAGGGCTTGCCTAGTAGAATACAGTGCATCATGAAAAAATTTCCAAATCCGTACTGGCGTCTGGAACAAGATGACGGATCATAGAGTTTATACAGTCAATACAACCCCCTAAATATGGATATCAAATAAAAGGGCTTGACTAGTAGAATATAGTACTCCATGAAAAAAGTCCAAATCCAAAATAGCGTCAAAACAAAATGGCGGATCATAGAGTGTAGACAGTCAATACAACCCCCTCAATATGAATAACAAATCAAAGGGCTTGACTAGTAGTGATGGCGTCCGACACAAAATGATGGATCATAGAGTTTAGACAGTCAATACATCAAAACTGAATTCTAGGTATCTAATCAAAACAAAGGACTTTGTCAACTTAGAATCGTGATTCATATCGTGTCGAGGACTGTGTGGCGTCAGGATGGATGGAAATAAGTAAAAATAATGTTTAAGTTAATTAGGTAGGAACCAGGTACCAGTCACCACACCACTCTCCTCATCAATATAGGGCATTGATCAGACTTGAATAAAATCGTGGCGCATAGCGTTAATATGTAAATGATCGTTATGTGATGTGACGGATTCACTTTTACACACTTTTTGCACGAGTTGTCTATTGAGAAGATGCATCGAAAGCATATAATAATATGAGCGGTTGACTGTAGATAATAGAAATTGGACGCGCCCCACGATTTTATTTTAGTCTAATCAATGCTCTATTCGCTGTGTGCATTAGGCTGAAGGAGATAGATGAAACTATGACAGCGCCCATGGTGGCAGAAGTGGGTAATGATCATGGTAATCACAAGCACAAGCTGAAAACTTTCAGTTTCTGAGGTCTCCCCGTTTATTCACAAATCACTTGAAAATATTGTACCATACAGATGAATAAACATTATTATTATAAACATACATATAATAATAATGAGCCCTCACTATTGCTGTGTAGTCGACTGCAAAACTAGTAATGGAGTGTGGGGGAATTGTGCGTACTTAAGTAAGATGTGCTCCTGAGACTAGGCCATCGCTCCTACCATACTGCTACTTTGTAAATTTGAAGAACATACCATATACGTTCATCATGTGAAAGCATATTCTGTCAATTATTTGTAGAAACCAAGTACCACTACAAAAACCAGATCGAATATAAAGCGCACAATTCTCCATCCTATGGGGTGATTGAGCGCAGAAGATGGGGAATTGTACGCATTACTCTTGAGTATTCAGAAATAAATGGACGAAAAGAAAACTAGTTGTCAAGAGTTCTTTATAACATGTTTATTGACTTTTTTACTGAAATAAAAGTGTCCAAGTGCACTGAACAATAAATAAACTATAGCTAAAAGGTGCAATAATCACAAAGATATCCATCAGTTCGTTCATCACTGGTGCATGCTGCATGATTCCAAGTCGAACAGCCGAGGCATCGATACCACAGTTCTTTATTACGACCGAATGCATTACAAATGCCACATTCTTCATTAGTCTCTTCCCGTTGTTCGACAGTGTCAAAATTTTCAGAATTTTCGAACTGCTTCTGTCAGAGTCGCTACTAGTTTCCGTCAACTTTCTCTTTCTTGTTACTAGCTTCTTGTCTTTAATGCTGTTTTCTGTCTTCTTGTTTTTGATACTGTGTTTGTCTTCTTGATTTTGATACTGTTGTCTGTCTTTTTGTTTTTGATACTATTGTCTAACCTTTCTTGACCTGTTGAATTTTTTTCAACAATTTCGATTTTCTTGGCTGCTTTCGATTTTTTTTCTCCTGGGCTATCTCCAATTGTTTTCATAGTGGTTTTCTTAGCGGTTTTCGTATTCATTTCCTTTTTGAAATCGGAGCAAATCTCAAAAACGAGTTGCCCGATATAGTAAGATCTTGTTGCAATGGTTCAACTTCACTCTGATTCCCTGGGGATGTGTGTGAAGTAGAAGGCAAAACGTTGGGTGGTGAGGGTCTATCGAAATCGGATGTAGAAGGTGCAGTTTGGGATGCTAACTCAGGAATATCTTTGTTTGGAACGGCCTCAACTACTAACGGTCTTATTTGATTTGCAGGTGCAAAATAATCCTCAGTGAATTTATCTGGATTTAATGGATATATTCCAGCGGTTCTAAACCCAGGAATAGTTTTCTCCATAGTAGCTACTTTCAGAAGGCTCTATTCTGAAATGTTTTCGTATTGGTAAGCTGAAGATCATACTCCTCATAGAATTGGTTTTTTAAAGGACCAAAAACTGTGACGTCGAGTGGCTGGAGGTGGTCGGGAGTATGAGGTGGTAAAGAGATCATGTAAATGAATTGACTTTTACAGAAATTGTAAGCTTCTGAAGGAATATAGCTGCTGTGATTATCCAATACTAAATGCACAGGATCGGTACTTGTGGGTTTGACGCTTCTTTCAAAATGTTGTAGCCACTCAACGAACAACTCCTGATTGATCCATCCATTTTTAGAGCAAGCGTAAAGTGCTCCTATTGGCCCATTTCTTTGTAGGACTGGAGACATCCTTTTCCGCGGATATATTAACATAGGTGGACAATACTGACCTACAGCACTAACGGCAAATACTGCTGTTATTGTTCGTCCACGTTCCGCCGAAGTAACAGCTCCAACTTTCTTAGTACCTTACCTTCTTATATCGATCACTAACAAAATTGTAACCTAAATAACAACACGTGTTATAGAAACGGCGTTCTATAACTAACTGAATTGAAAGCGACTTCTCGGGTTTATGGCATCTGATGCATTGTAGGCCACAGGACAGCACTGGTCTAACTCGTGAATATTCCATATTAACGCGAATAATGCTATGCGCACAATTCCCCGCTGCGCACAATTTCTCCACTCTCCCTTACGTGTGAATTTTATACATTTCCAACTGCATCACATAAACTACTGCAAAGAGTGTTCTGTTGTTCCACGTTATTTCAATCTCTAATTCCGGGACGTGAGGTTTTAATTCGTAAATATTTGACATGTTTTCCGTTTTCTATTTGATCGTCTAGAAGTGGATAGTGAAAGTATCAACCAAGTTCCGTGGGATGGTGTTGCACCGCTGATGGAAAGCAAATAGCGACTTAAACTGCGAGTTTGGGAACGCCTGGACGTTGTTGTAAACTGACCAATAATCCTCATGAACAGGGAACAGAGATACTTTTGATGTCTTTCCGAGTTGTCTATCGTACACGGCATTCTATCAGGACGAAGTACTTTGCAGAAGATTATTTGTGTTTTAATTTTCAGGAACTGGTTTCGGTTATAAAAGCAATTGGCCTCACATGTGAACTAATGTTAAATGTAATGCAGTTCAAGTACTAAGAGTGAACATCGTTACTTGTACTTTATAGCAATACGCAATATTTTTTTGACAATTTTACGTGTTAGAGAGTGTTGAACGTGTTTGTATTATTTAGGGATCGTTCAACGTTCTCACATCCTTGCAAGGGTAGAGGTGGGATCCCATATTCAGATAAAATTATGAACCTCATTCTTTTTCTGATTATTACATTATTTGAGAATTTCAGTTATTCAGTGGTTTCCAGTGAGGTTGAAGCTAGTCAAGAGTATAGGTACTTTTTTTAATTTGTTAAACTATTTGGCTCCCTCTCTCTTTTATGTTCTCAAGACCTTATGAACCTGCGACCTTGATAAACTAACCTGCAAGCACATTTCTTGGCGTACCTGAAAGTACACAGAAGTAGCATTACTTTATGATATTCAAAATATCATAACTTGACATGGATAACCTCCAAATGAGGTGAACTATCGTATCAATACACATATTTTTCATCATTTGCTTACTTTTTTCTATGGCATATTATTTAGAAATTGTTAAAAAAAAAATGTTACATAGTGAGTAACGGAAATAAAACAGAAAAACTTCAGCAATCAAATCACTAGGGGGCACTACCAGTCTTGCAAACAGCGAATATTGATGAGGATAGTGGTGTGATGACTGGTACCTACCCAATTATTTTTTAGCTTTCAGTACATTATCTGCATCATTATTATGTTTCTTTACAATGGAACCATTCAACTTTTTTTTTTACTTATTTTAATTATATTATGAATCGAAACTGAACTGTTATTGTATTTGTCGCAAAGTGGTTGGTGTGGACAGAACAGAACTTGTGGCAATACAATAAAATTGTTACCAAACGAGTTTTGTTGATCACGGAAACCAGCGAATGTTGATGTGTATTTTTTCGGCATGAATATTAATTCACTTATACCAAATTTTCGCGCTGAGTGATTTTTTCACAATTTTTTTTTTCAGGTATAGATAGGTTTGAATCTCAGCCGGAAGAAATCTGTAAAAAGTCGCTTAAATTCATCGAAAGCGAAAAAGAAAGACTCGTCCATGAAAAATGGTACGCGATAACGCTACAAGTTTGTATACCATTTTTCATTGCTGGTATTGGTACTATTGGAGCTGGTATTGTCATGGCAACCGTTACGGTAAGAAGAACTCATTTCATCGCCTTTGTCAATATCCCATAAGATAGTCAATTATACCCTCCGTACAAAATGCAAATGTTTTTTTTCAAGTTGCCTGCATTCAACTTATTTTCGATTGTTTTTATATTTCATATAGGGGATGTTATCACTTGCACATTTCAATAAAAGAAGTATAAGAAAATTGATGAACTATTGGTGTATTTACAAGAATCAAGTAAACATACTGTCTGAAGCTTGGAATGTTGAGGTAATCAGCTACTATGAAATACCAGGATATATTATATATTATAATAACTTGAAAAAGAATCAAAATTATAGTTTTATTTTATATGTGAGAGAGTATGAATTAAAATGCTATAATTGTCATATTTACAGATACAAACTTACTATCAATACAAATGATTGTACATAACCTGTGTATGGAAATAATAGCATCATATAGATTACCGTCAATAGACACAAGTCTATATAGATGAATTGCGTAACTATCTCTACACCCTTGGAAAAAAGGATTTAGATATTTTTATGGGTGATATAAATCTGAATCTGATGGATAGATCTCCAATATATGTTGATGATTATGTGAATACTATCATGCAACAATATTATTTTTCCTTTATTAACAAGCTCACACGTGTGACATAAGACCCTCGATGTATCCTCGATTATATATTTTTAAGAAGAAGAAAAGGCCTAGAAAATTTAAAAAACTCTTATTATATTACAAACCAATCTTAACTATCATCACACAACCTACCTAGAAATATTGCTGGGAAAATATAGCCAAAAGAACTATTATTAGTGAGTCAATAAAAAAACAACTATATAGAAAAAAAAACGTTTTATAAAAGGAGCTGCAAAAAATCTGAGAACTCATCAAAACGTAACAAATAGAAAAAACCTAAACAATCTATCTCCAACATACAATTGAAGAAATAAATCAGGAAAAAACTTAGATGAAAAATTGAACATTTTCAATGATTATTTTGCCAGCATAGGTTCAGATATGGCTAAAAAAAATCGAATCTCTACCTAACGACCCATCCATATAATCAACAATTCTCCTCAAACCAGTAACGCGGAATGAAATAATTGAAATGATATCAAAACTCAAGAACAACTATTCACCAGGCCCCGATAGCATATCCTAAATATACATAAATATCTGGCATTAGTGGTCATCATAAATTTTTTCAGCTCATGTAATATCTCAAAGGCAATTTGGCTTCATTGCAAACTCTAATGCTGAATGTGCTGTACTAGATCTGATTGAGAAAATCGTAAAGGCCCTGAATAACAGATTGACATTATCATTATTATCTATTAGGTTTAACAAACATCTACTTATTCATCCTGTTTAGTGATAACTCGTACCCTTGCCATAAAATTTACTTTTTAAGAGGCAATAAATCTACTATTATTATTTCAAATTATATGAAAAGAGGTGAGATTCAAGATATTCGATACTGACCTCATAAAAAAAATAATCAAATAAATAAAAACTTAAATTTCTTATGCCGAAAAATACTATATTTTTCGTTTAATATTATTTATAGATAAAAGTGTAGAATGTTCTTGTGATTCAGCCATTTCAATCCAATCCAGCACCATTCAGTTTTTATCTCCTATACTTCTGGAAAAAATATCGAAAATAACACTTTATTTTAATAAAATGTAAGGTTATAATATTTTGGGTCAGCTGCACGTCCATGTAAGTAATACACACCAGCTCATGTTTTGCCTGTTCACTTCCGTTATGCTAACGTCATCCTAAGCATTCAGTTACCCTTTGATCGCAACTAAAGAAGCTTTACTTCAAAACTCCGTTTCGTTGCTCAATGTGGATTTCATTGAGGATAAATGGGCTATCAATTTTATCCAGTTTGCTTGACACATTGTTTTGTTTTCCAGGAATACAAAGTATTCGTAGAAGTAAAAGCTCTCCTTATTCTTGTGCCTGCTCTCCTTGGATTGAAGGGTAATCTAGATATGTGTCTTGCATCAAGACTTTCAACCCAAGCGAATTTGGGTGGAATGCAGAATAAGAGAGAACTAGTCAAAATGGTAGTTGGCAACATTATTTTAGTTCAGGTGAGTTCATCTGGGAATATTACGTATTAATATATTAACAACCAATTCCAACAAGTACTGGAGTGTATTTTCAAAATCAATTTGCAAAAAGTAACTAATAAAAAACTTTTTAAAGACAAGTGTAGTAAAACCTATAAAATAAGTTTAAGACAACTCTGATAATGATTTAATGATTTTGTGTTGAATTATTTGGTTTATAATTATACCTATTTTCGAAGATAACGGTGATAAGAATGATGCTGACAACTATCACCTGATCCCAATCATTCCGATACTTGCCAAAATAATAGAAATAAAAGCAAAACGAAGAGGGACATTTAAGCTTCTTTGAGGAACACAACTTCCTGAGCAAAAATCATTTTGAATTTAGAGGAATGTAAGCAAGGGTTCCAACTGTTGACGAGCAGCGTCAACTTTTGATTCGGCAGAATCCGGAATATTAAGGAATCTGCAGACTCAGCGTCAGTGGGAGTAGAGTCGTCCATGGCATCATAACAGTCGTTTTCTGCAAACACATCGTTAGTTTCAGACGAATCAGGGAAAAAATAATATTCCTGAATTTTATTGAGTAAAGACGAGCTCTTCGCAGTTTCGGCTATCTCTCGAGGTAAACACTTTATCAAAAGCCGGTAGGCTTCACTGGTCAAGTGATAATCAACCAAAATGCACGGTTCTGATTCAGTTTTCTACGAGGGCTTTCCTTTTAGTTGTACTATAATTCCTTTAGGATTGATTTAGCAATGAGCTAGCATATTCGATCGGCCTCTCATCAGGTCCCTCTCTCTGAAGTGAGCATAGGAACTGGCATCTGTTCGGAGAGTGAAAGGTTTGGATGGATCGGCTTGTCGTAGAATCGGACTAGTGATCAAGCGTTTCTTGAGTGTCAAGGAAGATTTTGTCTGACTTGGGCCCCAATTCCATGAAGTGTTTTTCCTGATAAGCATCGTCAGTGGTTTGGTCTGCAAAATTTCGAGTGACACGTCGGTACCATGAACATGTTTGAAGAAACAAAGGAAGTATCTTCAGTACTGATGACATGGCCAAGGTATGAAACGTAGCTGCAGGCGAAATTGCATTTGGAACGGTTCAAATGTAGTTTGAAAAAGCGTAGACGTTCAAAAACTGCTTGGAGTTCTTGAATGTGTTCAAGAAAGAGAGTAGAAAAAATGATCAAGTCATCAAGATAAGCCAGAATATGGATATTCTGTAAACCAGAACGAAATCTATCAATGAGTCTTTGAAACGTTGTTGGTGCGTTACGCCATCCAACTGGCATACGGATAAAACAAAACGTACCGAAAGGGCGAATAAAAGCGGTCTTGTCCCTGTCTGAGGGCTTAACAGAAACTTGGTGGAAACCAGACCGAAGATCCAAAGTGGTAATATACTTAGGTTGCCTGACAGCTTGCAAAACATCGTCTATTTGTGGTAGGAAATACTTGTCAGCACAAGTAATCGACTTTCAATCTGATGGAACCATTTTTTTGGATTAAGTACGATGGAAGCTGCATGAGGGGACTCGCATTCCTCTATGGTACCTTGTGATATCAGAGTATCAATTTCTTTTCAAATAATTTCCTTTTTTGCTTCCGATAAACGGTGAGGAGGCACAGAAATAGGAGTGTCTTCCGTTAAACATATGGTATGTTCAGCAAATGGGGTTGGCTTGATGCTACTTTCAAAGTTCTCCATATTTCTTTCCAAGAGATCATCAAGTACTGATGCCTTCGATTTTTCTTAACTTCACTTCAATTAAATCAAATTTTTCCAAGTATTACCTTGATCTGAGCATTGACAGAAGTAGTGTTACCATCCGCCAGTATCATCTCCATGACCTTGTAAGTGAAGGGTACATTTTCTTGGAGTAAAATGTTTCGCTCCAGCAACACTAGACTGTGCACCCGAATCGAGGTTTGTTGAACCGTGGTGACCTTCGATATTGATGATTGCTAGTGGACGCTTTCTACTAGGTATCGGAGAAATTGAGTAACACATCAACTCAGCTGTTATTGAAGTAGAGGGCCGTGATATTTCTGGAGGCTAGCATCTTGGAATGTTACTTCCAACGTAGCCAGGCGTTCTGCATCCATAGCATACCAAAGGTTTGTGTTCATTGGAAGGAACAGAAACTGAAACACTTGGTGGAGGATTCACCTTAGCTTGTGACAGCTTATCAGTGTTCATTTGCGAAGCTAGTTTTCGACACTCATCTTTTATGTGTCCATAATTTTTTACAGAACGAACACTAGTTTTTCTATTTCGGTTTCGTAAAAATATTCGAGGAATGAAAAGAAACTTGAGAGTTCGATTTTTGCGGATTATCCTTCTCATACATTAATTTTTCGGCACTGTCAATAAGTTCTTTAAAAGTTTTCATCTCATTTCGTTAAATTCTATCTTTGATGCGTGGATTCAAAAGCGTTTCCAACTGACCAAAATATCGGTTTTTCCATCACCTTGACCGCTGGAAAAAAGTTCCTCATAAATCTGATGAGGTGGTTATCGAAACAATATGAGTTACGTGAAGATTCTATGAGTATTCAAAAGTAGTCTAGGACGATTTGATTCCTTGCCACCAAGTAGCAGCATCGTCGAATAGTAACATGCTCAAACCTTTGACTGCATGTTCATCCGAAATATTGAGACAGTCCTTGTAGGTTGTAATGGAATCAATGACATTTTCATTCGTACTTCCATCGAATCGAGCTTTGCATGCAGAAAAATTGGCCAGAGGGGACCTTATAGTTTGGTCTCTGACAGGTTGAGTTTGTATATTTTGCATACACTTTATAAGGCTTTGAAGCAATTCTGGCGTCATGATGATTTGTTAAACATCTCGGCATTTCAACAGTTGGTGTTTCCACCAATTCACCTGATCTCAAGTTCAAACAGATCACCGTTCCACTTGAAATACGATATTAAACGCAGAAGGAATGAAACTGTTACAGTCAGTGTCCAAACAAAGTGCACGAAGACTAAATACTCGCACTCTGGCAGAGATTGTACACTAGTTAGGGCTTATTCAAGCTGAACTCGCAGCAAAAAGTTCACACACACACGTGCTTAGTATGAAGCACTTCACATTCACGAAAACTCATAAAAAGTTCCTCATGTCCCACGTTGGGCGCCAATTTGTCGCGCGTTGTTGGTGATGCGACGGGTTCTACGAAGATAAATGATTCATTGTTCCACTAGGTTCTCAACGAGCGCCGCCAGTAAAATAATGCACAGGCTTGTTATTTATCTATCAAAAAATACATGAAAAAAAATATCAAGAGCCAACAACCATATTTATGTTAAACTGAAAAACTGGGTTGTATATTTTTTTCCCTCACTGTCGACAGGTTGGATGTGTTCGTTGGGGTAGCGCTTTTCGTCTAACACACAGTTTAGGTTGGGCGTTACAAAATATTATTATTGAAGTAACGGATGCACATAATCTTATTTCATGACAATACTTCTTTGGCTTTTCAGAATTTCACACAATCTGAAAAGAAAAATGTTGGTACTGAAGAATAAGAGTCTGGCATTATATATCATATGTAAGAAGCTGAATTTAAAAAAAAAAACAAAATGTATAAAAAACACATGTGCCTTTTTCCCATCAATGGGAAGGCAGTCTCAGAGTTGACGGAGGGTGCTGAAATTAGGGAACAAACCATGTGTTGAATATGTCTAAGTCATGTCAACGTAATAATACGTATTTGAAAGGCATAGAGGTGAACGATATCTCGTCTACTCTCGATCTATTATCCTCTTTCGACTTTGTGTGTTAATCGCGGTTTCGTTTTTCAGGTTCAAGCAATCGTGTGTTCCTGTGTGGTATCAATATTTGCAGTTGCGGTATCTGCATTACTTAACGAAAACTTCGAATGGATGCATACATTATTGCTAGCCTCTGCCAGTATTTTGACAGCAACGATGTCTTGCTTCATTTTAGGTATTTCATTTGCTTTGCTGATATTTTTTTATATTCACAAAGTCCTCTTCCAGATTTAGTTCTAGTCAGTGTAATTGTGATAACCCACAAAATGAGTCTGAATCCTGATAACCTGGCTACACCAATGGCAGCTAGTATTGGTGACATAGTATCTCTGATTGTTCTTTCGACGTGGGCACGATTCTTGTACGATATTCAGGGTGAGTATCATCGAGGGCGTATATGTTAAACATTCGAAAAGTGTTAATCATCTATTAAAATTAATTTTACAAAATACTAAACTCCTGCCAGGATTCTTTGAGTATTCGTTGTGTACTTTTGTATATGGTAAATCAAATAAAATACACATTTTTTGGCAAAATGAAAGAATATTGGTGAAATAAGTGACTGCATTTTCAAATACTCAGTCATTCGGTACTCAGCAAATTTTGCACCAAATATTTGCTCAGCTAGATATCGATTTTTCGAATGAATTATTAACATTCCACACACGGTTGGTAGTACCTCAGATCATAATCCTTTGATTAAAATGTGGTATTGATCCAAAGAGAATCAACTTTATATCAATACATATCAACAGTATCATTGAAAGGTCTGTAAGATTTTGGGATTGGTTATCAGGAAAAAATGTTCAATTAGCAGTCGGAAAACATTGAAAATTCTTTATAATGCATAGGTGAGGAGCAGTTCTAATGATGATCTCCATTTTATAACTGGTACAAGAGAGGAATTGCAGAGTGTTTTGGTTATATATTCTGATTTTTCAACATTCCTTATTATGCAATATTATCAACATTGATAAATATAATGAAAGTCATATTTCATTCTTGAACACACTATGTTGGGATAATGAATAAACTCAGATTCATTATATTGAATGAATGATTGATATATGTATATATGTATATATATAAAGATATATATATATATATACGTATACATATATATATATATATATATATATATATATATATACAGTTGGCTACATATGGAAAAAAAATTGTTATTGAAATTTCTGAAAAATTCTAATGGTAGTTCGTTTCTGCATGTCTGACAACTGAAAGATCCATCGCCACTTATATCACGTGACCTCAGATTTGGTTGGCGGGAATTAAAATTTATTTTGTCTGTGGTGCCGAAAAATGGGTCAAATTGACAAGATATCGAAAAAATTTGAGGAGAAAATGTGTTTGGAATCCAACGAAGACCATTTGTACCATATTGAAGAAAAAATCAAAAATGCCATTTTATTCCTCTCGTGATTTCTCGAAAAATGTGCTATTTTCTGACTAAGCAACTTTAACCTCAAATGGTGTCGTCAGTTCTCAAAATTATGAATAGTGGGCAGATCATAATCCCAATTTTATTATTGAAGCCAAGTACCAATATAGTTTCAAAGTGAATGTATGGTGTGGAATTTTGAATGAGCGAATTGTAGGTCCCTTCATTTTTAAACAAAGTTTGAATGGCGAACGGTATTTGAACTTTTTACGGACCGAGATATCTACATTTATCGACAACCTACGATTTCAAGAGTGGATTCGTTCGTTCTTTCAACAAGATGGGGCTCCTATTCATTCTACGAATGGAGTGCGGGAGTGGTTGAACAATGAACTTGGTTAGCAGTGGATAGGTCGATATTCAGATAATCCTCGGCCTGCTGGGTCTCCAGATCTAACGCCGTGTGATTTCTGTTTATGGGGTTACCTGAAAAGCAATATTTATAAACAACGCCCATTTTGAAATGTAGAACGCTTAATAATTTGTATAAGGAATTATGCAGCACTGATCAACAGAACTATCTTGAAAAATGTTCGCTGCGATTTTTTTTCCAGAACAGTTCTATGTATGGAGCGCGGAGGTGGTCACGTAGAATATTGAGAATTTGTACATTGTTTGTTTATTGTTTTTTTTTATTTTCCCGCATCCACCTAAACAATACTGAATTCAATTAGGATAAATAATGTATTATTAAGTTTCAATTACAAATATTAGTTGGTTCGAATTTTATTCACGGGTTGAGAATATTGAATGTGCTCCTGTGCATCAATATACAGGGCATGACTACACCTAGTGACCAGACTAAATCGTGTTTTCATAATTAATCTCCCGCAAAATGTCTATTCCAC
Organism: Gonioctena quinquepunctata; assembly: GCA_018342105.1. NCBI lineage: Eukaryota > Metazoa > Arthropoda > Insecta > Coleoptera > Chrysomelidae > Gonioctena > Gonioctena quinquepunctata. Next base: position 304,579 of record JAFIRS010000173.1, read on the forward strand.
GAATATTTGATTAGTTTTGACCCAAAGTCATGTGATTTAGGTTATTTAAGCTGTTTCTAGATGAAACAGGCATGTATAATGTTTCTCAGTAAGGGTAGAGGAATATTATGGTATTTTTTTAACTGGTTCAAAATAGGTACATGATGTTTTCATTGGATTCCAAACACATTTTCCCATTAAACATTTTCGATATCTGGTAAATTTGATCCATTTTTCGGATCCACAGACAACTGTTTCTCAAATTTCCGCCAAATCAGAGGTGATTTGAGTGGCAACGGATTTTTCAGTTGTCAGACATTCAGGTACGAACCGCCATTAGAGTTTTTCAGAATTTTCAATAACAATTTTTTTCCCATATGTAGGCAACTTTATGACGGACACTGTATATATATATATATATATATATATATATATATATATATACCGATTGTCCCAGTATACCTGTTCCAATGGATTATCTCAGCCATTTCGGAAGATAAAAATTTGAAAATTTCATGATCTCCAATTCGTTCAAGGAACCTTCAATTGAGAGAAACAAAAATTGAAAGTCACTCCAGGTTTGACCGGAAGTGACTCTGACTTTTTTATTTCAAATAGCACCCTGTATATTTTTTGCAATTTTTTATTTCTACTCAAAATTATCTTTCCAACGATGTATCACACTTTGTATTTTACCCCCATTTCCCTAACCTTTGGAGTGGTTTTTTTAATCCAAATGGGATCAACTTCGTGGTATACCCTATTCATCAAATGAAAAATGGTCATCATAAAAAAAATATATGCGTCGACTAGAGAACATCCCCCTTTTTTGCGGTTAAAAATCAAGTCGATAGCTTCAATAGAAAAACAGTTATGAAGTTTGCAGGCACCCCTGGGTCACCCTGTATGTGATTTTTCGTGAAATGGACTATCTTGACAAGTTCCACATCTTGGTAAAGAAGATGCCCCTGCTGTGAGAGTAAAATGTTCAGATAATTAGAAAGTTGATGTTAGGCGTGTAATAATAATATAAAGCGTATTGAAATCTTCGAACATTTCACACTAGGAAGTCATTTCAAGTAAGCGTGCTCGACGACAGAATCTGAAATCATGCATCATGCAAAAAAACGTCTGCATGATGGACCCCTTAATTTATCTGAAGTTAGACCGGAAATAAAAACCGAAAGCGGGACTCAGAGTTTTTTTAAATGATTATATCGAACTACTGTACAATCAATTCTATATATTTTTTTTCTTAACATTTTCCTCCACTCAACTATAACCACTATTTTGAATTGAGCAAAATGATAATCTTTTGTCTGAAATTTTCATTTCAAGATCATTATCCTTGGTTGATGGGTGCTATCCTTGCTACATATGTATTGATACTTCTTCCTGCGTGGATATTAATCGTGAGAAAGAACGAATATACCAGAAGTGTTCTGACCCATGGGTGGACACCTGTGATAACTGCATTGTTCATTAGTGGGTGAGTGGATATACATCGAATAAAAAACACCATGAAGTTGAAGTTTTAGCTGATTTAATATGTTATATACAGGGTGTAATCTAAGTCCTTTCACAAACGCTAACTGTTGATAGTCCATAAAAAAATAAACAGATTTATTCCTTTGAAATTTTTACAATAAGTCCTTAATAGCCAGAAAAAAATATAAAAAATCGATGTTACGCGGTTCCTAGAATTTAAACGCCTTCTACTAATTTTTTTTTTAATTTTTAATGTTTTTCAATTCTTTTTCGAATTTTTAACCACTGTAATTCCATACATCCATCATTCACGTGTGTGCAAGTTAGATTACACCCTGTATAAGAACATGGCAGAGTAAATGGTGTCTTAATGTATTTTCTGGGATTTTCTTCCTTCAGGTGATGGAAATAATTTGTTTTCATCTATTCTGACAATTAGTTGATTTCGCCAGATCCTTACAATATGGGAATTAGGGAAATCTCAACTGCCAGTAACGTACGGTTGTGTGCATAAAAAAGTCGTACAGCAGTGATAGGCTTGTCAATCTTGTCAATCTTCATTAAACTTCTTATCGACTTTGACAAAATGTTTGTCAAATGTGTGTACTACTTTTTTATGAAATCTGGAACATCATAGGCAGGTTTACACCATACAAACCTTGTGAAACTTTTTAATGCACACAACTGTACCTCAGAAATATGTTTTGCTCGATTTAATATACAACAAAAACCATAAACAGAAAGTTGTGGAAAATGTACTTCCTTTGGTAATTTCTCGGGACAAACAACTGAAATTATAGAAACATTATTCAAAGCAGAAAAACAAAATATTTTCAAATGTCCAAATTTGGCACAATGTGAGCTGGTTATGAAGAAACCCGTGCATGTAGGCCTCTCTACTTGGACCCATCGTGCGCCACATGCTCTAAGATTCAGTTTTGGGCTTGCCGATTTCTCTGACAAAATTCAGCTGAATCTCTTTGACCTCCTCTGGGTTCAGAATCATGCTCACAAGGTTGGTCTCCCTCTGGCGCACCAGTGTGGAGCACTCAGTGAAGATGTACGACGCAGCGCCTTTCCATTATTTCAATGGCAATGTAAGTCACTTTACCGAAGTTCAGAACCGGTGGAAAGTTATATTTTTCCACTAATAGGATTTAACAGCCCTCCTTTGCCCTTTTCCAGCTAGCGGAATGTCCATAGTCTGCCTCAGTGCCAATCCACTGTCTTGAAACTTCGAGTCTGTAGGTAGTACGGATGGCTCCATACTCTATGAGAAGTTCCTAGTAGAATTTCGAGAGCTCTAGTAGGCGTCGTCCTCATGAAACTCGTCATTCCTAGACAAGCCAGCCGTTGTACTTAATCTAGTTCATTTCTGGAATTGCTTTTAGTGGTACCGGTCATTTATATTCGGTGTAGGGCTTCAAGTGTTGCCGAAACAAATGTCCTTCTTGATGCGATTTTCAATATTTTGCATTCCAGGTTAGCTTGGAGTCTATCATGAATCCAAAGTATTTGTTCGACCTTTGTATGGAAGCCTTTGATGAGTATCTTTGGGAGAGTTGATATTTGGCGTTTCGTGGTGGAGAGTACCAAGTCCGCTTTTTCTGGATTGACTCTTGGCGAAACACCAGTGTTCTACTCTGCCAAGAGTTCTCATAATGATTTATCCAACCAGTTTTATCGGTAGGTCTTGAGCCAGCATGACTAAGTCATCTACTAATGCTTGTGTTTACAGTCCTGACTCGTTTAGCTCCGTGAGAAGCTCGTTGACTACCAGGCACCATAATAGGTGTGGCAAAACTCTTTCTTGTAGACACTCCTTCAATACCTTGGCAGCTACAGTTCTCCCGTTCAGTTCTGCTGTTACCACTCGCTTTGATAACATAGCCCTTATCCACCTGATTTAAGTAGAATCGACCCCATGCATCATCGCAGCGCATATGGACTCAAATGACGTATTATCAAATGCTCCTTTTATATCGATGAAAACCCCCATTACGGATTGTCCTCTTGGATAGAAAAAGTACTTTCTATCCTATAAATAAGGTGATGGAGAGGTCTGAGGACTCAACATATTGTTGTTTGTGCAGTGGATTGCTCTGCAGCGATTGTTCTCTGATGTGTCGATCCACCAGCGTTGGGTTGGTTCTCACACGTTTTGAAATTAAGATTATCACTTATCTTCATGATGATCTTAGTCGCACTTGAAGGAGAGCCGATTTGGTGATTTGAATGATGAGACGGTCCTTACGGGCCATCTCACCTTCCCTTACGTCACCACTTTTGAGGTCGTTCAGGAAAGTGTGTTGAGATCAAGTGTTGCAGAGTCTCCTCATTTGATGTGGTTTCCCTTCCATCAGGCATGGAGAGAAAGGTGCAGAGCCTGAGGGCATTGTGTTGATGTCCTTGCAATAGGCACGCCAGCTTTTCCTTCGTGATTGCCGAATAGTTTCTTATTACCCTCTGTGGAGTGGTATCTTCGTTCGCTTTGCTTTGTTCAGAAGATTTCTTGTTACTCCACGGTGTTTCTTAACTTCTGCATCCCACAGGGACGTTCTCCTGTATTTTGTCTTCTCTTCAAGGTGCCAGCTGCTTTATTACGAGGTAATGATTGCCTGCCTCATTGAGGTACCTTACTACGGTAACTGAACATGCTCCATTCCCATACCTGGACGGTAATCCTACGAATTTGCCTTATAGTTTTTTTTAAAGAGGTCTCATTCGGTGGCCCGGGGATTCCTGTATACTTTTTCCGGTAGGTTTCTGTTACCTATCCTATAATGGTACGATCCTTGATTCATCTTGTGACATTTTCCACGACTGCACTTTATTGTAAGTTACGAGTAGATAGTATGATGTGAAGAACGTGAGTCCGAGCTCTCGTTCATTATTCCAAGGTTGCTAAAGCCGAGGAATTCTAGCAAGGCATTACCCCTGGGATTAGTGTCTACATTGCCTTACAGTACGTGATGCGCATTCGATTTACATCCCATGAGTAAACCCAGCCCAGACTCTCCACAGTATCTTTTGAAGTCTTCACAACTCCAAAGACATATTTTAGGATTCTAAAACCAAGTTCATGACCAACAAATCTCTTCCAAAATCCTGAAGACTCCATAGGCAAAATGCAAATATATCAAGGGATTATGGTTATTTATCAGGTCAAAGTTCATCAGAGAAATGTATTCAAGGTCCACGAAGTTTAAATTCTCAAGTAAACATTTACCTAAATATAATTTCGAATATGTTCATATCATCGGGTGTAAATGAGTCGATGAATAGGTCAAATTTTTATTTCTTCTACCTGTTTTCCTAGGAGTTAGTCGAAAAAACATTTTATGGACCTCTTGAAATGGGCGTGCATGTTACCGCCATGCAATTGCAATGGTAGATCTGTCGTTAATATTACCCGAAATTTAACTTCGATTGATTCGGAAGTCGAAATCAAGTGAATTTTACCTACAATGTATGTTGGAAAAAAAAATTGCTTGGAAAGTTAGTTGACAAATTATTATCAAAATCTGCTATTTATAACCATGTGTTCATTTACTCAGCCCTACTTCCTTCTTCAGTAAGATGACTTCATATTCTATATATTTAATGAATATCAATATTGATAACACTTCATAAGACCCAATGTAAACAAAGTGAAGTTGAGAAAATTGGTCTACCATTTTCAAAAACCAATACGCATGCGTAATTTTTGAATTACGTCACTTGACTTGAATATTTGAAGTTAGATCTCAAGGAGGAGGACGAACTCAAGCTTAAATTTTCTCACCCCTGCTTGTCTGTCCATTCAACCTTGTATCCCGTATTGAGCTGATAAATACTGCTTAAAGTGGTTCCTAGCATGGGCTTTTGGTTGTTCTGATAATCTTGCGAATCTAAAGCTCAACCCCCTCCTCGCTTCTAGGTATTCTTTGCTCACCATTTGTGATAGTTTGAGGCTGTCCATATTCAGCGAAAAATAAAGTTTTTTGGATTTGTTTGGATTTGGTTATTTCATTCGATTGGTTCATTGTCTTGAATAGAACTATCTATTCCACAGCCAATACCCAGGTTTTGAGCCTAGTTGAGGGCAAGAAAAGTCTGTCCTTGTAGCCTCGTTGTGTTTGTGAACCCTGGAGTGTTTCATTACTCCAATGAGGCTACCCGGAACAAGTGGCTCTCCACTATAACAGAAAGTGGCACCTGAGGCAAATCTGGAACCCATGAAGAAGCGTTGAGGTTTGCTTGTAGAGAAAAAGGCTCTTATACTAGCCAGAAATATTTTTGCAAAACTTCAACATCTTAGTTAATCTCGTTGTTAATTATTTCATTGAAATATTACCATGTCTTATTTCCTCGTAGATGCGGTGGCTTGATTCTGGACATGGCTGTTGATGAATTCAGGGGATTTCCAATCTTCCAACCGATTATAAATGGTATCGGAGGAAATTTGGTGTCGGTTCAAGCAAGTCGCACGTCAACAATGTTACATAAGACCTCTGTCAAAGGAATTATACCAACACACACGAAACAGTGGGTCGCACCGTGGACGGCTCTGATCCACGGAGGTAAGTGGTAATCTCAAAATATTTTTATACTGACTGACTCTTCAAGCCGCGAACATAAAAACGATAGAACATCGTATCTTGATACCGTCGCGTTTCAAGTTTTGACGAAACTCTGCAACGGTAATCCGTAACATTGCAGCGTCCCATCTTTTGCCGTTTGTATCAAAATAATGTAGGTTTCATGTCACACAAACATTTGTATATCTAGACCAACGTACGAACGTGAGTCGTTTCATTAATAGTAAAAAAGGTAAAAAAAGCATTCATTAAATTGTCGTTCATGTTGTGCTCGTGCTCGTCTAAAGTCCGCCCCCCCCCCTACTAATTTTTGAACCACCTGGTATATCGCAACGAAATTTGGAGGGCTTAAATAGGAGATAAAAATTATTCATAGAAAAATCACAGCTAACAGTTTCAAAATGGCGGCTGAGCGCCATATTCAATAATTTTTTTAAATAGAAATATATTATTCCATTTTCGAAGTCTGCTCATAATTCTCAACATTTTTCTCCAATACACTTCACTCCTTAATTCAATTGTTTTCAAAATATCAATGTTTGAAGAGTGACATTCCGGTTTAAAATGAAGTATGGATTTTGGTCACTTCCGGTAAAACATTTCTCTGAGCTTAAACAACGTTAAAAACTGGGCGCTTAAACAGAATCGGTTTGGTAGTTTTCGCGTGTTGCTCGAACAAACAATCAAACAAACAGTCTATTACAATTTATAATAGTATAGAATAAATTCAGGGATTCAACCTGGCACTAACATGAGATTCGGAATGAAAAAAACTTACATAAACCTGAAAAACTACTCTACTGTAACAGGCATATATTGAATCAGAAATTGAAAAAAAAAATGTTATGCGAGTCTTCAATTTTATCGCTCTATTGTTACTGATATACCGCATACGGCAGTCAGAAAAGACAAATAAAGAAGGTTTATAATGATTTTCATCGTTTAATTTATGGTTTAGGGAAATTAGATCACATTACCAAAAAATAATAGACACTAATTGGCTAAACATGGGTAACCGAATACTACTGCATATTGTAAACTTTGCAAAAAACTGTCAAAATCCATCTCCCTTTCTGAAAGGAAAATTCATTACTGTATAATGGTAGAAATATTAGATTCAATGAAAGATTCGATGTCCCTCGTCATCGATCTGCAATGTTCTCTAGGAGCTCCATTAGCAATGTTCCCAACCTCCTAAATTCTCTTTCGAAAGAATAATAATAATAATAAATTCGAATTCATATGTAATCTGTTGAGAAAACGAATGAATAACATATATTGTAATATGTTGTTCATTTGTTTTCTCAACAGATTACATTTGAATTCGAATTTATTACTTGTTCTTTTTCCTTGATTTTTTTAGTGTTTTTTTCCTGACTTATCTTTTATTTCGAATATAGTATTAATATATTGATAACTGTTTTTGAAATATTATGTACCATCAACTTCCTATCTTCTGCTTTGATTTGGTTGAGTATAAATAGCCATGCTAGACTTCTCTGAATTAAAGCAATACTCACAATGTACTCAATCTATATTTATAGTAAATAAAGGCAATTCATTGATATTATTTAAATGGCATTCTCTTCCCCAAACCATATTTTTTTGTTGAAAATGTCGATATCTACAAAGCGTATTCTGAGGGTTATTGCTCACTGAAATGTACTTTCAAACGTATGAGCCTTGAATAGGCAACCAAGTGCCAATTTGTTCGGCTATTTTATGTTTCCCGCTAAACCTACAGATATTTATGTTTATGTAAATTTATAATATTTGTGCGGAATTTAACATACGCGCCTTTAGAGAAATACATTCCATATCGATAATCATTTTAATTTAAGATATGTTTTTAGTTTATTTCCCGTAAACAGCTGAATGAGTCCACCTGATAGGTATTTGGAATATTGTGAAATCTCTCGATCAAGATAATCTAATCAAATGAATGCTGTCACTTACAATTATTACAATGTTCGTTGTTCAAGGAAACAAATATGGAATATCATTGGGAAATATAGATTAAGTGTTCATTTAAAATGGAATATTTCAAGGATGTTGTTATTTCGGGCTGACATATGGTTATCACAATTCAAGTATCACTTCAAATGAGCTTATCACAATGGGAATAACGATTATCCTATATATATACAGTGACCGGCAGAAAGTACGCATCATATGGAAAATTCTTTTATTAATAAATTTTGACGAATATCGATATGTGCAATCACTTCTGCATCAAAAGCAACCCCAAAAGACGTTGTACAGTGCCGTTCGTCTTCTCGTGTTTGGAGGTAAATTTAAAAAAAAATTAAAATTATGTTTCAAAACACACTTAGTTGGGAAAATATCGAAAAATGTTATTCGAAAAAATTGTTCAGAACGTTAGTCTATAGCTCTCTACATATTTTGAAAAAAATCTGAGATAAAAAAATAAAAATATTTTTTTTGCCATAATAAAAATTTCAATTTGGAAAAATACATTTTAGACGAAGAAACTCATTAGTAAGGCCAACAGTAATATTTTAAATGATATTTTGTTAATATTCGCAAGCTACTTCTATTTTATTCGGAAAAAAATTTAGAACTATGGATTTTCCATGTATTCAACTGCTTCATAAGAGGTCACTGAAATATCTCCAGGACATTATAATAAAAAACTCATATTAAAATTCTGTAGATACATGGTTCTTTGTCAATAATGAACAGTATCGGGGTTATAATGTCCTGATGATATTTTTGTGACCTCTTATGAAGCAGCTGAACACATGGCAAATCCACAGATTTGAAATTTTCTTCGAATAAAATAGAAGTAGCTGGTGAATCTTTACAAAATATTATTTAAAATATTACTCTTGGGCTTTACTAATGAGTTTCTTTGTCAGAAATGTATTTTTCCAAATTGAAATTTTTTTTATGGCAAAAATTCATTTTTAGTTTTTCATCTCAGATTTTTTTCCAAACTTGTACATAGCTATAAAATGTCGTTCTAAACAACTTTTCCAAATAACATTTTTCAATATTTTCCCAAATACGTATGTTTCGAGACATAATTTTTAAATTTTTTTAATTTCCCGTCAAACAAGAAAAGACGAACGGCACTGTACAAATATATATTATATATATATATATATATATATATATATATATATATATATATATATATATATATATATATATTTATATATATATATATTATATATATTATATATATATATATATATATATATATATATACATACATATTAATATTCAGTGTGTTAAAATAAGTGCAAAAGTTTTCAGGGGGTGATTCCAAAAATTAAAGGGGGTCTTTCATGTAAACAAAAGCTCTCAGGCATTTCCTTACACGCTTCCATAAATGAGAAAAAAAAATTGTATTTTTCCTTGAAATTGCTGAATGGCATTTTGCGGACATGTTCTACCAATAAAAAAGCTACTTTTGAATTTTTTTTAATTTTGTTGTGATTTTTTAAAGGGGTGAAAAATGCAACCCCCATTCCATTTTTCACCAAAACTTTTTAATAAAACAAAATTTCTCAATCGAAAAATTTGTGTTGAAAAGAAAAAATATTGCAAAACTTCTTTGACTCCTGTGTTGTGTCCGTAAAAGAAATAGTTTCATGATAAAAGAATAAAATAAAACATTGTGCGTGAACGGATCTTCTGTAAATGGAATCGAAAAAAGCTAGTAGGCTGTCAAGTCGCTTTGATTACTATGTGGTAGTTGAAAGTTCAATTGTGTCTTTTGAGTCTTCAATATGGATAATTACACCAACGCTGAAATGGCCGATATGCATTTTATGTATGGTCGTGCCAATGGAAATTCTTTGGAAGAGATGTATCCTCATCACACAATCTTTGCACATCTTCACCAACGTCTCTGTGAAAGAGGGACTTTTCAAGAACGAACAACTGATTTTGGTCGTCCACCAGTAATAAGAACGGTGGTACTGGAAGAAGAGGTTCTCAATATGATTGAAGATCGACTAGAATTATTATACAAGACAAATTGCTAGACACTTAATGTTAGTAATAAACTAATCTGGAAAATTTTAAAGGATCACCAATTGTATCCTTACCATATTCAACGAGTCCAGGCCCTTTTGCCGCGAGAGTTTTCTCATCGAGTAGACTTTTGTCAATGGAGTCTTCAAATGATTACCCAAAATGCTCAATTTTTAGAAAACTTAATATTCACGAATCCAACTTTTCAAGGCAAGGGATTACAAATTTCCATAACAATCATCTATGGGCCGAAGATAATCTACATGCAATTCAAAAAGGTCGATATCGATATGAATTTTCACTCAACTTGTGGGTCGGAATTATTTGCGAAAATATCATTGGACCGTATTTTCTACCGTAAAGGCTAACTGGTGCAACCTATACAAATTTCCTCCAGGAGCATCTTCCCATTTCACTTGAAAATGTTCCACTAGCTATTCGACACGAATATGGTTTATGCACGATGGTGCGCCTGTCCATTTCAGCATAACTGCTCGTCAGTACTTGGACGACGTGTGTCCAAATCGTTGGAAAGGCAGAGCAGGACCTCAACCTTGGCCTCCCAGATCTCCAGACTTTTGCATCTGGGGTCACCCTGGTTCATACTACTTCCATTGAATGTGTGAATGATTCAAGGAATCGCATCATTGCAGCCTGCGATGCAATCCAAAACACACCAGAAGTTTTCAACGTTTGCGTGATGAGACGAATGGTTGGAGGTGGTCTTTTCCGGCAGTTTTTATAACTCCGTTTCAAAATTTCGATCTGCCTCTCAAAAGCTCGAATGTTGAGTAATACATTTTCCATCTTTTATGACATGGTTTCTTCTTCTGATCATCCTCATAGTATGTTCACTAAACCAATGGAGAAATTCAGTTTTATGTTTAGCATGTTTCGGTACATATAATCAAATGCCCCAGTTACCTTCGAATTGGAGCAAAGTCAGATTTGTTAAAGTTGAAAGAAGGTTTTTCTTGGCATATAGAGTTAAGTGATGCAGGTAGAAGTAGTAGTTTTATATCGAATTCTATTGTGTTGTGTCTCTCATATTCAGGAACGAGTGGCGTAAGGGAGCAAGCAAGGTTATTGATCGCAACATTATTATTCAAAACTAGGTCTATAGTGTTATTAGCAGAATTCGCATAAGAGCTGAATTGAGACAGACCACAGTTACATATCGAATCGATGAAGAGGTGAGAATTCACATTAGTGAAGTTCAAAGCAGTACAGTTTTTGTTCACATTGTCGGGGTACCATGTGAAGTTTGGAAGATTGAAGGCTCCACAAATAACAAAAGTTACGCCGGCGTTATAATTAATAATGTCAGTGAGCTTAGCGCAGAAAATAGTTAGTAATATGGAGGAATAAGGGCCTGGGGCAATGTAAACAAAGCACAGATTCAACTTACTAGTGTTGAGTTTTGTAGAGTTTACCGTAACCCATAGGTCTTCCACGTCGGTCATCCTCCATTCATGTCTTACCACACAAGATAAATTTCTGTTGATTCCTATCAACACGCCGCCGTGTCACTGGCAGTTTGCTGTCCTCTTTTCTCGTCGAAAAACATTATTTGTATCGCATAATACCTCGGATGAGCTGATCGAGCTATTCAACCAAGTTTCCGTTGAACATATGATGTCGTTTTCGAGGTTTAATGAATTTTTAAAAATAATTGATAATTTTGATTTCAAACCACGTACATTCTGGTAGAAAACGGATAAATCCATCAGGAAATGGGGAGTTTATATCGTTTGATGGTGATGGAACTACTTTATTTTGCTTATATCGTTCCCATCGTAAATCCTCATAGCACGGCCATTGTCGTCTTTTCTGACAAGTATGTCCTTCTCGTGCCCAAACGTATCCAAAATTAATGTTTTTTGCTGCATCTTTAAATTCCTTCAACAACATTTTGGTATGGCTTGTGTTATGTATTCAATGTTCTAGTATTACATCCTGTATGAGATATCAATTGAAGATGTTGTCAGACAACTGTCATTGATATCTTGTATGATTTGTTCAAAAAAGTATTAAAACTAAAAGCCAGTGGAAAGTACAAAGCCTCTGTTATTTCTAAAATCAATCCAGAGATACTAAACATTATATGGTGGCAGCGAAAAAACCGCTGGATTTTAGTGAAAAATACGCCAATTGAATTGAAACTTTGAGAGTCCAATGGGTTGATTTTTGTGATATTGAAACATAATATACTGAAAATCATTGAAGATGGCTGCTGGTGGTATTAAAAACTCCAGTGAAATGGATTTCAAAGGAGACATATCCTCCAATTGGAAACTGTGGAAGCAGAAATTCCATTTCTATCTGCTAGCCACAGGAAAGAATCAGAAAGCTAATGATGAAATAGCTTTGCTGTTGAATTTCTTAGGTAATGAAGGAATTACAATATACAATACTTCCGAATACGAAACGGATGAAGATAAGAATCATCTTGAGACAATTTTGAAGAAGTTCGATAGCTACTGCAACCCAATTAAAAATCTTGTTTATGAACATTATAAATTTTTCAAACGTGACCAAATATTAGGCGAGACTGTTGATCAATTCCTAACAGCGCTCAGACAATTAGCTTCCACATGCGAATTCAAAAAAAAGACACACTCATTCGTGATAGGTTAGTGTTAGGTATTCGGGACAAGAGAATCCAGGAAAAACTCTTGAAACATTCTGATCTAAAATTACCAGACGCAATTGATATATTATGTCGATCAATGGAAAATAGTGCCATAACCCAGAAGAAAATATCCAAGGAGCAGAATTTACCAGTAGGTGCTGTCAAATATGACTCCTCCAAATATAAGCAGCGTACAGGTCCACCTCCAGGAAATTTTGTGAAGAAATATTCGTCTGCAGTAAGTTTCAACCAGAAGAAAGGTAACAATTTCTACTGTAATCGATGTGGACAATATCATCAAGATCAAGGAAAGCGTCTAGCTATTCAAAGATACTGTAGCAAATGTAAACAGAAAGGTCACTATCGGGAATTCTGCAAAAATAAAGCTGTTCATGTTATCGAAGAAAATGAAATTCCAAATGACGATAATGGTGAAGATGATGACCTTGACGACCAAAATATTGTTTAGACAATAACACAAACTAATGTTCATGCAATTGAGTGGTATGAAATTTTGAAAATCGTAAAGATTGATACGGGAAGCCAAGTCAATATCCTCAATCACAGGGCTTTCAATGGACATAATAAGGAACTCTTATTCTATGTTTAGAATCTCAAACTCCATGTTCAATTATTGGACTTGAAGCAGCATATGAACTGAAAATCATTGAGAATAATGATGAACATAAGTATAATATTGAAAGTGTTGTTAACAATGAAAACTCTTTCGAAAATGTGATAGGCAAAAATGCCAAGGACATTCTTGATGGACATTCTTCAATTTTTACGGGACTAGGTAAAGTGAAGAGCACTTGTAAAATCACTCTTGAAGACTCTGCTGTTCCTACTGTGAGCGCACCTCGAAAAATACCAATAGCTCTCAAAGCTAAGGTGAAACAAAAATTGGATGAAATGGTTTCAGAAAATATAATCGTTCCAGTTACTGAGCCAACAGATTGGGTTCATCCAATAGTTATTGCTCCTAATGCAAATGGAGACATTCGAATCTGTATGGATCCCAGATCTTTGAACGTTTATGTGAGAAGGGGTATTTCTCAAATACCGACTTTAGGCTGTGAATTGAATGGTACCAAATTTTTTAGTGTGGTAGATGCATCTCAGGCGTTTTTACAAATTCCTTCAGATGATGATAGCTCTAAGTTGTGTACGATTGCCACTTATTGGGGAAAATACCGTTATCTTCGTTTACCATACGAGATATCCTGTGCACCAGAAATATTCCAGAGAAAGGTATATGAGATTTTACAGGGCGTTCGCGGGGTCATTTCTTATTTTGACGATATTTTAGTGTTTGGAAAAACTCTAAATGATCATAATTTTAATCTAAGCAATGTTCTAGATAAAATTTCTAGAAGTGGGCTGACATTGAACTTGCATAAGTCACAAATATGTGTGTCAACTGTGGAATTCCTTGGACATAAAATCAGGGATGCAGGTATTGCACCTGATGAAAATAAAACTCGGGCTATAAGAGTTCGCCAAAAAATCCCACCATTCAATTCACTTGAATTCAGATAATTCGCGTCGGAGTATGAAATGAAGCTTTCAACATCTAGTCCCTACTATCCACGGTCGAATGGAATGGTGGAGAGAGCAATCAAACTGTTAAAGGTTGCTAGTCAAGGCTGTCAGTGAACGAGAAGATATATTTCTGTCGATTCTCAATTACAATGTAACACCAAAATCAAATTTGCCAGCACCATGTGACCTGTTAATGGGCAGAAAATCAAGAACAATGATTCGTTCTCACAGAAGTTTCCTCAAACCGAAATATCCCATCTCAGATATAAGGAAGAAATTAATTGGTAGACAAAATACACAGATTCAAAATCATGACAAATCTGCTAAGAAATTATCAGAACTGCATCCCAATCAGAAAGTGCTGATACAAGAAGGTGTTCGTTCCTGGAAACCTGCTATTATAGTCGAGAAGTTTGGGCCAAATGACTATCTAATTAAAACGGAAGATATGGCTGAATACCGTAGAAATAGATATCACATTAGGCCTCTGAGGAAACCTTCAGTAAACCCTACCAGAAGTCGTCAGTCAGCGAACAGAAGTTCTTGGCAGAAGAAGTTCCATCGAACACAGAGACTCTAACCTCAGAGCTACACGAAGTGGACGTATTGTTAGAACTCCGGAAAGATTTAATTTTTGATTTCACTCTGCAAAAAAAGGCGTGTTATGTATTCAATGTTCTAGTATTACATCCTGTATGGGATATCAAATATAGATGTTGTCAGACAACTGCCATTGATATCTTGTATGACTTGTTCAAAAAAGTATTAAAACTAAAAGCCAGTGGAAAGTACAAAGCCTCTGTTATTTCCAAAATCAATCCATAGATACTAAACATTATAGCTTGTTGAATGCTCGTTGATAAACAGCTGATTGGAAATGTTGTCTATTGTTAGTCCAGGAGCTGAATTGCCAGATGAGCGAACTTGCGCTCGCCTTTTGTTTTCGTGGCTGCTAAGATGTCATCTTTTTTCTTTTTATGTGTAAGCTGTATGATCATAGGTTTGATTTTGTTTGGTATACGTGTGTTGGTACTGAAAATATGGTTGATATCAGAGTGAGTAATTGGACACTGGATATCTTCCCAAATTTTATTAATGATAGTAAACTCTCGCCGAGTTTTTCCGGAACGCCTTTGATTCATAAATTTTAAGATCGTATCTGTTGCTCTAGGGCTTCTATTCGGCCACTCGATGACTGAACTCTTTTTCAGAGAAGGTTTTCCTTAGTGATTTTTCCATGTTGTCCTTCTGCTATTTATCTGCTTAATGATTATTTCGAAATCCGAGATGCAAAACTAAACGGCTGTTGTTTCTCCATAGCTTGCATCTCATACTGTATGTTCTGGAGTATTTTCTTCGTAAGTGAGGGATTGTTGACTCTACAGTCCTCTTGATCTTCTCCATTTGGAATTACGGTAGACCAGTTGCCAGGATCAACTGAAGAACGACAGTCGGGGCAGATCCATTCTGCTCCTGGCAAGCGGAAGTTATTCAGCATCTGCACGGAATACTTTTTGTGCAAATGTTTTATTGAGGTTTAACTCGTGAATGTTAATTTCCAGTTATGATCATGCAAAATAGAGTGCGAAAAACACGTGTCGCACTGTGAGATGTTCGAATAAACAGGGTGTTTCATAATTGAATGCTGAGCCCAAAGGACGATAACCTTAGATGATTTTAAGAAAAATTCTTCCTTATGAACATAGGTCAGCAACCGCTTTATTTATGAGATAAGGATGTTGAAATTTGACAAAAAAAACAGTTTTTCCCCTCTGAAACCGCTTGGCTTTTTTTTCAATTTTTATACTTGCAAAGTACGCATAAAAATACATTATTTCCATGATAAAGGATTTCTTTGTTTACAGTATCGATCGAGAGTAGACGTGTGTGTTTTGATCCTCCGCATAGCAATTCGTAAACGTTAACAAAATAAACATTGAAAAATTTGTGCCATCATAGTATGCTCAGACAGTGAATAGTAAATAAAGAACACTTGAGATAACAGTCTTATTTACCGTCGGGAGAAAGTAATGAGTGAAAAAGTGTCGTGTTTATATTATTTTTATCAATAATGAATGAACTATTAGCCCAGCAGATATTGGATGAATTGAAAAATACCAAAACCGAACTAATAAATAACATCAAGGCATCTGAAGCAAATATTCTGCTAAAAATTAACATCTGAAACACAAAGTGGATCAACTCGAAAGGGAAAATAAACAACTCAAAGAAAAAAACGAACTACTAGAAAGAAGAGCAAAATTAAATAACATCGTGATATTTGGATGGAACATAAGTAATAACGAACTAACAATTGATACGGTGTGCATCAAATTGAAAAGCTGTTAGATATTGAGGTGTCAAAAACTGATATGAACAATTTTTATCGCCTGGGAAAAAACACAGACTGTCCAATAAAAGTCGAATTATTATCATTTATAAAAAAAAGAGAAATTATAACAAGCTGTAGGAAGCTGAAAGGAACCCATATATCTATCTCCCATGATCTTATCCTTCAGCAACGAGAGGAATATCAAATTTTAAGAACCCATCTTGTGATAGAACGCCAAAAAAATCAAAATTGTTTCATACGAGGAAACAAGTTGATAGTCAATGAGTTGGAATATTCAATAGAAGACTTAGTGAATAGTGAAACAATCTCTGAATCAAAATCGATCAGTACCCCCTCGACACCATCCCATCCACTTCTTATGCAGGGTGAATCATCCGAGTTAGGAAACCCCACACGGCATCAAGAAACACCTGTACAAACCCCTAATACGGAAGTACTTGTGACGCCAAGCAAGCCCACTCGTCCACACCAACCAATCCCTAGAGAAAACAAGAAACCGCAAAAACAGAGAAATAAATATTAGAAAACCATATTGTGATTGGCGATATGAATTTAGATCTATCAAATAAAATGAAAGTGTGTCGGATTATTTGGACTATGAGCGAATATAATTTTTTTTACCCCTCATAAATAAATTCACTCGAGTACAAAATACCTCATCTACCTGAATAGACCATATATTTAGTTCAAAAATTACTTAGAAGAAATACACTCTCTACGACTCATTAAATTAAAAATTAAATTGAGTCAGTTGACAGACACACCCTACACACAATAATGAAATGCAAATAAACTCCACAGCGAATTATATTTTTTTATTTTTATTTTTTTTACTCTTTCAAAAATATATGTGTCCTACTCCATATCATATAATCTAGTTAAATATAATAAATATTAACATAACCACATTGCACTTGTACTACATCATTGAAAACTTAAACAATCCATGCACAACCTCACGGTTAAAATGGATTTCTTTGTTTATTTGCCACCAATACCTGTATATAAAATGACAATGTGAACGAAAATGTATATTGGAGTGAATAAATATTATTATTATTAATTTTTTTCAGTGGCGTCCCTGTTATTATGCCCTGCCATACTTTTGATCAAAATAATGATACGCCACTGTCTTTTTTCCAAATAAATATCATTTTTGTAATTGTTCTCTATCTTCTCATAAAAATGGTCGACTGCCTTTTTTTCGTCCGCAGAACGGTTTTTGAGTTAGAAAATAAAATGCATTCATTTGCTTGTCCCTATGCGAAATCAGCTGTTGAAGAGTAGTAGGATTATCTTGTTTTTTTCAAAATAAACAATTTTGACACTTCTTCAGCTAGATACGTGATATTATTTACGTTATATTAAAAAAAACATGGTAAATTTTACAAATACCGCATTAGCATTACTTGTATGGGCTTGCTGACGGGAACACATATGAAGCCAGGCGACTGTATCAAGAGCGTTTCCCAAATAGAATGGTTCCTGATGCTCGAACGATTTCAAGTTTATGTGAAACAGGAAGTTTTGAGCCAAATCATCACTTGAAAGGAGCACATCGGACTGCAAGAACGCCAGCAATTGAGGTGGCTGTTTTGAATTCAGTTGACGAAAATCCTGAAATAAGTACGAGGCAAGTTGCGAATAATTTGAATATCGCCCATATTCTAGTATGGAGGATTCTTTATGATTATTTATTATATCCCTATCACATTCAATGGATTCAGGCTTCACTTACTCGAGACTTTCCATTACGAGTGAATTTCTGCCACTGGTTTCTCCAAAAAGTTACCAAAAATCCTTTATTTGACAGGGAAATTTCATTCACGGACGAAGCTAGTTTTAATAAAAACAGGATCATAATAATCATTTTTGGGCCGAGGACAATTCGCATGCAATCGTGGAATCTAATCACCAGGAGGAGTTCTCATTAAATGTCGGGGCTGGAATTATTGGAGATTACCTAATTGGACCTTTTTTTTACCACGCAGATTGAATGGACATAATTATTGCCGATTTCTTGAAAAAAATTTGCCAATTCTGTTCGAAGATTTTTCTATTTTAATGCGAAATGTTATGCACGATGGTGCACCTGCTGATTTTAGTGCTCTGGCACGCGAATATTTAAACCAAAACTTTCATAATCGCTGGATAGGTCGTGGGGGAACAGAGTCATGACCAGCTAGATCCCCAGACTCAAACAGTCTTGATTATTTTATTTGGGGACATCTTAAGACTTTGGTGTACAGTCAACCAATTCTAACTGAGGAAGAATTGCGAAACCGCGTAATAGTTTCCTGTGAAGCAATAAGGAATACTCCAAGAATTTTCCAAAGAGTACGCGAGTCAATGACAAAGAGGGTTGAAGCGTGCATACTTGCTGGAGGCGGACATTTTGAACAGTTAATTTATTTTGTTGTTTTTTGTTCATAATAGTTGTTTTTAAAAATAAAAAATTTATATTTATGCGTACTCATTACAAAAACTAAAAATAGTTACCATAAAATCAATAAAATCTTGCCTGAATCCCTTGGTTAGGGGAGACCGGTATCAATTGTAACAAAAATTGGTTTTGATTTTTTCCTCAATACAGTAACCACCAACTTGTGAAAATAAAAACATCCAAGGGTTACTTCAAGCTTTTGGAATAACGTGACATAGTCAGATTTGGTGTAATTCAATTAACTTTAGCTTCAGAAATATATTTTTTGTCAAAAACCAAATGTTACTATTGACACCATCTTGGTGTCAATAGTAACACTTGAAGTGTCAATTGTAACAGGGGTATAAAAACACGTGAAGGTCATATGAAATTATGTAAGAATGAAATTTGATGTTAAGCCCTTGATATATCATTGAGACGCAACTCATATTTTATTTTAAATGAGGTTAAATGATATTCTTATATTATAATTTATTAAAACACAATACGAAAAATGTCATTTCAAACACAAAATGAAAACTATATGTATATTGAATGCAAACAACGAAAACTGAAAGTAAAAGTTCGGGAAAAATATGTGACACAAAATTAATTTGAATCTGAGGACTCGCAATTATTGCAAACAAATAAAGGATCGTTCTTAGCACAAGAAGAATGAGCCCAGCCTTGACACTACCTGCACTGCAGCCAGTCCTCTTTACTGCTGCAGTAAGGACCACAGCATATTAAACATATAGTGTCATCTTCAGATGACTCTTCCGATGATTTTTCGACAATCTTTCACTTCTTTGCGACGATTTTTATTTTCCCAGTTTTTTTAGATGCCATAACGTTTTTTTTGGAATTTTTTTTTTTTCCAATTTTGGTGTCCGTTATAATTGCAGTTTTCCCTTTTCGTCTGGATGTAGTGCCTTTTGGTTTGCTGAAATCAGCTTTTGGCAAAGGACGAACTTGCTCCGGAGTATAGGCTTTCATAGGAGGCGCTGGAAGTATATGCAGAATATCTTTACTATTTGACGGCCGAATTGGTGTTGAAGGAGCTGCCGATGTGCTGGGTTGGGGGTTGTCAACGGTTTCTTCGACATTTGATCTAGACGTGTCTTTTTCCACCAAACTTGCTCCAACGGGTCTATCAGTGACACTACAAGGTGCAAATTCATCTTCAGTGAAGATATTCCTATTCAAAGGCCATATTCCTGAGCATTTGAAACCTGCAGTGATATTTCTGGGAGTTACAGCTAGTGGTAAAGCGTCTCGCACTATTGATGGTATATTGTAAATAGTCATTCGTTTGCCCGGGTTTATCTTCATCCACTGATTACATTCATTATTGAAAAATTTTTTAAAAGGCCCATAAACAGGACTCTATTTGTTGTATTTGGTTTCACGTAATGTGCGAAATGTTTCATGAAAATCAGGAATTCTCTTTCTTGCATCCAACCGCTCTTGTTCCCAGATCCGATGCATCCAGGTGGTCCATCTCTTATGAAATGTTCATGATATCTCTTCAAGGGAAAAATGAACATGGGTGGTATACTGTTCCCTAGTGCATTTACGGCTACACATATCGTAACTAACGTTCCTCTTTCTTGCCAAGTTATTGCACCCACCTGTTTCACACCTTTTGTTGCTATGATTTTATTAGGTTTTTGAACCGTAGTGCACCCGGTTTCATCTACGTTGTATATATTGTTCGGCCCAAAATTGTATCTTTGTAAGACATCAGCCAGGTTGTCAAAAAATTTATTGACATTTTCTTGATTGAAATTCATAGCTCTTGCTAAACTGGTTGATTCAGGAGTGCGTATGGACAGATCCGGATTACGCTTTAAAAATGCTGTAAGCCAATCCTCACTTGCAATTTCAGTCCTTTCCCACCCCTGTGGAATTTTACACACATTTTTTTTGGCAAACTGGTAAGCTAATTTGCGTAAATCCTTTGGTGTAAGTCCAAAATACAGTTTGGAACAAATTGTGCAGTACTTGCCCAATTGCTGTTCATGTTCGTAAGTAAAAACTCTATTATGCGGATGATAACCAACTTGTGGGTTTTTATTATTCTTCTTAGCAATAACAAATCGCCTGAGAGAAATATGGCACATTCCATATTTTTTTGCTGTTGTCCTGACTTTTGCATTTCCATTAATCACATCATAAGCAGCCTGCTCGTACAACTCTTGAGGAATTTCACCTCTAGTGGTCTTCTTGACTCTGGGTTTCACCATCTTTTCACACTGTAACAATAAAAGATCTAAATAAATACTAATATTACCGCAACTGGTGTCAATTGTAACATGTTACGATCGACACCCTCGAATCTGTTACAATCGACACCAACAGCTCCCTAACCATAAGACAATCATTCCACTCAACATAACCTTCAAATTTGGTAATCAAATCACTGTGAATATTATCGCCGAAACAGCCTGATTTCAGTGTAATAATTGTTTTTGGGGTAGCCTCAAGAATAAACTTGCTATCACCACTCAATTATGGAATGCAATACTTACATTTTAGGTCAAAGATCACATTCGCACGTTCCACAGGCTAACACACTATTGTTGACAAATTGATAGTACTTCATCCTGAGTAGCTTGTAGTAAGCTATTTTGCCAGGACATACATTTTTCTTTTTCTCGACAGATGGCGGGATATATATCAAAGTTACAATTGACACCTGTTACAATTGATACTGGTCTCCCCTACCACAATTGTGAAATTAAGACTAAGAGAAAAAATTGAATAGGGGCAAGCAAATGAATGTAATTTATTTTCTAAATCGAAAGCTGTCCGCCGGGCGAAAAAAGGCAGGAGACCATTTGTATGAGAAGATAGGGTACAATTACAAAAATAATATCTATTTGGAAAAAAGACAATGGCGTATCATTATTCTGATCAAAAAAATGACAGGGTATGTTAACAGGGACGCCACTGATGAAAATTAAGAAATCCTTTATCATGGAAAAAATGTTTTTTTATGCGTACTTTGCATGTACCGGAATTGAAAATAGAGCAAAAGCTGTTTCAGAGATATTGGGGAGGAACTGATTTTTTTGTTAAATTTCAACATCTTGTATTTCAGAAATTTCAGCGTTTGCGGACCTATGTTCATATGAAATTTTTTTTTTTAAATCATCCAAGGATTATCGCCCTTTAGGATCAGCATTCAATCATGAAACACCCTGTACAATAAAATGGAGGTCATATCAAACATTCACGTAAGAGTCTTGTCAATATAATAATTTGCCTTGCGTAATTGAATAGAAATCCATGTTTCTTAATAAATAATTTTGAATTGTCTTTTGTTTCCATAGCATACTTGCAAAAAAAAACTGAAAAATCGACATATAACTAACTACACATAACTCAGGTTGTCCAAACTCAGAAATAGAAGGTAATTCGAACCAGATGAATAAATTTTCATTATAAATGGTACCAATTCTTGCACATCATGTATAGCTGCAGGACTGAAAATAATTTGGGGAGAACGGACATGATTGGATATGACAGCAAAGCTAATTCTAAGTTTCTTATCACTACGCTACGTGAATCACCCTGTTTAGAGAATGATCTAGCTGATTCCCCACTTACCATGCCATCAACTTCCAATGCTCATTGTTACATAAGTGTTTCATCTTCTACAAACAAAGCCATCAAAATTAATTCAAATTCCTCATGCTCGCAATCGGCTCGCGTTCATAATTTTTATTTCCATTCCAACCTTGTCATATAATGTACATCGCAGGCATTTACTTTCATTCTTTTCTTGAGTCTTTATTGTTCGAAGGAAAAACATGTATCTTTTCTTCAACACGATTTCACAATTTCATAATGTTTTTTTTTGTTTTGTTTCAGTACTCCCAGCAAAAACAGCCAGAATCCTACTGTTGATATCAATACCTGGCCACACAGTATTCGTCTATGCTGCCGATTTCATTTACAACGGTGTATCGACTTTGAACCCATTCTTCGTTATAACCTATCTAGCTGTTGGCCTCACCCAGCTGCTCATTCTGTTATACGTGTGCCACATAATGATCCACACTTTGTGGAAATTCAAAATGGATCCCGACAGTTCAGCGATTCCCTATTTGACAGCACTAGGGGACCTGTCCGGATCATCGTTGTTACTTTTAGGTTTCTTCTTTTTGAGATACATCAATCGTGAATACCAACCGGTTAACTGACCTGAAAATCTTGAGGGGGTAATCGGAATAAAAACGTTTTGAGATGGAAAAAAAATGGAATCTAGCGAAATGAGATCTCACACGTTGGTTTCTTTCATTTGAAATCAATCGATTTAGATTCAACCTGCCAACGGACTTGAAAGGTCGCCTGAATCAGAAAAAATACTCCAATCCTCTGGCCGAATTTTCCAAACATTATAAGGAAATAGATAAATTAAGGAATATTTACGATAACATCATTCTTACGTACTACCTACCTACCTAATTTATTATTGAGAACAAACATATCTGCCAAACCACTTCTGAATGTAGGAAGTAAATTTTATGCATACCTGATAAAAGACTTCTGGAAGTACAAACGAGGGAAGATAATGTAGAGCTATCAATTTTGCTTGTGGTTTATCGAAATCTGGTGAAGTTTTTTGGTTTTTAAACAAAATGGTGTAAAAAATTACACACATTTTCTGAAAAAAACAAACTGATTTTTTTATCATGTGAGTCTGTCTATATATTTACGTTTCCAGATTCTTCAAAACAATAACTGGCACATTCAAAATAAACATTATTGAGAAACCTCCAACTGATTACTGACTTACTGCAGAGGTGACGCGCCAGTGGTTAAATTCCAATTAGACATATGGTAGATGCTACTAGAATGATCACGACGGCTTTTTATGGATCATTTCGAGTTTATTCGAAAAATTAATTTTCACCCCGATACCGTAGCGCCATCTGTTGGAACTTTCCGACGGGTGGAGAAATGAAACAAGGTTGAAACAATTTAAAAAAATATCCGTTGTCTTTTTCAGTTCCTTTTCGTGAATAAGTACTTATATTGAAGTAAGATAGTTATTCGGTCATGCAATCATACTCAGAGAAAAAACCTATACCATGCTCTCTTGGTGATTCCATTAGCAAACTGGGGGTGTCTATAAATTCTATACTACCTTTCATTCTGACAGCCTATTAATCACATAATGATCCACACTTTGTGGAAGTTCAAAATGGATTCTGACAATTCAGCGATTCCCTATTTGACAGCACTAGGGGACCTGTCCGGACCATCGTTGTTACTTTTAGGTTTCTCCTTCTTGAGATACATCAATCGAGAATACCAACCAGTTAACTGACCTGAGAATCTTGAGAGGATAATCGGAATAAAAATGTTTTGAGATGGAAAAAATTAAATCTGGCGAAATGAGATCTCACACCTTGGTTTCTTCCATTTGAAATCAATCGATTTAGGTTCAATCTGCCAACGGACTTGAAAGGTCTCCTGAACCAGAAAAAATTACTCCAATCCTCTGGCCGAATTTTCCAAACACCATTAGGGAATAGATAAATTAAGGAATATTTATGATAACATCATTCTTACATACTACCTACCTACCTAATTTATTATTGAGAACATACATATCTGCCAAACCACTTCTGAATGTACGAAGGAAATTTTATGCATACCTGATAAAAGATTTCTGGAAGTGCAAACGAGAGAAGAGAATGTAGAGCTATCAATTTTGCTTGTGGTTTATCGAAATCTGGTGAAGTTTTTTGGTTTTTAAACAAAATAATGTAAAAAAATTACACAAATTTTCTGAAAAAAACAAACTGTTTTTTTTTATCATGTGAGTCTGTCTATATATTGACGTTTTGAGATTCTTCAAACCAATAACTGGCATATTCAAAATAAACATTATTGAGAAACCTCCAACTGATTACTGACTTACTGCAGAGGTGACGCGCCAGTGGTTAAATTCCAATTAGACAGATGCTACTAGAACGATCACGACGGCTTTTTATGGATCATTTCGAGTTTCCTTTTGATGATACTGAGAGATTCCTCTGTAGGGACATTGGTGTAAAGGCTCTCCACGTCGAAGCTGATGAAACGATCTTCTGGTCCAAGTTCAACATCTGTGATGGTGTCAACGAAGTGCTTGGAATTCTTGACGTATGAACTGCTATTTCCTTGTGAGGGTTGTAGTATCGGTAGGAGGTATTTTGATAACTTGTAGGTTGGTGAGTTCCGTGAGCTGGTGATCGGTCTCAGTGGCATGTCTAGTTTGTGGATTTTTGGAAGCCCGTAGAGATGCGGTGGTTTGCTGTAGTGTGGCGTTAGATGTGATCGTTCGTTGTCGGGAATGAAAGATTTAAATTTCTTCAGAGTGTTGTAGATCTTCCTTTTTATAGTGGGTGTTGGATCCTTCTTCAAGAGTTTTTAGTTCCCTGTGTGGAGTAACGACTCTATCTTGTCATCATATGGTTGGTTGTCTTCTAGATATGCATTTTTGACGAGTACCCATTAGGATATTGATTGTAATTTTGTGGAAATAATTGATTTGCAATGGAGAAAACCATTGTTCAGCAACTTCTCTCATCCCTGATTCTTTGATCGCATTTGAGGTTATAATTAGATGAATATTCACTCGGAAATAACCTTGAATTAATTCTCACCCCGATACTGTAGCGCCATCTGTTGGAACTTTCTGGCAAGTGAAAAAATAAAACAAGGTTAAAACAATATGAAAAATTATGTGTCATCTTTTTCAGTTCCTTTTCGTGAATAAGTACTTATATTGAAGTAAGATAGTCATTTGGTCATCATACTTAGAGGAAAAATCTCTCCCATGTATGCTCTCTTGGTGATTCCATTAGCAAAATGGGGGTGTCTATAAATTCTATACCACCTTCCATTCTGACAGCCTATTCACATAATTATAAAGACGACAAGTGAAGATATACCCAATCTTCAAAATATAAGGAATTAGTAACAATTTATAGGCTGTGAGATGAAACTTGGGTGATATAACTTCAGTTTTTATATATTCACTATTTTTATAGAAATATTCCTGCTCTAATGATATTACGTGTAAATGTATGCTTTTTTGTATGGATATTTGATAATGAATAAAAAAAATATGTTTTTGAATGATTTTGTCTTTTGTTATTGTCATAACTATATTGCCTGAGGGGCCTTAAGAGGGGGTTGGTACCTGAGATAACCAGATCAGTAGATGAGACTACAATCTCATAAAATGGGAACTCTGGAACTCTCTTCCCAAATAGTTACTTCAACTTCTAACCCACGCCATGGCCTGACAAACACTGACTCATCTTTCTATCTCCCAGTACCTCGAAACTCAATTATTTATATCCATCAACTCGATGAAGGTTAAAAATTTGTGCTTTATTATGTTATATTTTATTTGGAATTTTGGAGTCGCATAAAATGTGAAACAATTGTTTATAAATTATTGGCCTGGTTTTTTGTTGAATGTTTTGGAAAAGTGATCTGATTTACTGATTTTGAATGAAGAACTGGAAATCAACTGCTCTGGTGATTCTAACGTAGGTATGTTTTTTTTAACTCATGTATGTCATAAAGCAGTCCTTTGTTTATTGTGAAATATTGATCAAACAATGAATCACATTTAACTTCCTTCCATACTCAGTCCGTATAAACCCATTTTCCTCAGTATGTTCCATGTCATATTCCTCAGTATGTTCCATGTCTTGAAGAAAACTCCATTTCACCCATAGGCCAATCAAAAGATATTTTTTCGTGACAAAAATAGTACTAGGAAACCGACTGTACCATCATACAGAAGTCAATCCGTAGTTATATCCTGTTAAGTTTCTTACTCGCAACGATCCTTAATTAATTTGTATACATTTGAGAGAAAAAAAATTTTTTTTTTCTTAGATTCCAAAAGAAATTTATTGGAGCAATATCGATGCTTTCAATTGACAAATTGTAGAGAATCGGAATGCAAACAAAATGAGCCCTAGCCCGACTTGATCGTATCATTAGTAACGGAAAAAACCGAAAAACCAGAAAAAATTTTTTTTTTTGCTTGGAACATGAAAGCTAATGAAGCAATCTAGTAACGGAGAGAAACCGGAAAAAATCAAATTTTTTTAAAATTCCTAACATTGCCATTTCTCAAGTTTTAAAGCATGCTTCACACGACATAGTGGTGATTGATATATTCTTTATGTATGAAAACCTCAGGCAGTGTTGGATTATTAGTTTTGGCATAATTGCAATTTGATTTTTTCAATGCCCTTTATCGCTGCGGACCTGAATGCGTCGTAGGTGGTCTGATTACAATTTTTATAGAATATTCTGAGAGTTGAAGTACCTATAGCACTACAAAACGATTATTCTCATTTTGCGTGAAAATGCTGCGAAGTAGGTGAGAAATACTTGCAATCATGACCGAACACTGGCGAGTGCATGGAAGCGACTGAGGAGTGGGGGTAGAGCAGTAGATTCATAACATGCGCAGCGCGCTTGTATAACTATATATACGCGTCCCTGCGTCAGCTGCTATTTCCCCACTATTTAGCCTCTTCCACGCACTGGCCCACTTTCGGTCATGTTTGCGAGTATTTTTCACCTACTACAGCATTTTAACGCAAAATGAGAATATACGTTTTGTAGTACTATACCTCTATTCTCAATATCTTTTTGAAAAATTGAAATCGGACCACATATGACGCATCCAGGTCTGCTGCAATGAAGTGCATGAAAAAAACTCAGATTGCAATTTTGCCAAAACCAATGATCCGACAGCGCATAAGTGTTTCACAAATATTACACATATTAATCACTATTATTGTAAGGGTCATTTTGCGTGTACAAGCAAACTTTGGCGCCTCTCACTAGTTTCGGATTTACCTCGTGTGCCACCTTCACTCCGGGAAGTCTCAGTGAAGGAGATAAAACTCTCCAGGGGTCATTACTAATATTATGGAGCCAGAAGGACTGGCTTTAATTGCCCTTATCTGGGGTGAATGCCTGGGTGTCAACTGCGCACTAAATGATTCTTCTCAAAATTATTAATAAGGTTAATAAAACACTCAATAAAAAGTAAGTATCGCAATTGTTTTATTTATAAAAACAAAATCAACTCAACAGGCGGATGGCAGCCTCAAATATTACATAGGGGAAAGCAAAGCATGCTCTAACAGCGGAGAGGGGTGTCACACTTTGTACTCTCAATGTTACTATAACTATTCTGGCAACCAAAAGCACATACAAAGGGGTAGCGGTTTACTCAGTACCACACAAGCTCAAAACGGAATGCCAAAGCGGTAAGTAATCAAGCAAAGACGAAAGCATGTGTCAAATATTAGCTGACGAACGGCCGCAGGTTCGAGAAGTTTAGACAGTTCAATGTGTCTCGTAGGGTTCTATCTTTGGGGTTGGTTGGTTGAAAACTGACGAGCCGGAGACAGGGTTGGCACTTAGCTTCCCTTGACACTGCGACCAGCTAGGGTCTATTGTATCACTCTGTCGTCAGTGGTTCCTCATGCAAACAGGTTTAGTAGCCTGTTTATAAGGTTCATGCCTGTTTCCGGGTTGATCTCTCCAAAGGTTCTGTTCCGCCTTCTACTTAGGGCGACACGGTCGGAGATAATGTGAGAGGCTGTTTAGGTATTTCCTTAGGCCGCAGTGTCCAGTCAGCAGACCTACTATTATACGTGCCTTCGTTCCGTTCAGGTTCAGAAGGTCAGCCGTGAGGGTCCGGTTTGGGTGCCCTACCATGACTTTGCTGTGTATTTGCCCGACAGTTTGATCCCAGTATTGTTGGTGTCTTCTTCTTATAGTTGAACGATTTTTTTGGAAGAATGTTCACGTTTCCGCCGCTGTAATTCGTAACACATCAGACCTACAGAAAAGTGTCCACACAAAAAATGTAGGGATTTAAGTTTTCTTCAAATTTGTCTCAGGTTCAACCGTTGAGGAATCATTTTGAAAAAAAAATGTGTACTCTACTCCAAGATAGCAAACCGCTTCAGTTCATTCATCCAATAATTATCTCTTGCATCTGCCTTACGTTTTTCGTTTTATTTTTCACTTGACCGGCCCTCGTAGTGGTCAAGTAATGTAACGCAAATATCCGAATTGAGGTCCCCCGAAACCATTTCCAGAGGGAAATCTGTCATCTGTATGTGTGTGTTGTCTGTAATCTTCCACGATAACTGCCAAACCGTTCGACCAATCGAGTTGAAATTTGGTATGAAGATACAGTTTCTGCCCGAATGCGACCATTGCTTTTTGGCTGTCATCTGTCAAACGGAAGGGTCACTATTCAAAATTGAAGAAAATATAGCGCACGGAACTTGACTTGCAATATGTCATTCGAAAGCCTTTGAAAAACTGTATCCACAACGATCAAAATTATTTCTCCTACTGACATCTGTCAAGAATAAAAAAATGGCACGGTTCAATTATTCGGGAACTATCTAATGGATTATAACCAAATTCGGCAGGGAGCAATACAACAAAGAAATCAAGTTAAGTCTGCAGTTGGAGTTTTCCAGTCTGGCGCTGCGAATGTTTAATTTTATCCTGGGCGTTACCATCCGAAACGGCCGCTCACCCGGGCTTTGACGACCCGCGTTTGGTGCAGAATCGCTCAATTGACTGGGGCCAAATATCGGTGAATTGACTGTTGAATTGACCGATCAAATTGAGTTCGTACAGCCCTAAAAATGTTTTATCAATATTTTATTTCAAAATAACCCTATTCTCCCGAGGCTCATGCCGGTCAAGTTCTTAGGTGTCCCACAGCTGAATCTTTATATTGATTTTCATCACAAATTCTCAAGACAATCTGTATGGGGTTAGGAATATGTATGTGGTTATAAATCTGTATGAGGCTATGATAAATCATTGTATACTTTTCAGTTAGTTTTAAAAAGTGGTAAATATTTTTTCTCATTTTAATAATTATTAAGTGGAATGAATACATTCAGATGAATTATTTTATACTCTTTTATGACAATAGAAAATTCATATTTGCTGTCGTAATGTTATATTATTTTTAATATCTATTTATCTAGGATTTCTTTCAATAATATGTTTGAGACTGAAGCTAGAACTGAGTAACAAGTAGTAGTTTTGTGGAAACCCTCTTCGATAAATGAACGAAATATGGAATTGCCGCAACTCACATAACATGTTTGATTCCCTGTCCAGTGGAAGTGTCGACGAATTGTCTGCAAGTTAGGGTTCTTCCAACCCTTTCCTGCATTCATTATCGACCGAAGGCTACCCTAGTGCATACTCCATTGTAGTCGAGCTTCTTCGGCATAGATGGAGACACAAAAACCATTTTGTGGAATAATATGAAAAGGTTTTATATTTGAATCTGGAATATCCGAGAGAATATTCAGTGCATCACTACTCATTCAGTGAAATGAGTAAAAAAAACGGAATTGATTATCAGCAAACATTCAGGGGTGAACACACATCCGCATTAGCAAAAGGTTCGAAGATGTGCAATTGATAATAAAATATTTTTACTCTTACATAATTGCTTATGTTATAATATTTTCCCAATCATGAAGTTCTCAGCGATATCTACACAAAAATTGTCTGAATCACTAATTCCACCAAAAAACTGATTATAATCAGGGGAGGAAATTATTTTGCAACAACACTATTCGAACACTTTCACAAAAACTACCATCCTGCATTACTAATGGCTTTATATGATTAACAGATCAATTGAAAATTGATGGGATCAATAAATGTCTGTCAACACAGTTGTTTAATAAACTGTTAACTTTTTGGTATTAATGAGACGAACTAAATTGTGATTGAAGAGTGAATTATGATACATATACCTACTGGATTCGCATTTTATTTATATCCTAGGAGGCTGTGATTTGATTTTTTGATGTCTCCTTGAATAGTTTGCAAAGTTGGCATGGAAATGAATTATACAGTATCGCAAAAAAAATATTCCACTAGCATATTATCGTTAAAAGTATTATTGAATACTTATTATACATTAAAAAATGGCGAGAATCCGTATAGGGTGAACGCACCAATGAATAACTGATTGAGGAGTTATTGAGTTCAGATTTCAATTCGTAATTTTTTTTTTTGATAAATTATCCAAGAAATTTTTATTATCACTTGATGAAATTTTGGATATTTAGATATTTCTATTCCATTTGTTTCTAACTCAATTCAAACCCTTTTCCTAAGTAGATGACGAATTCAAAAAAAAAATTGTTCAAATAAAATATATAAATAAATACAGTGTGACCCCTTCACAATGGAACCACCCCTATAGAATACGCATTTTTCAATCAATCTCAAAAAAAAAATTGTTTTAATATTTAGCATCGAAAACTATATTGACACAGTTTTATTTCCAAGGCACACTATGGTTTTTTTTCTTTGTCAAAAACGACAAATTTTATTAGTCAATTTTTGTTTTCAAGTTTGACTACACCGCTGGATTCGTAGTCATTATAAATAAAAACCATCAAAATTTCATGAAAGAATATTGGTTAACAACGAAGTTGCAACAACTTCAATTTTGGAAACAAAATATTTGATTATAATTTTTCTTTAGATTACAGACATATTTAAATTCTGGCATCAACGTCGATACAAAGTAGAACACCAGTGAACTTGTACAGTGAAAATCCGAAGTCAATAGCTCATTCCGTTCTACAGTTATAAGAATGGTAATGTGAGCGATTTGTGGTGGAAGCGATTTTGTAATGAAAATCTGACTAGGCCACTGGATTTTTCAAATTATATTCCCTTAAAATCATTTAGTTAAGTGTAGGTTATAAGTATATTCGAAAAGAACAGAAAATTTTGAATTCATTTCAAAGCTATAAAGTAGTACATTCTTCCATAGCCGATAAAAACGAAATGAACAGAAACAAGTTTAAAAGTATTTATTCAACAATAAAACGTCATTAAGCAAAAACTAAAACTAAAATAAACATTACTGTAAAATTAAATATTTGAATTTTTGTGGCTTCTACCAAGCCTCCATTTAGTTCGACACATTTATCGTATCCCTTCCGAATATTTTTTACACTATTTCTTATTTGTTGAAGTGTAATTTCGGCACAAATCCAGTGGCGTAGTAAGATTTTTATTACAAAATCGCTTCAACCTCAAATCGCTCACATTACCATACTTTCAGGAGTTATAACTGTAGAACGGAATGAGCTATTGACTTCAGATTTTCACTGTACAAGTTCACTTGTGATCTACTTTGTATCGACAGTGTTGCCAGATGTCTATAATCTAAATAAAAATTATAATCAAATACTTTGTTTCCAAAATTAAAATTGTTGTAACTTCGTTGTTAACCAATATTTTTTTATGAAATTCAGATTGTTTTTATTTATAGCGACTACAGATCCGGTGATGTAGTCAAATTTGAAAACAAAAATTGCCCAATGAACTTTTGCCGTTTTTGACAAAGAAAAAAAACATTTAGTGCCTTGGAAATGAAACTGAAGTTATGAAAATTTGTGTCAAATAAAGTTTTTGATGAATACTATAAGAAAAATATTTTGAGGTTAATTGAAAAATGCGTATTTTACAGGGATGGTTCCATTTCAAATGGGCCACACTGTATATTTTAAAACGAACTAAAAAGTATACAGATTCCTAACTTCATAGAGATGTGTGATTGTGAATTTTTAATATCTATAAGAATACTTGTAAGATTTGAATTGATAAACGAGGGGCGCACGCAAAAGATAATTGATGCATGCATCGCTAACAATGTTATTACACTGCAAATGATATGAACAGTTGTGCGAGTTTTGTCAATGACGGCTGCCCCCTATACTCCTTACTATTATCTATTGCATGTGCCCCACATTTTCCATTCCTAATCTTACGGGTAGTATCATAAGTATAAAAAATTCACAATCACAAATTTTCAAGACAATCTGTATAGGAATATAGATTATAAATCTATATGGGGTTCGGAGCAATTATTTTATACTTTTTAGTTCGTTTTACAAATGTGCTATATTGAGTTTTTTTATCATTTGAATAACCATTTTCTGCCCTTTAGTGTGGAATTTTATTTCGTAATTCTTTTTGACGATCATTTTTCTATTTTTTCTCTTTCTCTGTTTTTCTCTCTCTCTCCCTCTCTCTCACACACACGCACAAACACACTCAATTCTTCAATCTGAATTCTATTGCAAAATTTGTACCGAACAGGCATATAAATAAACAGACAGAAAAGAAAGCGAGTTAATATCACATTGCCATCCAGTTCTGAGAATTATTTAGTTTCAAGTCTCTAGCTCATCGGGAAGTGATTACGAAATTGATTGCAAAATTTGTACCGAACAGACAGCCAGCAATCGGAGAGACAAATATGCGAGTTAATATAACATTGTTATCCAGTTCTAAGCTATGTTCAAAGTTTCAAGACTCTATCTCATCGGAAAGTTAGTTTAAAAACGATTGCAAAATTGCTCCCGAACAGACAAACAAGAAAGCGAATTGATAAAAACGTGTTAAAATAAAAATCAACACAACAATGTTTTTTTTTATTTCAGAAACTATATCAACATTGTTCCCTTCTCTTGCTACGTTCATTATGTTTCATCACTCATTTATAATGATTAAAAATCAAATCATTCTTTTTACAAATTTGTTTTGCTGATTTCATCCGTCGGGTTACTTTGGCCTATGTACATGCTATAAAGAAAAAATCACGCAAAATATAGGCCAGGGGTCAAAGCCACTCTCAATATACGGGTGACCTCGTACACAAAGTTTTTTTTTATATATGTCCACATACAAAGTCTCAATGACAATTTGACATAGCTAATTAGGTTAGGACATGATGTGGAAAATCAGTGAAAAAAAACTTTTATTTCAGAGATTGATCACTAAAAACAATAATAACGTTGAAAAAAACCCATTTCCGCCATCAATTTTTCGTTGAAAATTACTTTAAAAATTGGTATATTCTCCGTCCGCTCAGAGTCGCATTTTGGTAGCGTGACGTCACGATAATGTTGGGACTCGGACCGGCTACATGCATCGTGTGGAAATAAGAGTCGATGAAGAAGATATTCAAAACAATTCCTGTTTGGATTGTGCAGAGTAATGGGAATAATATTATAGAAATCGAGAGAATGAGCATATTTTATAGATTTTTCTATTGGGAAAATCCCTGTTGTTGCTCATGGAACTATGCAAAAATACACCAAAAATTGAGTAATAACCAATATTCGTGAAGTGTAGTACACTCATATTTATTTATTCACGTAATTTTGGGGACTTACAACTAGAAATTCATTGCACTCCTGTCGGAAACAACCTGAAAATTCAAAAAAATTGTAAAAACATTTTATAAGCAGCAGCCCTTTTTTTGTTTTCAGGGGTTTTGAACATGCGATAGCTTTTTTAATGTTACTATATCGCCGGGACGAAGAACCTGCTGTGCTATTGAGAACAATCCGTTTTGTCTACTGTAGGAACAACTAAAAAATTCATAAAAGTATCTGAATTCGATAATTCTGCTGTTGTTTCTGCGCCATATACAAACGATGCGGAAAAAAAATTTTTACGCAAATTTTTTGTGACAGCTCAGGAAAAACAAATTGACGTGCAGTTTATTCGATACTATTATAATATTAACGAGCGTGGAATCATGCGTTTGTCTATTTATCAAATCGTAATAGGGTTCAAAAAATCGAATCAAACTTCCTCTGATGAATTCATTATTTTTGCGAGTACTGTCTTGACACAATAATTGTGTGAATTAGCAGAACTTCCGACTAGGTCTCAAAACGATTCTCCATTGCGATATGGTCGAGTCACAGCCTCATTGTAAATGCTCATTGAAAATGTATGGCAGAACGTCTTTTTCACAAGCTTTTATTTAGTTTCACCTGTCCTGGTGTCTGCCTGTCTGTGTGTCTGTCGGTAATCAAATCTTGCAAGTTAAATTTGACCCACTTTCAATGTGTGATTGATTTGAAATACGGCAGGTGTACATAATTCCAGTGAAAATGCATTATGAAATTTATGTTAGGGAAAAAAAGAAAATGGCGGCCCCAATATAGCGGACAATTTTTGAGTTTATGACCCGGTGCTATTCTGAATTGGTATCTAGGGGTTGTCGGTGTCGGAAATTAAGATTTTTTTGTCAAAATTTAAAAATTCAACATGGCTCCAAAATGGCGAACGAGTTTTGTGATTATGGTCCGATTCTATTCAAAATTGGTATGTGGGGGTTTTTGGGGTCGAATGTTTTTTTACAATCTTTCATTGAGTTTGTAATCAAATCTTGCAAGTTAAATTTGACCGACTTCTAGTCGTCCGATTGATTTGAAATTTGGCGGGTGTACACAATTCCGGTGACGATGCATTATGTTGGAAAAAAAACGAAATGGCGGCTCCAATATGGCGGACAATTTCTGTGATCACGGTCCGATTCTATTCAAAATGGTATCTAGGAATTTTCTGGGTCGGAGATTATGATTTTTTTGTCAAAATCCAAAATTAATTAGATAGAAATTACTAGACTAGTTATTCAACATAATAAAAATTGAAAATAAATAAACGAAAATATTTTTTTCAAACCAGATTTTATTAGTTGTTAATAAAAAAACAGAACTGAAAAGTAAAAAATAGAAATTATAAAAAAAAACAAAGACAAGCTGTTATTCATACAAATGCAATAAAGGGGAAAATATAATTTCTTTCATTGTTTGATCTAGGTTATTCTGTGAGTAACAGATTCGAAAGCTTGCCGCGGATCTATTACTCACAGAATAACCTAGATCAAACAATGAAAGAATTTTTTTTTACCTTTTTAGTGCATTTGTGTGAATACAAGCTTGTCTTTGAACTTTTTTATTTAATTTTTCAATGAATCCTCTAAGTTATACCAAATCTGGTCCACCATTTTGGGTCATTTTCATTCATAGCTTTCAGTTTTTAGCATAACTCTTACCTCAGATTCATTCAAAAAAGTTTTTACTACAGTTCCTGACTAATGTTGTCTTCTATATTGTTACCAATCTGGGTTTCATTACTATTGAAATACTGAACTAATTTTTTTACCGTTGATTTATACTCCACAAAACAAAACAATAAACTTGCACAACACAATTTAGCTTTAAAATTTACCGCCACTTGGCCGAGTCTTTCATTCAACTCATTTTCCTTAATGAACTCAACTTTCTCCATTTGTGTGAGCTGTCTTCAATAAAGTTCGTTAGCACATAGAATATTCCAGACGGTTGCTTTACGGTCATCCTGAGAATTACACGATTCTACTGTCGGTATTTTCTGGAATTGCCATCACATCAGCCAGGCGCCAGACGAACATACAGTGACGTGATTACTCTCGATTCGAACATCCATCATCTCAATGGATTTGAAAGTTTTTCACGGCGTTTTGATTGCTTGTATCTGCAATCGTTTTCAGGTGAACCTTAGGTGCTACTAACTGTTTTATATGTCTGTCGGTGCACTTGTGCGAGTATTTCCGCCATGTGCAGTGATCCGTATGATTCAGTTCAAGAAACCGTTACGCATGAGATTGGATGACTACAAAAAATGGACTCCACGCGGAGAGACATCAAAATCGGGAATGGCCGACCACGCTTCGACTCAGCACCATCGAATTCTATGGGACAATTCAAGCCTTTGTTCGAATGGAAATTCAAGAAGGCCGCCTACATCGAAGCCAATGACGACATCAGTCAGCCAAGTGTTGAGATCATGAACCACTCATTGCTCTTCTTTCATCACTGCACATGGCGGAATCACACGCATCCGTGCACCGAGAGACATATAAAAGAGGTAGTAGTACCCAAGCATGTCAGTATTCACCTGAGAAAGATTGAAGAAAGTTGCATATACAAGTAATCGAAACGTCGTGAAAAACATTCAAATCTAATTGAGACGATGGACGACCGAAACGAGAGTTACCACATCGTCTACAACCTTTAAACAATACAGTGGCGTAGTATATTTGTTTTCGTAACAATAATGAAATGGTAGCGGAAGTAGATATCTGATATTACATTTTCAAATTCAGTCAGTTCTTTGGCGATCTCTTCCTGAGTGAGATCAGCAATGATGTCAATTTTCATACTGGTATTTATAGAATCAATAGAAGTAATAATAACATGGTGTAAAATATTCATTTTATCTGTATATGTTGCCTCTAATGATAATTTAGAATCAAATCGAGAGTAATATCGTATGTGCTCCAAAATTTTTGAAATTTTCGAGATAGCATTTTGCCGTGAAATTTTACTGAGTGCGATTTGAGGTCTTATTGTTTGATTAAATCACGAAAGCGAAGCTGGAGTGGTTTAATCTTCAATAATAAGGCCGAAAATTGCCCGAGTTGAATTTTTTGAAGGCAAATTGCTTGAGAAAAAAAAATTGAGATAAAATCTTCTAGCACGAATAATCCAAGCATATCAAGTTATTCCTAGGAGAAAAAACCCCCTAGTTTTCTCTCTACGGTTCCATATGTATTTTTGATCACTGAATCTGATTTTCAACTTTGCCACTTCGTCAGAGGTGAGCTTACTTCAGTAATCGCGAAAAAACGCAAACATTTTTCTGGGTTTCCGCTTATAGCTCACGAATGATGCTTTTTTGATAATGACTATTCGATATAAAATTAAATAGGATTAAATTTCCTACAATTTACATATATTGAATTTATTCCTATGATGTTCCAAACCGCTGCTAGAGCGCGCTCAAAAATGGTCATTTTTTGTCACTTTCCATTTTGGAAGTGCGGTTATATACTATGCATGCTATGCTATATACAAATTAATAAATAGGTACAGATATAGAATAAAATGTTTTAGGCAACTAGTGGATCTAAGTCTGGACTTCGGGGAGGCCAACTAAGAGGTGTGCATCTCTGCCGTGACCAATACGCCTGTTATTGAAATGGAGATGTAGCCATTCCCTCACTGGCATTGTGTAATGGGGAGGTGCACCATCATGCATAAACCATAATTATTGTCGATCTTGTGAATTCATATCTTCCAAGAACTCTGGAAGATTATGGTTCAGGAAATCGAGATATTTATGTCCATTTATTGCTCCTTCGATTTCAAAGAATCACAATAAGTTATCGGCTACTACTCCACACAAAATATTTATTTTACATGAATATTGGAAATGGTGTTCTATAGTTTTATGTGGATTCTCTTCTGCATATACATGTACGTTTCGCTGATTGAAAACACCTTTGCTGGTTAATATTGTTTCATCCATGAACAATATTTTGAATCTAGCATCACTTTCATGTTCCTCGATAACCCAATTACAGAACTCTAATCTTTTTCGGTAATCACCAGCAAGAAGTTCTTGTACTTTAACCAAATGAAATGGATAAAGATGCTGTTCCTGACATATCCTGTGAACACATGATTTAGATACATTTTCTGCCAAAAGAATTCTTCAAACGCTCATTGAAGGGCATTGATATACATTTTCGAGAACCCCTTCTTCTGTCCGTACATTTCTGGCTGACCTTGGTCTTCCTGTCGATCTCATATTGGTCGTGAAAAACCAATGTTCACTCAACCTTCGATGTAAGGAACTGAATATCCTTTTAATAGGTTGTCGCCTATGTGGATATAATTCTTGATATTTTCTCAAGGAAGCCCTTGAATTTCCAATACACATACCATGAACAAAATGCGTAGCTGCAAGCTCACTGAAGGAAACATTTTGCATTCTGGAACAAGTTCTTCTGAGGAACTGTATTTAATAATCTGTCAAAAAAAACAATAAAGCTTTTGTCCATCTTCGATGACAAGTAGGTACCTACTTGATTCAAATCATTTTTCATAAAATATTACTGCAATGATGCCAACTTGAATACCTCACCTAATCATCTGAATTACCTCAAAGCAGATGGGAGTACATTAGTAAAAGTTGGACAGTATCTCTTACAGCATGGTTGTGAATAAGAAATATACCACGAAGCAGTTTTCACCGCTTGTTTGTGGACGTATTCAAACATGGATATACTTACATTCATTCAATATGTATAATATATAGCTATTACAAATATAACAATAAATAAAAAAATAATAAAAAAAAAGAATTAGCACAAGCACTCGAGAATTTCAGTACGACAATGATAATAATAATAATAATAATATTACATCAGATTTTTAAGAAATTATCAATAAATTATATTCACTATACTATGTTCACTTACTTATTTAAGGTCTAATAATATATAATATGAAAAATATATGTAGGTGAAGGGGTTAAAATGTAGGGAAGTAAACATGTTCAAATATTGATATATCAAAATATTAAAATATATATGTAAAAAGTCTTTATGTAGATGTAGGTAATCATAATTGTGTTGTTCATAACGTATGAGTTATAATTGTAAATTATAGAATATGCTCCTAAAATATATAGTATAAAGATATATAAATGTATAAATAAAAAGTGTTTGTATGAGATATGGGAATATTTTTTTTTATGTATCGATTACTTCATGAATTTTTTGCCTAAGATTTTCGATGATATATTTTTTTAATTGTGTTTTAAATTTTTTCATTTGTTTCTCTTCTCTCAGATTCTCTTCTAATACATTAAAGACCTTTGGTCCTAGATAACTGTCAGTCCTCTGGCATATTGATTTGTGAAGAAACGGAATTTGATACAGGTTTTGACCTCTGGTATTTTGCTGGTGGTTTTTCCTAATTAATTCATGCTTATTTACAAACTGATGTATTGCTAGGCTCATAAAATATAATTGTTTCATGTCCATTATTTTTGTTTTTTGATGTAAAAGTTCAGTAGGATAACGTGGCGATCTTTTATATATTATTTTTATTATTCGTTTCTGTACTTTTTCAATTTTGCTTAAGTGTACGTTCATTCCAGCTCCCCATCCTATGATTCCATATTTCAAATGGGGTTCGAATAGTGTATAGTATAGAGTTCTCAATTGGTTTTCTTCCAGTATTTTTGTGAGTTGTTTTATCTTAAACACCACGCATCTTAGTTTCTTGAGGAGAAAGTTGGTTTGGTGGTCCCATTTCAGGTGGCTGTCCATTTTTATCCCTGAATATTTCATAGAGTTCGAACAGTTCATTTGTGAATTGTCTTGGATGCTAATCGTATTGAAGTTAGGAAGTTGTGACCTATAGCTGCAGAAAGGCACGTAGAACGTTTTCTGTAGATTAATTGATAATAATTTATTATCAAGCCATCTTTTGATGAGAGGGAGATCTAATTCTACCTTGTCTTTTGATTGCTCCCATGATTCTTCTTCGTATAAGATGACCGTGTCATCAGCAAAACTGATAATTTTTCCTCCAGATTGCACCATGAATAGGTTGCATTGCATGAATAGGTTGCATTGCAAAATTGAATTGAGATAAATAATGATGTAAACTAGTTCAATTTTCTACTTCACTTTGGAATATTTTCTGTATATCGAATGGTTTTTTCAAGCTTTAATCTTCCCAATCGGGACCTCTCAATTAAGTACTTGGAGAATAAGTTCGACAGAATTTTCTTCTTACACATTTCCGTAGGAGAAATGTTCACATTATTCCAATATTATGGTAAATAAGTTGG
Organism: Gonioctena quinquepunctata; assembly: GCA_018342105.1. NCBI lineage: Eukaryota > Metazoa > Arthropoda > Insecta > Coleoptera > Chrysomelidae > Gonioctena > Gonioctena quinquepunctata. The sequence goes on from JAFIRS010000173.1 coordinate 345,180, forward strand.
AAAAAAATACACCTCAGAAGTGCATTTCTGGTTGAAATAATTGGGTGGGGAATTCAATGCAAAATCTGTTTTATAAATACATGCAATGCTGAAAAGCAGAATCATTGTAGCTGCACTCGGAGAGGAAACAGTCAGAATGACAGCGGAAAATGGTTGTCTCCAAGGCAGGATCCTATCGCCTTTGCTGTGGTCTCTGACCGTGCCTAATCTGATAGTGAAGCTACAAGGTTACGCGGATGACCTGGTCGTCACTTTTGGGGGCAAATTGACGGAATAATATCCAATCACATGCAGACAGCCCCAAATATAATCAGAAGTAGTGCGCAAAAGAGGCACCAAATGTAAATCCAAGCAAAACAGTGCTGGTTCCATTCACAGAGGCATAAGTGCGAACTGAAATCCAGCACCAACCATCAATGGAACTCAAATAACTGTTTCCAATGAAGTCAAATATCTGATCGTCATAACCGACCAGAAAATAATATGGAACAGACATATTAATAATATTTCTCCCAAGGCTACGGCGGCAACCGCAGAGTTTTTGGCAAGACATGGGATTTGAAGCCGAAAATGATGTACTGGTTATATCAAACAATTATCAAACCCTTGGTCACCTATTAGTATGGTGGTCATGAACCCAACAGCACTCGGCACAATTCAAGCTGTAGAAAGTGCCTGTCTGGAAATCACAGGGGCAATATTCACGTGCCCCACTGCAGCACCAGAGGTAATGCTGAATCTTTTGCCACTGCACTTGTGTGTAATGAAAGAACCAGCAAAAAGTGCCTTCAGACTGCACCAGGCATCAAATTGTAAGGCTATAAATCTGACTGGACGTCTGAAGATTCCGGAAAATATTCCTCTGGAATCCAGGTACAAGCCATCAGATATTATGCCAGCTGGCACGATTTTGAAGTGAATCATGAAGTGGTTATAAACAACCACCACATATTCACATGAACGGGCTTCAACTAGGAAGGAATGCATCAGTGTGGTCTACTGATGGTTCCAAAATAGACGGAAGGGCTGGAGTGAGAGTAACGGGTGCTGGTTTCAGGCACTACAATTCCCTAGGCAAAACCCCAACAATTTTTCAAGCCGAAACTCATGCCGTTTGAATTTGTGCTCGAGAATGCTTCGAAAGAGGCTTCGGGGATCAAAGAAATATATCCTATCAGACAGCCAAGCAGGACTTGAAGCTCTGAAGTCACATACTTGTGAGTCTAGACTGACTGCAAACTCTCTCCAAGACAACTGGCTACGAACCATCAGGTTACTCTGATGTGGGTGCCAGATCACGAGGGAATCAAAGTCAATAAAAAAGCAGACAGCCTTGCCAAGGAAGGCGCAAACACTCAATTTTCTGGCCCGGAAACCTTTTGTGATCTTTCCAAAGCCCACATCAACGAAAAGTTTCGACGCTGGGAAACTGAACACATTAAAACCCAGTGGAATAAGGTCCAGGGCTAAGACAACCGAAAAGGCTTCTGAGCCCATCACCAAAGAAAGCTGAACAGCTTCTCGATTCGGACAAGAAACACATGAAACTGGTTACGGGACTGCTAACTGGACAATGTCCTCGTAGGTATCACCTCAAAAAAAATAGATAGATCAGACAGTGAGTACATCCAATTATCGTTACTGCGAGAACTTCGCTGAAACTGCAGAACACCTGCCTTGCGACTGCCAAGCGCTGTTTTGCAAAGGGCTCAAGTTTCTCGAAGGGGTTTCACTAACGCCCTCAGACATCAGGAAGTTAGCTCCCAGGAAACTGATACGTTTCGCAAGGAGTCTCGGAATCCCGGGTCTTGAATAGATGAAGGGTAATTTAAAGTCCTTGGAGGTCAAGGTACAAATGGGCTGAATGGCCATATCGACCCCCCTATAATCTACAATCTAGAATAATTGTTTATCAACCAAATAAAAAACGGCAAAAAATCAAAGGAAACGATACAGACATTGAACAATACAGGGTGTCCCTGGACTTCCTCTTTTCCTCACGGAAATGTATAGATGGGGTCAAAATATCACCAGTAATCCATATAACTTTTGTTCCTAAAAGCCTTCGTTACCAAGTTACGGGCCCTCAAAGTTACAAAATGAAAAATGTTTTTCTTTGATAACTTCCAAAGTGAATGTTCAAAATCATCTACATTTTGGTGATTGACTGAACAAATGAATTCCTTCGATGAGCTTTCATGCAGCAGTCAGTTGTTGTGCTACCAAGTCAGGAACGGACTACCCCCGATGGTCCACACCCCAAAACTTTGAAATGACTGGGATTTGTCAATAGGTTACCTGGACAATTTCCTGTGGAAAATCGATCGAGGCAATGATTCTTAATAAAAATGCAGTTTTACTCGACGACATCAAACCCGATCGTCCACCGTTATTTGAAATGAAAAATTTTCACAGTAGAAATACTAATTATAACGTTAATTCAACAACATTTATAACAGGGATAATACAAAATATGCTAAAATAAAGTCGCAAACAAAAAGTACAGTACCTAGTTGAAAGTTTCATTCACAATTTTTGTAGCGGATTTTGCATTTCTGTTTGCTCTTGAGGCTTGCGATTGATTATTTACACCATGAGTTTTGTAAGGTGTTTGCATGATAAAAATTTGTTATGAACATTGTACCTATCATTTCTATTTTCATTACAAATTAATCTTTTCGAATAATGGTCGACATCTCAGGTTGGATGTCGTCGAACAAAAATGCATTTTTATCAAAAATCGTTGCTACGGTCAATTTTCCACACGAGTACTTTTATTCAGAAAATTGTCCAGGTAACCTTGTTTTGTCAAAACATATTGACAAATCCCGGCCATTTCAAAGTTTTGGGGTGTGGGCCGTCGGGGGTAGTCCGTTCCTGACTTTGTAGAAAAACAACTGACTGCAGGAAAGCTCATCGAAGGAATTCATTGGTTTAGTCAATCACCAAAATTTAGATGATTTTGAATATTCACTTTGAAAGTTATGAAAGAAAAACCTTTTTCATTTTGTAACTTTGAGGGCCCGTAACTTGGTAACGAAGGCTTTTAGGAACAAAAGTTATATCCAGTACTGGTGATATATTGACCTCATCTATACATTTCTGAAAGAAAAAGAGGGAGTCCAGAAACACCCTGTATAAGTCACAGGTGTCAGACGTTCATTTTATTGAGCATTGCAGGATCTTACATTTTATAATTGAAATTTACTAGTTCCTTCGATATTCAATGCATTTTAATGGGAAATATGATTTTATTATGTTGGAACAAAATGACCAGAATGACGTAATTTAACGTGAAAATACTATAAAACAATTGATTAGCACAACAGCAAATGAGAGAAAAAACGATTGGCTTTTGTCAAAAAATAACGGAATCGTCAGTTCAAGTTGCTAGTTATCCCGAAAATTAAGCTGATGAAATCGAAGTGATTTACAATGATATCAAAGTTATTTACTCACCACCGGTCATTATGAGTAACATCAATAACTATAGTGCAGTTAGGTATTAACTAAACAGTAAATTTCGATCATAAAACTGGCATGCTGAATAGCAAACTAAACTCTGTTTCGCTGCGGACTACAGAAATCTGTTAATTCTGGTAATCAGAGTAACATACGTAGAAAAACAAAACTCGCAGACCAATTAGAGTAATTTCTTCCCATATTTTGGGTTTTCTCTTTCCCTGTGAGTAAAAAAAATTGTTATCTGTTCCAAAAAAGGCAAACTACCAAATTTGCCCCCATACGTTACTCCGTTTCTAGAATTCTGGGTCCAAAACTTAACTGAGAGAAAACCCAGAAAATTCAAAGCTACATTTCGATAACTCCCCATAAAAACATTCAGATGTTAATCCCAATAAGGGTAATGGTTAGCAACCTACATCAGTCAACAAGTTGCGAAAAACATCCAAGGGAATTCGAAACAATAAAGCGGCATTTTTTCGTGTCCCAAACTGATTTGTCAAATTCAAATAATCGAATTTGGTGAATAAGGAAATCATTACAGCATGTTAACTTGTGTTCAAGGAATGTAAAGTGCGGCAGTGCTCTTCGGCACGAAATTGATAGTTGAAAGAATAACTGAATTGAAAATCGTTCCCGACAAGCCGTTTGTTCGTTCATTCTATCGGCTTGGGGACATAATCATGTTTCATTTGTCAGAAGAATAGGTATCTGTGAATCGATCTTTTGAAAGAGTCAGATGGTTTCACTTATATGACACCCACTCTACAGGGTGTTATGTAATAAGTGTCCGATATTTAACAGGACGATTCCTCAGTTATTTATAAGGTGAAAAGTTCATATAAGCATGAGCAAGGCCTTTATTTTTTATATACGGGGTGTTAAAAATTTATTTTTATTTTGGTTATTCGTGAATAATTTTTTGAATAATGTCGATATTTGGACGAGAATTAGTATTTGGGTATTTTTCAATATGAGAAATTCAATTGATGTGTTGGAAATATAAACAAGATGTTCATAAAATCAGATGTGGAATCATCTGCGACTGAAAGATAAACTTTAGTCACTATCTTCCATCGTCAAGATAACCTCCTTCTATCAATATTCAATTGAGAATGTTTCCCTTTTCGAGAAATTCAAATTTGATCTCAGTACGGCCCTTAACTGTAGGGGGCGCCGTCTACAGGTCATCGTCTCTTTTGGGGAGTCACAAATTTGTCGTGCATGTATGTATCACATTTTCTAGAAGAAAAATCGATTTCTCTATCATTTTTACGTGAAAAAACTATGCTTTTCGAAAGTCGCTACAAGCAGCCGTTTTCAAGATATTTTGATTTAAATCAATCGATGCATGTGTTTGTCAAATAGTAAAACAATTTTGAATTTTTTTTTTATTCAACATAGAAACATTTCAAACGCTAATTTTCAAACAATGAATGAACAACGGAACACTAGATATAAATCTAAATCAAAATCACAATAAATGTTCGAAATGTCCACCTCCTGCATGTATGCACGCATCCAATCTTCTTCTCATTGATTCGCGCACTCTTTGGAACATTCCTGGAGTATTGTCACACGTTTTACAAGAGTTAATTATTCGATAACTTGATTCTTCTTCATTTAGGTGTCTGGTAAATTGAGGATTTCAGATGTCCCCACAGGAAAAAATCCAAACTGTTAAGGTCTGGTGACCTAGGGGGCCATGGTTGAGGCCCTTCTCGACCTATCCAACGGTTGCCGAAAGTTTAATCTGAAAATTCTCGCGCTTGGATGTTTAAATGTGCCGGGGCACCGACATGCATAAACCACATTTCATTTCGTAGTATAAACAAACGGTACATCTTTCAGTAAAATAGGCAAATCTTCTTCAATAAAATGGCGATATATCTCTCCGTTTAATCTTCTCGGAATAAAGAATGGACCCATATAATAATCTCCAAGGATTCCTGCCCACACATTTAGAGATAACTGTTCTTGGAAATGTATGTATCGCATAGGGGTTTTCCTCTGACCACAAATGATTGTTGTGAAAATTGCGTAAAGCTTTGCGTGAGAAATTTGGTTCGTCGGTAAACAGCATTTGATTTTCAAATGAAGAATTTTGAATGAGGCATTGGAGAAACCAAGGACAGAAGGTGATAAGTAACGGAAAGTCACGAGCCTTAACGCTTTGAATATGGTAGGTTTAATAACAAGTTATGGATTAAAATTTTCCATACCAGAACATGAGAAATGTTTAACGTCAGCGCTATTTTTCTGGAGCTTATTTCGGGGTGTTCTCCTACCAGATTAAGAACTGCTTCCTTGGTTTCTGGAGTTCTTACCATCCGATGTGCATCCGACAGATGACTAGCATTCTCATAACTTCCTGTTTTCCTTAACCGAGCGTGAATTCTTGAAAATGTTTTTGAAGTAGGAGTTGTGCGGTTCGGATAACGCTCCTGATACAAACGTCTAGCCTCACATGCATTTCCGTTAGCAAGTCCGTATGTAAAATGTATATCAGCATACTCTGCATTGGTAAAAATTACCATTTTATAACAAATAATCACAATAATAATGAATAAAACTATTTAACTATGCGTCAAGATATTATTTTTGACATGATAGCACAAAAAAAAAACATTGGAATAAACTTACTAGCCAACATGATACTTTCATTTCAAAGATTTCGCGAATCAATGCGAACAAGGATGCATCGATTAATTTAAATCAAAATATCTAGAAAACGGCTGCTTGTAGCGACTTTTGAAGGGCATACCTTTTTCACGTAAAAATGATAGAGGAATCGATTTTTTTCAGAAACTGTGATACATACATGCACGACAAAGTTGTGACTCCCCAAAAAAGTCAGAGACCTGCAGGCGGCGCCCCCTACAATGAGGGGCCAAACTAAGATCCAATTTGAATTTCTCATAATTATTAAAATAATTATTCACGGAAAACCAAAATAAAAATAAATTTTCAACAGCTTGTCTATCAAAAATAAAGACCTGGCGGACCCATGCTTATATGAACTTTTCACCTTATAAATAAATGAGGAATCGTCCTGTAAATTGTCAGACACTTTATAAATAGTATTTATCATGAAGAACATTCCATTACCTTCAGTGTGAAACTATTCCAACACATTAATAGCCCAATATATCACCTTTCAGATAAAGCCCACACTAAAATCGAACCATCAAACTTACTCTTTATCTCTCTCCGAATTTCAACCCATACTACTCCTGAAAAAGGACGGAGAATCCAGGAGCAAGTCCCTAATTAAATGCACCATGAATTCCTTATGAGAGCTCGATAAAATTCGCTCAGGCGATGAAATTCCTCGGATGTTTTCAGACCGCAATCTTAGGATATAGATTATGGGGGTACCATGTGTATGATGTGGGGGGTGCATTCAGGTCGAAATCTGTGACCAGTCTTCGGAGAGAAAATGGGAAATAATGGTCCACAAAAAATGCCAAGTTCGAGGATAATATTGATAATAAATAAAAAAATCACAGAAGCTTCGAAAGTTGTGTGTGTGTGTGTGGTATATTAGTTCAATAGCATTCATCAGAAATGAGATTAATAAACACAATAACAATCTTTTTCTCCTGAATACTCACTCCAAAATTATTAGTTATGCTGATGACACGGTCTTGTACTGCAAAGATGATGATTGGTTCAACCTGAAATTGAAAGTAGAACAGGTTTGACTCAGGTAAACATGTGGTTCGATTATAGGCTGTTATCAATAAATTTTGAAAAAACATTCTACTTACCATTCAGTAGCTATGATATAGCCCTGCCTGAATATGATATTGCTCTCTCCGATATGACCGTTATCAGGAATGTCAAAAAAATTAAGTACCTAGGTATAATCCTAGAGAGTCACCTCAGATGGAACCAACATATTGATCACTTGGTGAAATAATTACGATGAATTCTGTATAAATTCTGAAGTATAACCAACATCCTCAAATTCGAACAAAATAAAATGATATACAAAAGTTCAGTTCAATCACATCTGAATTATGGCAAAATTGGCCAGGGTGGAGTCTCCAAAACCCATCTACATTCCCTTGAGGTAATGCAAAAACGTTTTCTCAGATGCATTCTGCATAGAGACTATACCTACCCAAGCGACCTCCTATACGCAGAATCCGAGATATCCGACAGCTGTTCTTCATCAGTATAACCACAGTCCAATACATACATCCATAAATATAACACCCGTCACAAAAAAGATATAATGATACCAGTCATGCCAAAGTCAGTGGGTCAAAAAATTATCGATACTTAGGCCCAAAACTCTTTAGCTCATTACCGATAAACCTGAAATGTGAGGGAAACCCAAAAAATGTTAACAAAAAAATCTCAAACAATATATCAAACTCATACCCCGTGCAGAAATTACTGCAAAGATAGAGCATTAACTACGGAATTTTCCCAGCTCCTATGTACTACATTTCCAAATATATCTCCCTATAGATATTTTCACATGATAATATCTTACCCCAATCAAACTCTTCAATACCACGTTGCCTGTTCTCACCTTAATTCATAATTAAAGGATTATCCGTCGCTACTCCGGCCTCTCCAACAAAAGAGGCAGTATTTTTGAATACCAAAAATTTTGCGTAATGTATGTTCATCTTGATATTTGATTGTTTTATACCATATGCATGCCGCCACCAAATGAATTTTATCATGTTAAGTTATTTCTAAATATGTAATCTACTATACTGTGTCCCTTACTAAATATGTCTTGATTAACTGTAATCGTTTCCCTATACAAACAATTTGACCTTATTTATAATTAATATGAATGTTATATTTTTATAATTATTGTTTTTCCGACATGCGTCATGCATTTTCATCCTGACCTTAATATATATGAGTACTTTGTTTTATACCATATGCATGTAGCTACTATATGTATTTTATCATGCTGAGTTAATCCTAAATATTTAGTCTACTGTACTATGTCTCTAACTATATATGTCTTAATTACTTGTAATCATTCCCCATACAAACAATTCTAACTTGTATATAATTAACATGATTGCCAACATCCTTCAAAATCATCTACTATCCCTTACACACAAGCAGCAATCGTTTCCCTATACAAACAATTTTACCTTATATATAATTAATATGAATGTTATATTTTTAAAATTATTGTTTTTCCTACATGCGTCATGCATGTTCATCCTGCCTTAAATTATGATTTTTATTGTTTTATCCATATGCAGGTGTACTTGAATTTTATCATGCTAAGTTAATTCTAAATATTTAGTCTACTGTACCATATCTCTAACTATATATGTCTTGATTACTTGTTATCATTCCCCATACAAACAATTCTAAGTTGTATATAATTAACATAATTGCCAACATCCTTTAAAATCACCTACTATCCCTTACACACAAGCAGTTCTCTGCTTCGTAAGTTCTTGTTTCGATATATTCACCGTATATTGTTCAAATGAACTTGTAGATATTTTGTGCAGAAAGTTAATGAATTGTTATTGTTAATAGTGATGAGAGTATATCCAATTATGGATAAACACAGACAACCACAAGGATATATTTGTTCATTGCATCAATTTTATAAATACAAAAATATTAAAATTAATCAGAAGGGAAACATTCTCAATCGAATATTGAACAATGGAAGATAGTGAGCAAAGTTTATCTTTCAGTCACAGATGATTTCACATCTGATTTTATGAACATCCATTTCATATTTTCAAACAAATCAATCTATATATAAAAATCAGAATATCCATATTTATGGTAGATATTCTCAGGACTAACGAAAGAAATGTGCAATCGCTTTCGTCGAAATGAATCCTCTCACCTGCATAACTCGCGTCTGATTCTCGATATAACGGGAAATTATACAGGGTGTTATGTAAGTACGTGGCCAAACTTGAAGGAGTGATTGTTTGAGTAATTCTAAGACGAAAAGTTCATATTAACGTCGTCCGGTAATGCTTCGTTTTCAAGATACAGGGTGTCAACATTTTTAAAAGAAAAAGTTTTTTTCCTGAATAATCCTGAATAATCCTTGATAGTCCCTCAAAATCTTCCATACAGTAAAGTGAGAAATGTTTAATTGTTGTGCAATTTTGCGTGTACTTGTATCGGGGCTACGCTCAACTTCACGTAAAACTGCTTCCTTCAGCACCACTATTCTTACCGTTGCAGGTCTCCCAATAAGAGCAGCCGACCTTTGGAAGGTGCCTGATTCGCACATTCTATCGTATATTCTTACAAATGTTTGTCTATTTGGTACAAGGCGATGAGGATATATTTCTTGATAAATGCGTCTAGCCGCTCTGGAATTGCCTTGGGCCATTCCAAAGACAAAATGCATATCGGTCATTTCTGAGTTTGTAAACCGAACCATTTTCTAATATCAGTAACGAATTTTATAGCCTAGAACTTTCAAAAAAACTTCAAATAATTACTATCAAATAATTACGTATTCACTGTTTCAAGTTATGTCAAAGTCAAATTTGTTTGACAATTGTTTTTCCTTTCATGGCACTCTAACTTTACTTTCAAAACACTGCATAAGATAATCAACGTTCTTTGTTTCATCGAAAACAGTTAATATAAGAATTTAAAAGATTACTTTCGTGTAATTTTTAACCGACGAAACGCGTATATCTCTAGTCGACGCATATTTTTTTTTTTTTTTATGTATGATCACGCATAACTTTTCACTGAGCTGTCCGATTCCGATAATTATTTTTTCAGTGGATAGCGTGTACTTCGAAGTTGGTCCCATTTGGATTTGAAAACTGAAATTCACCGCTAAATGAAGGATATTGATCACTCACCCTCTGAATTCTGGTCCGTTAACCGATTCTATCAGGCATAACTTTGTACTGGGTTCTTCGATTTGTATGATTCTTTTTTTAATAGACAGAGTATACCTCGTATTTGGATTTCGAATGGAATTATCTACCCTCACGGGTGGGAAAATGGGGTAATTGATTTTTCACTTGTGAACATTGGCACACACATATGTAGTTGACAATGACAGATCGCTACTGTCATTATTCCACATCCGTCAAAATCATTATATTCTATGAGAGGATGGAAAGATATACAAAGTAATGAAATAAACTAACCAGAACAACAAAAATAATTTATATTACAACAAATAGTAAAAATAGATAATCATATTATTTAACTGGTAATAGTTGAAGTAAGGTGGGTAAGTAAGTATTTTGGAAGTAATCAAAAAACCAGTAGATTTCAGCCACAAAAAATTGAAAAATAAAAACTTTTTAACAAAAAATTAAACCGACGAAATACGGAACTGAAAAGTAAAAAATAAAATAAACCTTCTTAGTCTCAGTAACTAAGCTCCTAAACTAATGTAAGTAACTAATTTTGAGTCGGCGCCAAACGAACAATCAACGAAGATCATTAAATTATCAGAATGTCACCGCCTTACCAAATGAATTTGCTTGTCTGTTTGGCGCCGACTCAAAATTAGTTACTTACATTAGTTTAGGAGCTTAGTTATTGAGACTAAGAAGGTTGATTTTATTTTTTACTTTTCAGTTCCGTATTTCGTTGGTTTAATTTTTTGTTAAAAAGTTTTTATAATCATAAATAAAAATCCCGTTATTGCATATTCATGGACAACAATAAAAATATTTTTTAATAATTAATAATTTTTTTTATTGCTTGCATTACTTTTGATAATAATTTCTAAGACTAGAATAGACTATTGATATGGAAAAAAATAAAAAGTACACACCAGTTTTTGATGGTTTGGTAGTTCAAATTATTTATTAAGTTGTCCTAGGGACATGCAATAAAGTGATTTTTATTTTTTTTCTCAAAAACAAAGCAAGATACGAAAATTGCAAAAACTCAGTGGTCAAAAATATTGGTTAAGGTGCCTTCCGGGATGCCACATGATGATTTCAATCTAGTTAGGGCTCAATTAGCCCCTTACTACCCCAAATAACACTGCCAAATTTCAACAAAATTGGCTTGAGGATTATTAAGATATTTAGGGAAAAACTGTTTTTTTTTAATGTTGACACCCTGTATCTTGAAAACAAAGCATTACCGGACCTTTGGTTGTAAAAACTTCTCGTCTTGGAATCACTAAAAGAATCACCTCTTCGAGTTTGGCCACGTACTTACATAAAACCCTGTATAGTTCAGAATCAGGGTGAACTATACCTGCAGTTATATGTTTCTTTAAGAGAACCAATTCAAATGAATGAATAATGACAATGTAATACATTAATGCCGGGATTCTCATCAGTATTCATATGCGATTACCTCATTCATTTTGATGAATTCCAATTATAATTTTCTTCAGTGAATTGAACGAAAAATGGTTGCAAGCTCTGTCAGGCACAACCTCTAGGAAACCAAGAGTAAACAGGTATTTTATTGGTAACTATTTATGCTCATCTATTTTACACGCTTTATATTAGCTTCACTTGTATGTTTGTAACCGTATGTTTGTTTGTAAACGACTCCTTTGGGCGCGATTTTGACCCACTTCCAGACGTCCGAATGATTTGAAACTCAGCAGGTATACATAATTCCGGTGACAATGATTTAAGAAATTTTTGTTTGAAGAAAAAACAAAATGGCGGCTCCAATATGGCGTACGAGTTTTGTGATTATGGTCCGATTTGCTTCAAAATTGGTATCTGAGGGTTTTCGTGATCAGAGATTATGATTCTTTTATCAAAACTGAAAAATTCAAGATGGCGGATCCAAAATGGAAGACGAGTTTTGTGATTATGATCCGATCCTATTCAAAATTGGTATGTGGGGGTTTTTGGGTCCAATATTATGATTCTTCTGTAAAAATTGAAAAATTCTATATGGCGGCTTCAAAATGGCGGACGAGTTTTGTGATTATGGTCCAATTCTATTCAAAATTGGTATGTGGGGGTTTTTGGGGTCGGAGATTATGATTATTTTGTAAAAATTGAAGGATTCGAAATGGCGGCTCTAAAATGGCGGACGAGTTTTCTGATTATGGTCCGAATCCATTCAAAATTGGAGAATAATATTTTTTAAAATTAAATAATAATAATAATAGTTTGAAAAACTAAAAAACACGCTTTAATAAAAAACAAAACTAAAAAGTTGAAAATAAATGATAGTATAAAAACTAATAAACACGCTTTAATAGAAAACTAAACTAAAAAGTAGAAGATAATTCCAAATGAGTTTGAAATAAGAATACAACAACAAATTTATTTCATCGTAAAAAGCGTGAGGTGCTTGATGTCAATTGTTGTTAATATATCATGGACAGATATTGGTAAAAGTAGCGTGGGGTGCTTTTTAAGATATTTTCATAATGATTTGAGAGTATATCACCATTTTTAAATAATAGTAATTTCCAAGATGTCTGGAACTTCTCCATCTCAAATAGATAAATGAATTGTGAGTTTAACACCATTGTTGAATAAAGGTAATTTTCAAGCTGTCTGGAAATTTTCCATCTCAAATAGAATTCAAGAAAGATTAATAATTCTCAAAGTCTTCCCCATTATAGTTTAATATAAATTCAGCTGAAGGTTGGTAGATGGAGAGCGGAAAACAACTACTTTCCTGGATAATACCACGCAGAATATCAAACGATATCTGCTTGACATCCATGCAATAATTCATATAAATGAATTATAAATTACAAATATTTCTTTCTAAAAGACATGATTATGTTTGGTTTTAATCAGTATCGCCTGACACCTATAGACAATGATTTGATGATTTTTTGTTGAATTATTTGGTTTCCTGAAGCTTGTCGCGCGAAGTGTTCATAGAAGAAGGTGCCAATTAATCTGAATGGGCAGTGATTGGTTGGTAAGTAAGGACTTTTCAAAGTATTTGATTTTTACAAAGTATTCATAAAAGCAGGTACCAATTAATTTCATTGAACAATGATTGGTTGGTAAGTAACAACTTGTCGGAGTATTGATTTTATTACGATTCGCGCGACAAACTTCTTGAAACCAAATAATTCAACAAAAAATAATTAAATCATTGTCAGCGATGATTTAAACTTATTTTATACGTATAAGTACACGGCTCAAATGAAAGCTTGTCTTTAAAAAGTTTTTATTTAGTGATTTTATTTTTTGCTTCTCAGTTCGCCTTAATCTGTTCATTTCTAATAGAGCATCGTTATTACAAGGTGTCTTCCCTGTAAGCTTTGAGCTGCAAGAAATCATGATCTATGACCCCAAAAACTACCACACACCAATTTTGAATAGAATCTGACCATAATCACAAAATTCTTCTGCTATCCTGAAGTCGCCATTTTGAATTTATAGATTTTGACAGAAAATTCAAAATCCCCGAACCTGAAAACCCCCACATACCAACTTCGAGTGAAATATGACCATAATAAGAGAATTCGTCCACCATCTTGGGGCCGCCATCTTGAATTTATGAATTTAGACAAAACATCCATAATCTCCGACCCTAAAAATCCCCGGATACCAATTTTGTATCGAATCAGACCATATTCATGCAAAATTTTTGTGGTTCAAAAAAAGGTTGTTCGTCTGATAATGAGAGCTGGATACAGAGATCACTGTCGGGTTCTCTTCATTGAGCTCCAAATTATGCCACTTTCAACTGTTTTGATTCACCATACACTTCCAGAGATACACAGAAATATATCTGACTATGTATCAAACGAGTTCAGCAAGTTGTTTGAGAACACCAAGATTTAGACTCTCAATTTCCCAGGAAAACTCATTGAACTTACACTTCTATAACAAGCTACCTCAAGTTATAAGACAACTCAATTCCTATTTTTCAAACAGAAAGTGAAATCCTTTTTACTGAAGAATTGCTTTTATTCGAGAATTAAGTTTCTAAATCATGAACTGACTAATGAAGATTCGTGAAATAACTCCCCCTCTCATAGGTTTACTATACTTTTCATCATGGTAAGGTGTGATGTGTTGCTAGATATTTGATAATAGAAATTCACAATCTACTATAGGTGACCTGCTTTGTACATATTTTGTTCAATTTTAATTCAAGTATTTTAATGTGTTGTGGATTATCAAAATTTTATTTATCTTCTATAATTTTTCTATTTTCATATTCTCATTGTTTTGTAGTTATCAATAGGGCGATCTATCTCGAGCTTACCTAATTCATCTAGTATTTTGAGGTAGTTTGGTTATGTGACGATTTTTAACTAATTTCTCATTGTTTTCAGTTATTCATTTCAGACCTGCTACGAACATACTCATCTGTTATGTAAATGTAGTCAATAAAATCTACTCCCTACTGTACTCTACTCTAATCACAAAACTCGTCCTCCATCTTCATTTCAAATTTATTCATTTCGACAAAAATTCCATAATTTCCGACTCCGAAAACCCCCACATACCAATTTTCAATCGAATCCATAATCACAAAACTCGTCCGCCATCTTGGAGCCGCCATCTTAAATTTATGAATTTTTACGAAAATTTCATAATCTTCGACCCTGAAAACCCCCACATACCAATTTTGGATCAAATCGGACCATAATTACAAATCTCGTCCGCCATCTTGGAGCCACACTTTTGTTTTTTCTCTAACAAAAACTCCATAACGCATTGTCACCGGAATTATGAACACCTGCCAAATTTCAAATTATTCGGACGACTAAAATTCAAGACAAGCTTTGACCCAAACTAACAAACGAACGAACAAGTGAAACTAAATAAAAACTTGTTAAAATTAGCTCAATCGAAATTAAAAACAATGGATAGAGCAAACATACTGATCATTTTAACTGGTCTATTTTCCTACGAGGAACATATTGGATAAGGTTTCGTTCAAATCAGTCGAGTTTGAGTTTTCATGTTCGACTACACTGAATTTTTTCAGAGAACCAACCACAAGACAAAAACACAAACCAACTGAAATAGTGCATCGAACATTTTCAGCAATATCTAGTACACATTCCATTGTACAACTTTCCGAAGACGTGGGAGAACTAGGGTGGCGTTCCTTCTCGCCCCTTTATCCAACTTAATGTGATAATTAAGGAAGTGACGTTTAAGTGATGAGTGACATTAGAGTTCAGTTACGTAACTATTATATTTAATCTTCAGTTAAAGTTCGTGCCGCTTAATGATTCGTTAACTAAAATTAGTGAGGAATCCGCCTCAATGCATCCATTCTCATTTCTAATATACGCGCTTTTCTTCGGCCTCATTTGTTCCTAAGATTACGCTAAGTATTCCCGAATACAGCAAGAATTTCTGCAATCAGCCTGCTTCCTAATTTGGATAAGATAGTATGAACAAGATATAAATCGATTGAAGATCAGTTGAAGATAAAGAGTGTTCCACTGTTTACATGAATGAACCTGACTTGTCCATTTGTCTGCCTCGGGAATGGAAAAATGCCAACATCAAAGTGGAAATGTATCCGAAAAAATTTCTTAAATGGCATCAATTGATATAATGGAAATCTTTGAAAATGATGGAAAGTAAATTAACGTGGATTAATGAAACATAGCTGGATAATTGATATTTACAAAATTATATCTTTAAATTTTCTTTACCACACATACATTTCAAATGCATTTAGAATATCATAGATTTGATATTTATAGTGTTTTTATGTAAAACAACAAAACTCTACTGCAAACAGTACACATTAATAAATAATATTATATTCTTCAACGAGCGTATAATGATAGCTGTTTCGGAATTATCCGAGAGAATGATAGCTATCATTATACGCGAGTAGAAGACTATACTTTCTCTACGACTCCGATAGTCAGAGATTAAATGCAATCTAAATATTATTTATGAAAATAATTGATACTCCATTCATTCATTTTGAATTTCAGATTTATTCGATCGAATGATATGTCTTCCACAACGATGATGACTTATATTTCTCAGAGAGTTTTGTAAAATAAGCGAGGATATTTTCCGAGAACGAATGTGCCTGGTTCAATCCATGAACTCTGCGAATGCCTTCAAATATTGCTTTTTTGATTTTTCCGGCAAAAAGTTCAGAGTTTCTGTTTTCGTGTTTCCATTATTTCCATTATTTCCATTATTTCCATTATTTCCATTATTCATTATTCATTTTATATTTTTATCGTGACAGATCAAAGTTAAAACTGAGAAAACAGTCTATCTGACATTCGCGGAAGCCAAGCCGTGACACGTCGAATGAAGCAAAGCCTCCTTGAGAAATTTTTTTGGTAGATTTGCTGTTTTGTCATTAGTCTTAACCTCTCCGTTCCCGTAGATCCTGAAAATTCTGAATCTGTGATTGGTCGAGTGCAATTGAATAATGAATCTGGATCCCAAAACAGTTGTCTATTATGTCTTCATTTGAAGCGTATTATGAAACTGACGTGATAAGAATTGTCAATCACATACTGTCACAAAGT
The DNA here is from genome assembly GCA_018342105.1 of Gonioctena quinquepunctata. Lineage (NCBI taxonomy): Eukaryota > Metazoa > Arthropoda > Insecta > Coleoptera > Chrysomelidae > Gonioctena > Gonioctena quinquepunctata. The sequence continues at coordinate 362,056 of JAFIRS010000173.1, forward strand.
GTTAATTCAAATAAGCGAATTCATCAAGAAATATTCAACTAGTAAAGTCTTGTACTGTACTAGGAGAAATTTCACCCCAACAAAAATACCCATATTGAAAATTTCTTCCAAATCGGACACCTATGCGTTAGATACGCCAGGCATAAAGTTGGATCCAGCGGCAAGAGAGAGTTCTCTCAGGAATCTGTTCTCTGCCGAGAGCAGATCTCCTAGAGGTTCTGAACACTCTTTTCCTATCTCTTGGAGATGACATCGCAAGAATCCCAGCCCTGAATAATTTCGTCATTGCAAAAGTCGAGGAAAAAGTTCAACAAAACACAATCAATGAGCCTTCCGGAAAAAGAGTTAAAAAGGAGCAATTTCCGAGTCTCCCGCCAACCAAAGGTAATCCATTGCAAAGTTCAGTAACTGTTCAGCGTAAACGCCCATGTAGATCAGTTGGAGTTCAAGATATAGAGAGTTGTAGAACATATAATGTTGATGTGTCAAATAAATTTGAATCCATCGCCAATGTTGATGACACTGACATAAGGATGGATGAGAATTATAGTCCAGGAGCAGATCCAAGTTTACAGTGCATGCCAGGTCCTAGTCATGAAGAAATCCAAATTCCAAATAAAAAACCCAGAGAATCCAAAATCATTAATAATAATGATGGACAAATGGACAATAATGAGGACCAGAGACATATGCAAGAGGCAAGAAAACAACGAGTGCCACTAATAACAGTCCGAGACAAGAGTAAGTGGGTGCAGGTTGATTCACTATTGGTTTCAAATCAAATCAAATTATCAAAACCTGCAAAAAATATTTTCGATGGTATAAAAAATTTTCCGGACACTCCTGACGATTATCGCAAAATTTCAAGAATATTTAAGGATGGAAATATTCCATTCCATACATATAGTTTACCAGATGATGAAAAGTTGAGAGTTGTTTTCAGGGGTGTTCCTGAATTTTTAGATTGTGAGGACATTAAAGACGACCTGATTGCGAAGGGTTTCTCTCCGGAATCTGTGGTTCGAATGCACAAGATGAATGAAGAAAAAACCCCCTTGCCATTGATTCTAGTTTTGGTAAACAAAACACAAAGAAATATATTCCAACTCAACAATATTTTGAATGTTTTCGTTTCTGCAGAGCCACAGAGACCAAGAGCTTCAGTTGGTCAGTGTCATCGCTGTCAGCGATTCGGACACTGTCAAATGAATTGCTGCGCGACTCCCCTGTGTTAAATGCGGAGAAAACCATATTTCTCGAGATTGCACTAAGCCCAGAGAAGAGACAGACATGTGCTAACTGCAGTGGGGATCACACTGCGAATTACCGGGGATGTCCTAAGTGTCCCCGAGTGACAAAGAGGGTGGTCCCCACTGCAAGAAATCAAAATTCTAGATCATTCCAGGCTAATTCGGGAAAAACACAGGCGGCGATCTCTGGGAGCCACAGTCTCCGAATTTTATCAAATCAGTTAGCTGGAACTGTAACGGATTTCTTATTTGCAAAATTCGCTGAGACTGCTCAAAAGTTCTTGATTGGTTTTAAAAACTATGGGAGAGCCACAGTCTCCGAATTTTATCAAATCAGTTAGCTGGAACTGTAACGGATTTCTCCAAAAACAGATTGGAGTTTCAAGAATTTCTTAGAGATAACAATATTGATATCGCATTTCTACAGGAAACCCATCTCAATGGACAGTCCGTTAGAATTCCAAATTATAAACTATATAGAAATGATCGAATTGGGCGTCGGGGCGGTGGCGTTGCCATATTGGTCAAACGCACCCTCTCTCACGCTCAGTTTGGCATTTCTAATGATAATACTCGTGGTATGGAAGCTGTTGGTATTGTATTACAAACGAGGCGGGATCCTCTAAGATTGATCAGTGTATACAACCCACCAAATAATCGAATACAGCCTGAGGCACTTGATGTGCTTTTGATGGAGACGGATCAACCTGTTATGGTTGCGGGAGATCTGAACGCCAAGCACGTGCAATGGAGTCGTATCAAACACGAATGGTCGAGCTTTGTGGTAACACAGTGATAGGTCTGAATACCTGATGAGCCGACGTTCTTTGGTGGCCTTAGGCCTGATGTACTTGATATTGCGTTGATCAGGAATGTCACCTGGGAATGGGACATTCGCGCTATCGCCGAGTTGAGCTCGGATCATAACCCAGTGATGACATCGCTGGGAGGTGATCCTCGCCACCTTACAGATCGTCTACGTAAAAAAGTAGACTGGAAGAAATTCATTTCGTTACTGGAGACGGCGTATTGCGCTCCTGAGTGGATTTATTCTCCTCTTGAGTTGGATGAGGCCTTAGCACGTTACGAACCATAAAAGATGCACTAGAGGACTCGTCCTTCAGGGAACAGGCTCCAGATTATCATGATGAATTCCCTTTGAGAATTAAAAATCTCATAAGAGAAAGAAATAGAGCTCGAAGGGCATTCCAAAGAAGTCTGTTTCCTGGAGACAGAGACCGGGCGAATCAACTAAACAGGGAAGTTAGAGAATCTGTTGTTGAATTTAGGAACAACGGCCAAACTTTAGAAAATTTAGAAAATAACAATCAGCTTTGGAAACTATTCAGAAATTTGAAAACTGAAAAGACCGACCTTCCTCCGATCCATGGTGAGCGCGGAATGTGCTATGACTCTGAGTCCAAAGCTGAAGATTTTGCAGACACGATGGAACGACAGTTTCGGCTGAATGAAGATCCAGACGATGATCTGGATCATGATATTTTGTTGGAAAGTCGAGTTCGTCGAACGTTAAGAGAACCTGACCACGATGTCATTCGTCCAGCTTAGTTGGAAGAACTTAAGGCGATTGAATCCCAAAAAAGCGCCTGGTTGTGATGGAATTTCTAATTTCATCATTAGAAAATTACCGAACAACCAGGTGAAATCACTTTTAAATATAATGAATGATTCAATTCGTCTTAGGAGATTCCCGCAAAGGTGGAGGCATGCCATTGTGGTGATGATTCCGAGAGAAGGACAGAATCCGACTTTCCCGCAAAATCATCGACCGATTAGTCTGCTCTGTAGTTCAGCCAAACTGGATGAAAAAATTGTACTGCAGAGGCTTGAGGAAGAAGTTGAAGACAGAAATGTCCTACCAGATGAGCAGTTTGGATTCCGCAAACAGCATTCTATGGAACTTCAGGCCCTGAGACTAGTAGAAAATTCGATTTCCGCCTTGAATAACGGTGAATGTGCTCTCCTTCTTTTATTAGACATAAGCAAGGCTTTCAATAGAGTCTGGCACGAAGGCTTATTACAAAAACCGATCGATTTCCAACTACCTCTGGGCCTAATAAAGTGGATCAAGTCTTTTCTCTTTGGGAGGACATTTCGAATAAAGGTGGAACAATCTCTTTCGGAAACGAGGGAGATTGAAGCCGGTGTCCCTCAGGGGGCTATACTGTCACCTATGCTATACAGCCTTTTCACCAGTGACATACCAAGGAGCCAAAATGTGAAGGTCTCCTTGTATGCTGATGATACAGCTACTAGCCACATCAATGGACCATCGAATGGGGGTACTTTATTTGCAGAATGCAATGAATGAACTTCAGGAGTGGTACTTGAGGTGGAAAGTGAAGGTGAATCCAGACAAAACGCAGACGATTTCATTGGGGCGTAAGAAGCGTGACCCGGAGGGTACTGTGATTGTCTCAGGAAGGGAGATACAATGGTCGACGCAAGTCAAGTATCTTGGTGTAACTATAGATCGTCGGCTCACCTGGAAGCCATACATTGAAATAGTCAATTCCAAAGTCAAGAAGAAAATTACCCAATTGTATCCTTTAATCAATAGAAATAGCAAGCTTTCGCTCAAAAACAAGGTTATGATTTACAAAATGGTGTTCAAACCTACCATTTTGTATGCCTCAGCAGCTTGGGGCCAAGCATGCAGAACTAACATTCGCATCCTGGAACGGGGGCAAATGAAAGTTCTGCGTATGATAACGAACGCTCCGTGGTACGTGCGGAACGTTCGGATACTCGAAGACCTCAATCTGCTCCCCATCAAGGAGCATATTAAAGAACGCAACCGGAAGGTATTCGATTATGCGGAGTCGCATGAGAACCCTCTCATAAGGGAAGCCACTGATTATGCTATAGATGACCCCACCCGTTATAAGCGTCCCAGGCACTCACTTGAGTAATGGGCTACCTACTTCTATAGGCCAAGTTCAATGCTTGTAACTCTCGCATCAAAACATTCATTTTAAATTCGAACCACATCTCGGTCACTTTTTTGGAGAAAAACTGCCAAGACGTCAATTTGCCAAATTGACGTCTTCCAATATTTAAACCAATCGTGAATGGGCGTGTGCCCACTTATTCCTGTTGGAAGACTGAGAGCCTATTAGGCTACACTTGACAATCAATGTGAAAGAAGATCCAAAGAATCTTGATCCACGGTGTCATGGAATCATCTTCATTCATCAATTAATAACCAATATGAAATCAATGTGGAAAACGATAGTCGTAGAGAAATGTTTATTTTACAGGGTGATTCAAAAGTACTTTGACAAACTTCAGGACGTGATTCCTCACAATATTCTAATATGAATTCTCCGAATAAATATATGTCCGGAAACGCTTCGTTTCCAAGATACAGGGTGTTAAGTTTTTTTTTTTTTCCAAAAATCTTTCGAAATACTGACCTTAATTTAACGAAAATTGGTACTGAGAGGTTTTTTGAGGTAGGGGGCGCCACCTATCCGTCTTCTTCTTTTTTGTAGATCCTCAACTTTTTTAGTGAAAAAATCAATTCCTCTATCATATTTACGTGAAAAAGCTACCCCTGTTACAAGTCGCTATGAGCAATCGTTTTCTAGATATTTGGACTTGAAAATTTCAAGTCGATTATTTGATAATCGATGCGTGTTGAAGTTATTACCATTATTTTGCATTTTTCACGAGAATCCTTATAAAATGAATTTGATGTTTAAGTAGTTTGGTTTTTTTGTAGGGGGCGCCACCTATTCTATTTATCTTTACTCGTTTGAAATAGTTATTTTTGTATCAAGGGTGCGAAATCTGTATTTGTTTTAATAAAATTTGCAAGAAGTATCAACATGTTATTTCAAGAAATTTTGAATATGTAGAATAAAACAATATAAAGGAAACTGAATTGTATTCAAATAAATTGTTCAAAGCATCCACCTTCAACGAAGATACAGGCATTCAGTCTTCTAGTCATTGAATCTCGTACCCGCTCAAAAATTATTGGTGTGTTTCTTATTGTTTCACAGACGTCTACTATTCGGTTTCTCAGATCTTGCTCGTTCGCTACTGGAGTTTTATAAACTAGTGACTTCAAATGTCCCCAAAAATAAAAATCTAGCGGGTTTAGATCTGGGTAACTTGGTGCACACACCTGGTTAGGTTCTTCTACACCCCTACCGATCCATCGATTTGGATAGACAGTGTTGAGGAATTCCCTGGCTATAACGTGCGGATACAAACTCCTAATGGTACATTCTGAAGTAGACCCTGCGGTTCATTTTCTAAAAAGTATCTGTAAGTTGCGCCATTCAGTTGGAACGGAAGAAAGAAAGGATCTATCAAGTAATTATCAATCATTTACAGAAAATTTATATTGATAAAGTCTTTCACCAACTGGGAGCGCATTTTCCAGAGCCCAAACATGGTTGTTATGAAAGTTTGTGATAGCATTTCGAGAGAAGTTTGCCTCGTCCGTGGATATTACATATCTTAAAAATTGAGGATTTTTAGCCAATTTTCTAAAAAAACCACTGACACATAGTAATGCGTTTGTGAAAGTATCGTGGCAAAAGAGCTTGTACCCTTTGAATATGGTATGGATAAAATTGTTGATCGTGGATAATACTCCGAACTGTAGACTGAGTAGAATTGAGAGCTCCAACAATTATTCTTGTACTTGTTTCTGGATTCTCTTCGAGATCGTTCAAAACAGCTTCTTCCAATTCTGGGGTTAGGACTTCTCGTGGTCTTCCAATAATATCAGCTGCCCTCTTAAAGCTACCTGTTTCTGCCAAACGACGGTGGATACTGGTAAATGTTGGAACTGAAGGCAGTACTCGATTAGAAAATCGCTTCTGGTAAATACGTCTTGCTTCGCGCGCATTGCCATCTGCAAGGCCATAAACGAAATGCATATCGGCTAAATGAGCATTATTGTTTAAATAATATTTTTTTTCAAAATAAGTATTTTAAAACTTACAGAAACATCAACAGAACAACAAAACGTTTAACTGTCACATAATATGTAATTACCAAAACTACTTACTTAAACGTCAAATTCATTTCCTAAGCATTCTTGTGAAAAGTGCGAAATAATGATAATAACTTCAACACGCATCGATTATCAAATAATCGACTCGAAATTTTCAAGTCCAAATATCTAGAAAACGGTTGCTTATAGCGACTCGTAACAGGGATAACTTTTTTACGTAGATATGATAAAGGAATCAATTTTTTACTGAAAAATGTGCTAGAAGTACGCTCAAAAAAGTTATGAATCTTCAAAAAAGAAAAAGACGTGTAGGTGGCGTCGCCTACTTCGAAAAACCTCTCAGTACCCATTTTCATTTGATTAAGGTCAGTATTTCGAAAATTATGTGGAAAAAACGAAAAAAAAAACTTCAACACCCTGTATCTTGGAAACGAAGCGTTTCCGGACATATATTTATTTGAACAATTCATATTAGAATATTGTGAGAAATCACCTCCGGAAGTTTTTCAAAGTACTTTTGAACCACCCTGTATAATGGAAAGAGACAAAGAAAGATGAAGTCGCATGGAGGGGGCATAACGCCTTTTTCTTACGTTACAATTTCTAGCAGTCAACACCTACCGCAAACCGTGTAAAAGAACTCTGTTCCAAAAATCAAATCGATAGCTTGGATAGAGATCAGTTTCAGTATGTAGAAAACTCTGTTGTGGTTATATTTTGTTGTAATACAATTTTCCATTTATTTATGTAACTATAATGATAACATGTTTTTTATGAGTTAATTTGCCACTCCTTTATTTTGAACAAATGAAAAATAGTCAGGCTGATATTGAATCTTACTTTTCTGTTTTGGTGCTCAAGAAAGTGGTAATTGCAGAATTAACAATTTCAGATATGTAACTCAATCACATCTAATTTAATCTTGATGAAATGTTTATTGCTGTTCAAGAAATAAATTGGTTGGAAAATTAAAATGACACTCAGTGATATACCGTGAAGCCACAATTTAGCTACTGTTCTAGCTACTTGGAGATCGATTGGGTAAAGTTTTATATAACAGAATCATTGAGTAGCGTGAAAATAATTTTCTAGACTGAATGTATATTTTCTGTAATCTGTAATAGTTGAAAAAGTATTTATTCTATCGCGGATAGTAAACTATCATTTTAGCGTTGTCAAATTACCAGTTTATTTTTTACCCACTCATATGCCAATTTCATCCACTCACGGGTCATTTATTTCAACATTAATAATATACCTAATATGAATAATAACTATAATAATTATGTAATTCATGCTTGGCATTAATATAAATATTGAACGTACAATTTTGGAACGTAGTTCCTTATCGCGCGTTGCGAACGGGGGCTAGACGGAATAAATTAAGACCAAAAGTTGTAACGAGACTTTCGCTATGGTTGTAAGCCGTGCGGCGTGCGCGTGTTTCTCTGTCTGTCTCTCTCTTTCTCTCTCTCATAGAAAGCAAGCCAGTTATTTTCGTTTCGTCTTTCTATTTCACATTGAACAGTGTGGTGTCGCGATGATTATTCTTGTTGAATGTATACAGGTTCTTTGTACAAAATAAATAATAAAAAATAATAACAATAATGAATCCTGACAGTGTTTCTGCACAAGTTCCGGATATTGCTGATGGAGTTAGGTAAGTAGAGATCTTATACAGACAATAATAAATGCTTATGTATTTTCAGCAAGTACGCATTATAACCTCTCTTTACTATTGTGCTAACCAAGTCATACGCGTTATAATCTCTCCATTATTGTATGTTTAGCAAGTGTTCGCGTCATAACTTTAATAAATTTAAAAGCAAATTATATTTTAATATGACAATATCAATGCGTATGTATTTAGCAAGACTTGCGTGTTCTAACCTATACGCTGTTGTGTTTACGAAGTCGTGAGTATATATATATATATATATATATATATATATATACACTATGTTGTGTTTACAAAGCCCGCGCATTATGACGTGTACGAAGAATAGACAGACAGAGTGCATATATATATATATATATATATATATATATATATATATATATATATATATATATATATATATATATATATATATATATATATATATATATATATATATATATATAAAATATTATTATAACTTAAAAAAAAAATTATTACAATTCCTTCACTAATTAATCGAAAGGAACTTCGTTCCATCATGGTGTCCCTTGACACCTCTCAAGTTTTTTTTAATTACTGGAAATATTTATAGCGGTTACACCATTCCACAAGATTATGGAAAGGTCGAACTAGATGTGGTGATCAGATTGGTATGAGATGGATTATTTGCTTCCGTGCTGACAAGTATCTGTTCAGTACAGAAATATTCTCAGAAAGAGATTCTTCTATGTAGGTCACGGCCACAGACGGAGATTTCCATCCGCCCACGCGTTTTCAAGTTACCAAATCAACACCAGCATTTGCCAGCATCGTAACTGAAGAACGACGAAAACAGTGGCCCGTATATATTTCAGGGTTTTCCAAATTCAGAAATTTGGCAATGGTTTCGGGAACTTTATATAGAAGTTATTTATTTCCACAGGCTGGACAGTACACTTTTCAATTGGCAATTGATAAAATAATACATTTTACAGTACACCACAAGTAAAGTTCACTCACATTGTGAAACCAAAGTTCAAATAGTTTAGAAAGGGCAATTAGTGCAACCTGTACCTTTCTCTACAGCCGTCTCGAAATAGTATATTACATTACTAGTGCGGAAAGTGACATTTTTCACACGGATGGGAAATATTGTGGCACGAGGCGTTAGCCAAGTGCGGCAATCACACGAGTGTGAAAAATCAGTTTCGCGCGAGTAATGTACACTATTTTTCCTACGACAACCTTTTTCATTACAACTCACGAAATGTCTTTTTTTGTGGTATTGTGTCGTGGAATGGTTTCAAAGCCTACTTACCATTTAAATTTTCAAATAATGTGCCCGCGTCTGGTTCTCTGGTTGCCCATCTCAGATACAGGTAGTTCGTATTAAAACAAATTACTGAAATAATTATAAATTAACAGTTTAAGCTTTCGTTGCTATCCTTCAATCATATGAAGTTTAACAATAGCTAAATTTTGTTTTAATAAAATGAAAATACAAGGAATATCATAATTCTATTAATGTAAATCGACTTACGAGATACATATCTCTGATAACGTTAATTCAAATCTGAATAAGCTCAGATGGAAGAGTATACGGTAGATGACCGCAAGGTTGTGGGTTCGATTCTCGGCGTCAACATTTTTTTTCCTTTTCTTTATTTTCTACAAATAATTAGTTTTTAGTCCAGTTTTTATGTAAATAATATCAATAAGGAAGAGCAATTGATAATTGCATCGGTAAATCTTATAGGATTCACGGGTTTGACGGCTTATTGACAGCCGCACGCGTGAGAATAAGGGTCACTTTCCATGGGAGTAGAGTGTGTTACTTTCCTATGTGGTCGTAGGAAAATAAAATGTTCGGTATGATTTATTAAATCGAAAGTACCACTTTACACAAATGGTACCGAAAGTACCTATTTTCGGGACTATTTTTTTCACTTTCGAAAAGATTTCTTTACTTTCGAGACGTTTCTTGTTATTTTCGGGGCGATTCTTGTTACTTTCGGGACGATTTTGGGTATCTATGTAGGTGGCTTCGATAATAACATGAACTTTGTATTTTATTATGACAGCGCTTGTCATGTAACATTGGTGTGTTTTTTTGGCTTTTCAAATTGAAAGAATAGAAATCAGTAGTGATAGTGAGGCTGAAATGATTCCACATGAGATTAGTGAATCTGCTTAAGCGGCCACTTATGAATTATTGCCGGTAAAGTCAAGAGAAAGTATGAATTGGTCTACAATTTATTTCAAAAATGGAGCAATGATAAAAATGTGCATGTATAAATGAAAAAGTGATTCTTGCATATTTAATGGCAAAATCTAAAATCTTAAAGCCATCAAGCCTCTGGAGCAATTATTCGATGCTTAAGTCCACAATTAATATCAAAAATAATATAGATATAAGCCGCTATCCCAAAGTTACTGCTTCCCTTAAAATAAAATCCATTGGCTATAAACCAAAAAAATCAAAAGTATTGAATAAAGAAGAAATAGATCACTTCTCATCAGAAGCTGGAGATAATATATACCTAATGACAAAGGTAATATAATTAAATCTAATTCCTCTTCTTCCTTATGATTGATTTCATTTTTATTTTAGGTTGCATTAATAATTGGTTTGGCAGGCGCTTGTCGACGTGAAGAGCTTTGTAAAATGGATTTGGATGATATCGAAGATGAGACAGCCATGTTAGTGATTAAAATTCCTAATTCTAAAACGAGTATGGATAGAACCTTTGTCGTCATTGGAGAAAATAATATTTCTTTATACGGAAAATATTTGTCATTACGTCAAGCAAACACACCACATCGTAGATAGATTATTTGTTTATTATGAAAACGAAAAATGTACTGTATAACCTATTGGTATTCACACTTTTGTAAAAATCGCCTACACAATTGCTGAATTTCGTAAATTGCCGAATGCCAAAGAAAACACCGGGCACTGTTTACGCAGGAGCTCAGCCACTTTACTTGCTGAAAGTGGTGGTAGTATAAGCAACTTGAAGAGTCACACGGAGGATGGAAATCAACCAATGTAGCAGAGGGATACATAGAAAATTCTTTGAGAAACAAAATTCACATACCTTCACAGATTTAAAAGGACCGTAACAAAATTAATATCTCGAAAACTAGTACAATTACTGATGCGTCTAATTCTAATTTCAACACTGCCACTTTTGCTAATTTTCCTATTAATATTAATATAAGTTATTGTCATAATTGTGTAATTAATATTCATAAATAATGTGATCCTAAGAGTGATTGTTATATGTTATTGTCTATATAAAGTTTGTACGTTATTATCCATCGATATCCTTTTAACATACAAAACGCCTACAGAAAAAAATATTGTACGTAACACGATCCAAAAGTGATTTCACGGAACTATTATTAACTAGGAATTGAGTTACCTACTTATTTTAATTTTCCAATTTTTATTTGCTGTTTCGAATTACAAACTAACTCAAGTTTCTACATTTTTGAGTTGTGACGTTATTTTTCCCGGGGTGAGATATATTCTTCTTTAACCGCCGAAAAAAAGGAGGTTCTCTAGTTGACGCGTATATTTTTTTATGTATGACCACGCATAACTTTTCACAGAGTATTCCGATTCCGATGATTATTTCTTCATTGAACAGGGTGTTTTGAAGTTAGTCAAATTTGAATTTGTAAAAAAAATCCACCCTTAAGGGTAGCAAGATGGAGGATATTCACCCTCTGAATTTTGGCACGTTAACCGATTCAAACAGGCATAACATTGTACTGGGTTATACGATTTAGATAATTCTTGTTTTATTGTATATGGTATACATTGAAGTTGGTCATGTTCGAATTTGAAGGAGAATGATCTACCCCTAAGGGTAGAAGAATGGGGGATAATTGATTTTTCACCTGTGAACCGATTCTCTTGAAATTCGGCACACATATGTAGTTCTGATAACACTACAACATAATGGATACTTTAATCGATAATTGAGTAGGAAGTAATTAGTAGATTTTTGCCGCAAAAAATTAAGAAATAAAAACTTTTTACAAAAAATGAAACCAATGGAAAAATAAACTGAAAGCAAAAAATAATCCTTTTTATTCTTAATAACTAATATTCCAAGAAAACTGTTAATCATACCCCACAATGTTTATCGCCCTCTTAAATAGGGATGGTACATGTTTCAGGACCTATAAAGGTCCATCATCAGCCGAAAACGAAGACAAAATTTTGAAAAAAGGGGTTACATTAATGTATGGATTCAATATTAAAAAATAATAATTTACTCATATGAGATCTGAACATGGAAAAAATTACATTAAAATATTTTCAAAAACGTTGAAGGACAATCATGTTTGGTGTGAGGGATCACAATAGAAATAAAAACAAGTATCAGAATAAAAACCAAACACAAAGACATCGTGACGTTCACTAAATACATGATCCGATCCATCAGCAAGGAACTGTATAATGACAAAGAGAATATTGATAACAAGGTGATTTGTTGTGGATTAATATACATAACCTGATATCTAAACGTGAAATTTAAAAGAGAGGATTCAAAGTAAATAATTTTAAAACATTTTTGAAAATTGGACGTGACATCTAGCTGACAGGGATAAAACTATTGGGAAGGAACCAAAAGTGATATTAGAATTCAACAGGTAGATAAAACACGTTTGAAATTTAGAAAATACAGCATTTGTTTATTTATTGAAAAACAAGGGAGTTGAAGAAACTAATACAATCGAAGTTGATCTGTTCATTCAACGAAGTATCATTACTATCATTCATGGAGGAGTTTATTTCAAAAATTTCTAATAGATTGAGTTTATTGTCTTCTTCGCAAGCGTGTAATATTTTTATATCCTCGTCGATTTGAAAATTGTGCTCCGAATTGATTACATCATTAGCAAATGAGCTTTTAGTGTTGGCTTCGAGAATGTTTTTCGATAATTTTGACATGTTCCATGACTCTGGTGATCATCTTTCTTCCACTTTGTCCAATGTATTGAGCATTGCAAGGAGGGAAAGAACAGAAAATAGAGTAAACTCCAGGCTTGTTATGTAAAGGAATGCGATCTTTGGTGTTACAAAAGGTATGGCAAGTGTAAAATGAGATGATTATGTTTTTATTGTATCTGTTAAGAACGTTCTCAACATCATAGGAGACTTTGCCTAGGAAAGGTAGTGAGGTAAATGAAGAATTTTTAAAACTATTAGCAAGAGAAGAAATGAGAGGACGGTTTAGTAATTTGGTGAGGTGAGGTCTATTCAGGAGGTGTGGAGAATAGCCGTTGCTAAAAGCTATTTGTTTGATGATATTAAACTCCTTACTGAAATTATCATCTGACATAGGAATGGTGAATAGTCTATTGAGTAGGCAGTTGAAAGCTGCATGTTTATGTGCATTCGGGTGGCAACTAGTGGATGGGATAACAAGGTCTGTATGTGTAGGTTTCCTATGAATAGAAAAGTCAAATAGGTTGTTTGATTTGTTGATAAACAAATCAAGGAACGCTAGGGAATTGTTGTTCTCTAATTCCAATGTGAATTCGATGTAGTAAAGAATTGAGATAGTTCAACAGTAGACTGACATCACACAGAGGGCCGTCAAATAATACATGTTCAAATCTCATGTGAGTAAATTATTATTTTTTCATATTGAATCCATACATTGATGTTACCCCTTTTTTCAGAATTTTGTCTTCGTTTTCGGCTGATGATGGACCTTTATAGGTCCGAAACATGTACCATCCCTATTAAAGAGGGTAATAAACATTGTGGGGTATGAATAAGAGTTTTCTTGGAATATTCCATTCCACTCCACTTTGAGATAAGATGGACTTCTTTCACAAATAACTTAATAACTAAGCTCCTACACTAATGTAAGTAACTTATTTCGAATCAGCGCCAATCAAACAATCAACAAAGATCATTATATTTCTTGAAAAAAAATATCAAAACGACACCGCGCATCCTGCTGCCATCATTTTACGCTTCACCTAATTCATTTGCTAGTTTGTTTGGCCCTGACTCAGAATTAGTTACTTACATTAGTTTAGGAACTCAGTTATTGGGACTATGAAGGGTTATTTTTTGCCCTTCAATTCCTTATTTCGTCGGTTTTATTTTTTGTTGAAAAGTTTTTATCATATTTTAGGCTTGATTTCTGAGGCAATACACTGTTCACCGCATCTACAGCTTCAATTTCTACATCTTCTGTCGAAACATCTTCATCGCTATTTTAGTTTTCTTCATTGAAATCTCACATTTCTTGGGAAAATTTCAACATGAAGTCATTAATATCGAAAAAAGTCAAAACAAGTCGCATTACTTAATCAAAATCCAGCAGTATAGCGATCATGCCAATAATAATTCAAACTGCCCCCTTTTTCCGATCAAGACAAAAATATAATATTATACACAACGGTAAAAATGCTTTACTTGCTTTAATCCTCTTGATCCTTTATGGCTATGGATCGACATTTCGCAATCAGAGGCAATGCATCTTTTTTTATTACACGCTTTATATTAGCTTCACTTGTATGTTTGTTTGTTTGTTTAACCGACTCCTTTGGGCGCGATTTTGACCCACTTTCAGACGTCCGAATGATTTGAAATTTGGCACGTGTACATAATTCCGGTGACAATGCGATAAGAAATTTTTATGTGAAAAAAAAAACAAAATGGCGGCTCCAATATGGCGTACGAGTTTTGTGATTATGGTCCGATTCGCTTCAAAATTGGTATCTGAGGGTTTTCGTGGTCGGAGATTATGATTCTCTTGTCAAAATTGGAAAACTCAAGATGGCGGATCCAAAATGGAGGACGAGTTTTGTGGGGGTTTTTGGGAATATTATGATTCTTTTGTAAAAATTGGAAAATTCAAGATGGCGGCTTTAAAATGGCGGCCGAGTTTTGTGATTATGGTCTGATTCTATTCAAAATTGTTATCTGGGGGTTTTTGGGGTCGGAGATTGTGATTACCTAATTTGATAAGATTATTCCTTCTTTTATTTGCAAAAAAATAATGAAATAATAGTTTGAAAAAAACTAAAAAAACACGCTTTCATGAATAAACTACACTGAAAAGTAGGAAATAAATAATAGTTTAAAAACACTAAAAAACACGCTTTTATAGAAAATCAGACTAAAAAAATCAAAAATAACAAAAAAAATTATTTCATTTGAAAAAAAGCGTGGGGTGCATGGTATCAATATTCATATAGTATAGGGTGAATCGAGGATAGATGGCGCAGAAGGTGAGATGGTGCAATGGTTTTACAGCGCCACCGCTAGTGTTGAAGATGAGCGGCTGCGCTCTGGAGTACTTCAGTTCATAGTAAACAAGCCGCCGTACAGTTTGTGTTTACCGGTTAAAAGCCTATTGAAAAATCTTTTTATATGTGATCCGGTGGGGACCAGAATATTTTCCCGAATTTCTTCTTCACGCCAGTGAACATCAAATTTTATAATAATTTAAATCACTCTATCGTCTCAGGTAAGTAAAAACATTCAAGTTTTGATGTATAACCATAAAATTCCGCATATTTCAAAACGTGTTTAGTTTGTGATGTGCGCCATCTCTCCTCTCACAACGAGGATAGATGGTTCACATATTTTTGAGGTGAGATGGCTTATTAAAATTTCTTTTTTTTTCAGTATGCCTACAAAATACAAGCGCACTGGAAGTTGTTCCAGGGCTAGTTGGACCGAACAACAGTTAACTGCAGCCATTGAAGCGGTTAATAAAAATATAATGGGAGTGAACGATGCTGCTCGAAATTTTGGGGTACCGGCAACCACTCTACGAAGAAGAAAATTGAAGAAAAATGTAAAGAAAGGACCTCTTGGACCCTCCTCCACATTAGGCGAAGCTGCTGAAGCAAAATTGGCCCAACATATCATAAAACTCCAAAGAAACGGTTTTGCTCCTACTCGAACCGACGTGCGAAGTATGGCTTTCAAATTGGCCGAACAGCTGGGCATTAAACATCGTTTTAATAAGGAATCGAGATTAGCTGGTTTTCCATGGCTTAAGTTATTTCTGCAGAGAAACCCAAGGCTGTCAGTCAGAAAAGCAGAAGGGGTCTCCGTTAATCGATCCTTGGGTATGAACAAAAAAGACGTTGAGGCTTATTTTCAGCTGCTAGGAAATATTCTGACCGAAAACGATATCATCAATAAACCTGGACATATTTATAATATGGACGAGACTGGTTTACAGCTAAATAATAGGCCAGGACATGTCATTGTTCAGAAAGGATCTAAAAACATCGCAAGTATCAGCTCCGGTGAAAAGGGAGAAACCATCACGGTTATAACCTGTTGTAACGCAGAAGGCGTTTTTATTCCCCCTACCTGCGTAATGAAAGGCAAAATAAAAACAAGAGTTTGAGGATGGGATGCCCCGGGATCCTCGGTCTACATGTCGGAAAAGTCAGCCTATGTCAACAGTGACATATTTTTTCAGTGGCTTAAGTATCAGTTTGTTCCCAGAAAACCGACAGGAGCAGTTTTGTTATTGCTTGATGGTCATGCTTCACACTGTAGTAACGTTGAGATGCTAGAATACTGTGTTGACCACAACATCATATTGCTGTGCTTACCAAGTCATACGACACAATTTTTACAACCGTTAGATAGATGTTTTTTCAGATCGTTTAAATTAAACTACTACTCAGCTTGCAATTTATACATTAAAAATAACCCAGGGCGAAAAATCACCAGATTACAATTTGGCAAGTTACTTGCTGAAGGATGGAATAAGTCTGCAACTGTAAACAATGGAACTTCGGCATTTAAGGCAACAGGAATTGTGCCATTTAACCCTTCAGCTATCCCAGATGACGCTTATTTGACTGAAAACAGTATCATACTTCAGGTCTCTGATGCAGTTGAAAATAAACAAAATACTGATGAGAGTTCTCAAAGTTTGAATAAAGCTTCAGCTGATGACAATCAACAACCTGGCTGCAGTTGGCAGACTGTAGGTGAAACTGTACCAGAAAAACAAATTGAACCGCCTGCAGAAACTAATGCAAATACTCCTGTCAAATGTACCCCTGGCAAAATACTGGACATAATCTCACCAGTTCCGGTTGTTTCTGCTGCCATTAATTCGGTTCGAGCCCGGAGCAAGCAGCTGGCAGAAATTCTAACCACAGAGGCAACAA
Source organism: Gonioctena quinquepunctata (assembly GCA_018342105.1). NCBI lineage: Eukaryota > Metazoa > Arthropoda > Insecta > Coleoptera > Chrysomelidae > Gonioctena > Gonioctena quinquepunctata. The sequence continues at coordinate 379,118 of JAFIRS010000173.1, forward strand.
TTGGCGAAAAAAAGAAGAAAGCGACTAAGAAAACACAGAAAAAAAAGACCAATAAATCAGAACTAGTTATGAAGAAATCAAAAGTGACCAAAAAGAACACTAAGAAAGCTCCCAAATGTGACTCATCTTCAGACGAAGAACTAGAAGCACCTACATTGGATGACTCTTCAGATGATATGGACGAAGCTGACGAGTCTTGCGCAGGTTGTGGCGAAACGTATTCCCAAACCACAAAATCTGACGACTGGGTTAATTGCTTGCGTTGCTCCAAATGGTTTCACGATTCTTGCTCCAAGTTTGTTAACTTTTGCCATGACTGTGGTGTTGTCGTATGCAAAACAAAGTGACAGTTTGGCCAAAATATCTTTGTGTTTCAGTTGCGCCATCTCACCTCACCACTGTGGGGAGATGGTTTTGTTAACTATTTTATTTTATTTTATAAACCATAAGTTTAATTTTTTTATGAATTTTAGTATTTAGCACATGTTTCTAAACTCAATAAAGATGCGTTATGAAAATTAACAGCAATTTCAATTCAACGTTTAAACATGCTAACATGAAATTTCAAAACCTGGGCCATCTATCCTCGAATTACCCTATTACACACCTAGGGCAGTAAAGTAAGAAATGTCTCAGATCACAGGTAATTGTTGGCCGAGGCGATACCATGCACCCCACGCTTTTTTTAAATAAAATTTTTTTTTTTCTCATTTCCCATTTTTCAGTCTGATTTTCCATAAAAGTGTGTTTTTTAGTTTTTTTAAACTATTATTTATTACCGTCTTATTTAATAAATAAAACTTCAGTATCATTCCATTTTATTTTTGCCGTTCATAAGAGTAACTGGCATTGAAGTGAAAATAGTTTCCTGCCTTGATTCCATGGATAATCTCCGGATTACATCATAACTCACAAAAAATCTTTATTACTCGTCTCATTGTGGTTTCATGGTATGGTCCTGAGGAATACTATACAGTGCGCTCATAAACTGTGGAAACGCTCCATTATCTTACGAGTTAATCATTTTCGGAGGTGAAGCTGGGACAGGTCGATTATGTATTTTAGTTTTCCACCTTTGAAAAATATTATTTTCGCCCCACCACCTTACAAGATATGACGTCATCGATATTTTTTTATATTGAAAGGGTATATTTTCATTGAAAACTCATATTTTTCTGAGTTCAACCATACCACATACGTCATATGTAACACTTCAAGTTACAGTATAGTGAGTATAAAGGAATCCAGTGTTCATATTTCTCAACATTCATTTAATTATTTATTTTGCAATGAAAATATCATAAGTAAGTAGTAAAAATAAACAAATAACAAATTTACAACAAATGCTCGACTTAAGTTAGTTGAAAATATCCAAGACGGCTGATAAATTCTTGGGTTACGTTTGACAACATCTCTGGTGTAATTCGAATTCTCTCTTTAAGGTCTTCCAAATTGGTAGGTCGGTACACTTTACATTTCAAGTAACCCTAGAGAAAAATGTCCATGGGAGCTAAAAGTGGGGACCTAGCAGGCCCTTCAATCTGACCGCGTCATCCAATCCAACGATTGGGAAAGGTTCCATTGAGAAAATATCTAACCCGATCATAATGTGAACCTGCTCCATCCTGATGGAACCAAATAGTTGAAACTATTCGACCAGGTTGAATAATGTCTGGAAATGTTACAGTTAAATATGGAACTACAAGTTTGTAACATTTCCAAATAATTTTCACCCGTCACAGTACCGTCAAAAAAATATGGTCCTACAATGATATCCCTAAGAATCACAGCCCACACATTGGGTAGGTCGGTACACTTTACATTTCAAGTAACCCTAGAGAAAAATGTCCATGGGAGCTAAAAGTGGGGACCTAGCAGGCCATTCAATCTGACCGCGTCATCCAATCCAACGATTGGGAAAGGTTCCATTGAGAAAATATCTAACCCGATCATAATGTGAACCTGCTCCATCCTGATGGAACCAAATAGTTGAAACTATTCGACCAGGTTGAATAATGTCTGGAAATGTTACAGTTAAATATGGAACTACAAGTTTGTAACATTTCCAAATAATTTTCACCCGTCACAGTACCGTCAAAAAAATATGGTCCTACAATGATATCCCTAAGAATCACAGCCCACACATTGGGTATGAGCGTCCATCGTCCAATTGGGATTTTCTGTTGCACAATAATGACAATTTTGCGTAGTCACGGTACCGTTCATACAAAATGTTGATTCGTCGGAAAATAGGACATTAAATTCAAAGTTATGTTTAACTTTATATGGATGTAATTTGGCTTTTCTTAGAATTTTCTGCACACACCACGACAGCTCTCATTGTTGTCAGATAAAGTAGTCCTGCCACTTTTAGGCTTAGGGATAAGCTGCCAATCTCATTAAATTTATGTAATATTTTGCTCACCGTCGATTTGCTTATTGGTTCTCGATTAGGATATTTTTCATGTCACATACTTCTGCCATACTTCTTTTACGATCGCCGTAACCTAAGATCATCAAAACTTCTATTCGCTGGTTTTCTGACAGCACCATGGTAATTTCAAATAATTTCTTTTAGGGTGATATTTTTCAGAAAGGTATTATTGAAGACTCATAAATCGATATGCTACATAACAAATCAATTTAATACTGACATATACAATCGTAACTATGAACTTATTATCTGGTTGCTAAGGGCTTCCAGATGTTTTTATAGCCTACTCAAGTTTGGTAATATACTCGTACTAACTACTGAGTAATTATCAGGTTTTCATTGCTAAATAAATAATTAAATGAATGTTAAGAAATATGAACACTGGTTTCCTTTATACTCAGTATAGAATAGAATAGGATAGAAATTCATTAACCATTCAGGTACAGGTAGTACATATGGCACGTCATAAAGTGATTATCATAAATAAATAGATAATATAAATATTATGGTGAAATGAATAAGTACTATACAAAAAACATATAAATTTAAAAATACATATATAGCAATAGATGGAGATAAACATTTACAAACAGGAAGGCACTATTCAAACCTAATATACAGATAGTTGGTTATCATCCAAGTATTCATGTATGCTATAAAAACATTTATTCACAAGAAGTTTTTTTACCTCGGCTTTGAATTTAAGTTGACCAGGAATTTGCTTGATTTTCAGTGGGAGTTTATTATATAATTTTATTGCATTATAATGTGGTGATCTCTCATATGCTAGTGTTCGATGTGTAGGTACCATTAAAGTATTGCTGTTGCGTGTATTGTGTTCATGTGCAGTTGAGAGAGTGGGTAGGTATTTCAGATTTTTCCTTGCGTACATAAGGCACTTAAAAATATATATACAGGGAGCTCTTAGGATTTGATTCTGAATCATAATTGGCTTACAGCTTTCTAAATATCCCACTTTAAAAATCAGTCTCACGATTTTCTTTTGAATTACAAAAACTCTTGTGAAATTTGTAGCTCTACCCCAACAGAGAATGTTTCGAGATAGGTGTGAGTATGCTAGGGCATAATAAATGGTCAATAAGCCAGTTGTGTCAAGACAATACTCCATTTGAGAGACTGCAAAGTGGGAGCTATTAAGTTTTTTACAGACACTGTCTATGTGATCATCCCAGGTGAGCTGACTATCTATTTGCGATCCCAAAAACTTCACTTTCTCAGATAAATTGATATCTACATCACTCTTTATCGGATTGGGAATTGAGCGTCTAAGATAGAAGTTCACTGTCATCGTTTTATCTACTTTGAGTACTAATGAATTACGTTGGCACCAGGATCCAAATTCATCAACAACTTTAAAAACTTCCGCTTTCAATACTTCAATATCATTGCTAGCGATTGTAATCGTAGTGTCGTCAGCATACATAGTTATGTGAGCTTTTATATGTTCAGGTAGGTCGTTAATGAAAATAGTGAAGAGTAGAGGTCCCAGGACAGAGCCCTGGGGGACACCCATTTTCACAGGATATTTTTTAGGATTAACATCACCATATCTCACTACCATATCTCGTGCTGTCATATATGAGTGAGTCCAGTTTATCACATGTTCAGGAATGTTTAGGGCATAAAGCTTAGAAACTAATTTGAGAGGATCCACGGTATCAAAAACTTTCGATAGGTCAAATAGAAGGGATACAACATAATCCCCATCATCAATATTTTTCAGAATATGATTGAGTAGATAGCAGGAGGCCGTTTCCGTGGATCTTTCTTTCCTGAATCCATGTTGACTGTCATATAGTGAATTATTCATTTCTAGATATGATGTTTTTATGATACAGCATTCAAAAATACATAAAACCCCAAATTTTTTCCCTTCTACGATCAACCCCTATTTTTCCATCGCAATTTTTATTTTTATTTATTTTATCCACAGATCCGCAATAGGGTTGCAAGATGGCAATCGAATATAATAATTGTAGTACGATAAATTGAGAACGGGATGAAGAAAAAACGGGATAACAGGACAACGGGATAACGGGAATAACAGGATAACGAAAAAACGGGAAAACGGGATAACAGGATGACAGGATAAGGAAATAACGGGAAAACGGAATAACGGGATAAATAAAAAACGGGATAACAGGAAAACGGGATAACGGGAATGACGGGATAACGAAAAAACGAGAAAGGGAAAACGGGATGAAAGGAAAGGGGATAAGGGGAAAACGGGTAACGGGATAATGAAAAAATGGGATAACAGGAAAACGGGATAACGGGAATAATGGGATAACGAAAAAACGGGATAACGGAAAATGGGATAACGGGATAACAAAAAAACGGGATAATGGGATGACAGGGTAAGGCGATAACGGGATAAAGAAAAAAGGGGATAACAGGAAAACGGGATAACGGGACAATAGGAAGCGAAAGGAGTCAAAAGCATAGTCTAGATGGAACAACATAAAGGAAAACATAGAAAAAAAGAAATTCCAGGCGGACGAGAGTTTTCGGGAAAAACATTTCAGGGAACATAGAAATGTGGAGAGGACAACGTCTGTCGGGTCAGCTAGTATATATATATATATATATATATATATATATATATATATATATATATATATATATATATATATATATATATATATATATAGATATATATATATATATTTATCTTCTTGGTAGGAAATTCTTGGGAATGGGATTCTGTTGTTGGATCCAAAATTTAAATTATGGCACTATAGACGTTTCGCCCCTGGCCGGGGGCATCTTCAATTGTCTACCCTCCTATTACCCCATTGCTAATTCACCCACATAGATCTAAGGTATTGTCACACAACAAGAAATTAATTGTATTTTCCCCTTCTCAGATTATCTTGTACACCTACTGTAAAATGAAAATACATTAAACCAAAAAAAAAAGAAAAAAATACTGAAGATGCCCCCGGCCAGGAACGAAACGACTGTAATGCCATTATTTTAGTTTTGGTTTCAACAACAGAATCCCAATCCCAAGAATTTTTTACCAAAAAGATACCAGGATTCAAGAAAACCTCACTACCCAAAACAAATATACGGGTTTACGGGAAAACGGGAATAACGGGAAAACAAGAAAACGTCGAAAGCATAACCTAGATGGATCAACACAAATAAAAACATAGAAAAAAAAAATTATATGCAGACGAGAGTTTTCAGGATTCGTTTTTTAGGGAATATAGAAATTTGGACAGGACAACGTCTGTCGGTTGAGCTAGTTCATCATTCGCTGTGTGCATTAGGCTGGAGGGGATAGATGAAACTATGCAGCGCCCATGGTGGCAAAAGTAGGTAATGTTCCTGGTAATCGTAGTGGCAACTGTCACGGTTGGGTAGGATCATTTAACATTTAATCACAATGAGCCCCCGTTATTGCTGTGTAGTCGATTGCGAAAATACTACCCAAACAATACGTGTAAATTTTACAACGGCATTACATAAGCTACAGCAGAGAGATAAGTGGATATCAGCTGTCAACAGAATAAAGTTAGTAACATAACCTCTTTATAAACGTTGAAAGTAGAAACGATATTGTAAATAAATTATTCATAACATAACGAATAATAATTTGTCACAGCGCTGATGGTTCAGCTTGGGTGTCATACTTTTCGAGCTTTTTTTCCTATTACCATGATAAATGCATTTCAATTAAATTCAAAACTAACATGTAATTCCACAAGATATTCTTTTTTCCTAACAGATGTTTGTCTAATAACATCAGCTCTAATAAAAATGCCAACACCTGACTCTCTGTGCTCTTCCACATTCATGACATGTCCGGCATTTACCAAATCCTTGCCTTTCCCTGGCGTTTCATGCTGAAAGTTTATGCTATGAAATACTTTCGCAAATCCAGTATATAAGATGACACTCATTATGAAAGAACCTAAAAGTACACAGAAGTAGCATTCAAAAATTCAAAATTTGGTTTCGTGCACATTTGACAGATAGTCGACATTGACGGTAACGAGCTTTAAAACACTTTTCCGATTTGTTTATGTTGGAGAGTTGAACATTTTCACCGAATTCAAAAAGAATTTAGTAGTTGGATTACTATGTTATTGTTTGATTCGTAGATGGGCATGCCTTCATATTGTGTTGTTGTGAAATGCAAGTTTTTTTTTCCCTATTTAATTCGAAACACAATAAAAACAGTAGAAATTTCGAATAAACGTTTTTTAGCTCCATTGTCGACCATCTGTCAAATGTACACGAAACCACATAACCTCCAAATACGGTGAACTTTCGTATCAATACACATATTTTTTATTATTTAAATACTTTTTGTTCCACAGAAAAATAACTTCAATTCATCTGGAACTACTAGTGAGCTCAATGTTGTTACTTCGTGGTAGATTATTTAGAAATTGTTGAGAAATTGAAATTGTTACATAGTGAGTAATGGAAATGAAACAGGAAAACTTCAGTTATCAAATCACTAGAGGGCATTAACAGTCTTGCACACAGCGAATAGATATGAATATATTTTTTTTATAATTTTTCTTTCACAATAGATATAAATATAACCATAAAACTGATGCCCGTTCTCGATTTCTCACAGTGTCGGAAAATTCGTGCTCATACATGTCGGCGACTGGTTATTCATAGTCTTCAGGTGTCAAAAATTGGGACATCTGCTCTGTATTTTGATCTATTTAATTTAAATTATTTTACAATTTTATGATTCGTTTTTTTGCCTGTTTATTTAAATTGAAGCTACATAGATTCAGACACTGAATATTGCAACCACATAGAAATTCGAAAAGTATTCGTCAATCTCACGAACACGCTATTGAGTCGATAATTGGGACATTTACCATAGGTCCAGGTACGGAGAGGCTGAAAAGCCATATCGTCCCCCCTACAATCTTCTGAGAATTTTAAAATTTGGACTCTCAAATCAGAATTTCCGACTTAATAATTGTAAAAACGAAATTCCGACCTATTGGTCGAAATTTTCCGAGTTGACAGTCGGAAATTCCAACTTTGAAACCGGAATTATAATATTCCAACTCGTATGTCGGAATTTCTGAGTTTGAAGTCGGAATCTCCGAGTTCAGAGACGGAAAAACAAAATTCCGATTTTAAAGTTGGAATTTTCGAAATCATAAAAGTCCTACTTGTGAATCGGAAAAATTGAAAGAAAAAACGTTGTGCTGTCGTAAAATGGCATTAAAATTAAAAACTAAATAAAAGGATTTTTCTGAAAATTTAAAATCCACGACCTAAATGGAGTTATTTTTTGTAAAAATAACTACTTTCCTGGCTAAAGCCAAGCTGATCTGATATATCGAGAAAGAACCCTAAGTCAAAAGAAAAAAAAATCTGAATATGAAAATTTGCATTTTCAGTCAGATAGATTTGTTGAAAATATAAACAGGATGTTCATAAAATCAGATGTGGAATCATCTGCGACTGAAAGATAAACTTTAGTCACTATCTTCCATCGTCAAAATAACCTCTTGTGGGGTATTTTTGTTGAAAAGGAAAACATTCTCAATTGAATATTGATAGAAAGATTTTTCTGTGAATTGAAAAATCCACGATTAAAATGCAGTTATTTTTTGTGATTGTCTAACAGAAAACAACTACTTCCCCGGCTGAAGCCATGCTGGACATTGAACTACATCTGATAGATATTCTGAAAAGGCCCTAACTCAAAAGAAAAAATCTGAAATTGAAAATTTGCATTTTCATCCAGATAGTTATTTGATTTTCTATTCCAGTCTTAATTAGGAACTCATAAAGATGAATGAGGCAAAGAAGAATGTTTTCCAAAAGAGAGTACTCACCAGAAATCATTCGTAACATTGACGCAGGAGAGACATCACATTCACTAGGTCTTCAATACATTTTTGTCGACGAAAATCTATTTCACGCTTCCACGATCATCAGGAAGACCGGAAGAAATGGGAAACACATTTTCAAGAAGCAATCTCACTTTGCAGAGATGGAAAAAGTTAGAATCACTTCTTTTGGAGAGACACTTTGAAATTAGTGTTTTCTGACATCAAAACCTGTCATGGGGTATGAGTTAGGGCCTTTTCAGAATATCTATCAGATGTAGTTCAATGTCCAGCGTGGCTTTAGCCGGGGAAGTAGTTGTTTTCTGTTAGACATTCACAAAAAATAACTCCATTTTAATCGTGGATTTTTCAATTCACAAAAAAATCTTTCTATCAATATTCAATTGAGAATGTTTCCCTTTTCAATATAAATACCCCACAAGAGGTTATCTTGACGATGGAAGATAGTGACTAAAGTTTATCTTTCAGTCGCAGATGATTCCACATCTGATTTTATGAACATCCTGTTTATATTTTCAACAAATCAATCTATCATACCCCATGACAAGTTTTAATCTCAGAAAACACTAATTTCAAAGTGTCTCTCCAAAAGAAATGATTCTAACTTTTTCCATCTTTGCAAAGTGAGATTGCTTCTTGAAAATGTGTTTCCCATGTCTTCCGGTCTTCCTGATGATCGTGGAAGCGTGAAATAGATTTTCGTCGACAAAAATGTATTGAAGACCTAGTGAATGTGATGTCTCTCCTGCGTCAATGTAACGAATGATTTCTGGTGAGTACTCTCTTTTGGAAAACATCCTTCCTTGCCTCATTCATCTTTATGAGTTCTTGATTAGGACTGGAATAGAAAATCAAATAACTATCTGAATGAAAATGCAAATTTTCAATTTCAGATTTTTTCTTTTGAGTTAGGGCCTTTTCAGAATATCTATCAGATGTAGTTCAATGTCCAGCGTGGCTTTAGTCGGGGAAGTTGTTGTTTTCTGTTAGACATTCACAAAAAATAACTTCATTTTAATCGTGGATTTTTCAATTCACAGAAAAATATTTCTATCAATATTCAATTGAGAATGTTTCCCTTTTCAGTCAGATAGTTATTTCATTTTCTATTCCAGTCTCAAAAGAATATAGATGAATGAGGCAAAGAAGAATGTTTGTCAAAAAAAAATGGTACTCAACAGAAATCATTTATAACATTGACGTAAGAGAGGCATCGCATTCACTAGGCCTTCAATACATTTTTGTCGACGAAAATCTATTTCACGCTTTATGAACTTCCTATTCATAATTTCGAAAAAATCAAGGCCTCAAAATTGTTAGCAATATTTTTAATTTTGTCGAAATAGGAAATAATTTTTATTTTGATAGTTATTGTACTGGTTGAAATCAGTTATTATGGAAAAATTCAGTCATAGAACGTATATTGCCATTTTGTAATAAAAAATTTAATTTTTTGAATTTCCTTTATTTATAAACCAAAATTACAAAAGTTACAAAAATATAAAAATATGATTAACCAAAACACTTAAAGCTATTGTCATCGGAAACATTTGATATTACGAGTAAATAAACTAAATGTCTAAAACAGTTGTATGTGTATTACAAATCTTACTTCATCTAAAGAGTCTAAATGTACCTAAAGCTAACCAAAACAATGCTTAAATTTAATTGAACATACAATTTCATGCAAGATACAGAGAGCAGTATTACAAAATATCTTAAAAATTAACAAATTCTTACCAAATAATCAACTATTACCAAATTGAAAAATATTTCCAGAAAATATTTGGGGCCGATTTTTGCGATGTTTGTTGGGGGGGATATTTTTCATAGTTTCTGGAAATAATTCCTATAAGTATTTTCGCTATAACGTAATGTCTTAAAATATCCTTAGTAGAAGTAGGAAACAACTACAGTTTTAGGGTAAAATTGTATGTTTTGCAATAGTGTATACTCAATATGAAAACTGAGTACACATTATGTTTCCAGTATAGATGTGTGATATGAGTTGTTACAGCTTTCCCGAAATCAAATAGTAAAATTAATAATAGTGATAAACACTGATATTTTCATTGCAAACACTGAACTCATTTCTTCAGGGAGAGTTGGAACTGATAGTTGAAACTAACCACATTCTCAGATTTTTTTGTAAGGCGCAACTGAGATTATTGGGTAGGTATGAGATCTATCAGTTCTAAGATTTTGTTACAGTTACCCAAAAAAATACTTCTAATAATATATATGAGAAATGAGTTCATAATGTTTTTTTTACAACTATCATGTGTTAATTATAGAAATCAATAAAGTACATTCAGTTAATGTCACATTCTATTTCTTTCATAAACTCTATTTTTCCTCAACTGTATTGAAATAAACCTCCAGCATCATGAAAAATTGAAACATAAATCATTCCAAACCAGAGAGTGACACCAAAAAGTGGATTTTAACCTCGTTAAGCACGCTGTTAATCCTTGTAATTACATCATCCCTTTCAACCGAAAAAAACCCATCATGATCCGCTCAACAGATTCACCGACTTTTTCAAATCAGTGTTGAAAAGCTAATTTATCTTCTGTAAAAAAGCACCCTTGATACAACTTGTTGCTTTTTAGTCCGTGGAACTGCATTTGAACCGATTTGAACATACTTTCGCGTACGTTTCTGGAGGTGTAAGTAGTGAGGGTTGATTTCCAACACAAATTCATCAAAAGGCACCTAAATCATAGTCCAATTTTATCTACATATTTGAATCCTAAATAAGTTATGTTCCTCTATTTTCGCCAATTTTTCGTTTGTTTTTTTCCAGATTTTATTATGTCAACACAAAATCCAAATTTGAGATCATTGAAATTTATATTCCAGGGCAACTCTAAATGCCTGTTTTTTCAATTCTCATTTTCTTGAAGTGATAATCAATAGTTTTTCCGTAGGAAAAAATTATTATCCTCTGAATGATCCTACGAAAGTCTCAAGCAAGTGCTAAATGGTTTATTTATTTATTAAATTCTTAAATGTCGAGTTGAAGTGTATAGAACTTTCAATAATTCATTCAACTCAGAAAAACAGTCCAATTCCACTGAAATGACGCCTCTACTAAATAAGAAGGTTAGAAAATCAACTGTTGGATTAGAAACAACAAAACATTTGTTTCCTTATACGAGTCTCGGTGAGGTATTTCAATGGAACATATTAAATCTCTCTCACATGAATTTGGTTGGTTACGCTATTTGGGTTGAAAGAAATACAGAAAACCATGAAACTAATTTTTACGATGACTTCACTCTGAACTGTGGAGATGGTTCATCGTAATATGAAAGGATATCAACAATACATATCATGATTGAAATTATGGTTGAAACGAAGACTACTTCCCAAATATAATTCTTTACCCAGATCATAAACGAACATTTTCCATGCAGGTTACCAATATGTTATTCGTTTTGGTGCTTTTTCAAAGTATTTGAAATCATTGAAACAGGTTGAGAGTTATTTTTTCCAAAGATGATAAGATTTATTCAAGGTATTCAATTTTCCCCTAACTTTTGCCAAAAATCACGAATGGTAATAAAACAAGTTCCTTATAGGTGGATTGTTATTGGTTTGTTGAAACTGTTCAACATTATTGGAGAGTTGCTCATAATTGATTGATTTATTGAACTGAATGAAACGCCCAATTGTTTTTCAATCTGATGCGTGTTAACGATGTGGTGTTTTTGGATCTTACATATATCTAGGATGGAAAAATGTGTTTACATTCCTGTATTTCCATACATTAAACTAGTGCGTGAACATCCATTTTTTTCAATATTTTTTTCAAGGAATGACCGTTCATGATTTCAAAATGTATTTGGGATGTATACAATCAAATGTATCCTATAATATATGCCAAATCTGACTTTTCTAATTGATTTTGTGTCATAAATATTCAATTTAAATGTATCGTTTTTTATGATACGTAGGTTTCAAAATACCCAACAAAGAGAAAGGAGTAGAAAGGGTTTTTTTAAATACCAGAAAAAATTATACATTTAAATTATTTTATTTGCTACATATGTGCAAACTTATCATTCTAGTTGATTATAGCTGATTTTCAAGTTAATCATTATTTCAGAACTGAGTCTTACTGTTACCCAAAGAATTGAAATTTTGATATTATTAGGATGTGGTGATAAAACAAGAATGCAGGTGAAATCTTCAATACTAAGTATCCTGAACATCGCATTTCTCAGTCTACGGTTGGTAGAATAGAAAAAAAAAAAATGGTGAATTCGGAAATATCACAGATATTTCTAAATCTGGTAGAAAACGCATTTCATCCGATGAAAATAAATTGGATATATTGGTAGATATTCAAGATAATCCACATAAACCTACAAGAGGAATTGCCGCCGATAATGATGTTAATAAAACGTTCGTATTGCGTCTTCTAAAAAAAAAATTTATATGGTTCGAGAGCTCAACTGGGATGACCTTGATCACCGACAGGAATTTTGCGAAAATATGGCACATAGATGCCAAGATGATCAATTATTCATAAAAAAACATTATTTTTTCTAATGAAGCAACATTCATTGACAGTCAACAAACAGAACTATAGATACTGGAGTACAGAAAATCCACATTGGATGATGGAGGCCAATACTCAATATCTTGAAAAGGTGAACTTTTGGGCTATAGTTATAAATTCTCAAATTATCGGACCATATTTCTTTGATAGCACATTAACTGGCGCGCGTTACTTGGGCTTCTTGCAAACATTTTAAGTTCCAGAGTTGAGAATACTTTTCCCAGGTGATGATTATGAGCAAGACGGATCTACACCACATTTTGCATTGGAAGTGAGAACCTATCTCAGTCAAGTTTTTCCTACTAAGTGGATCGGTAGACGTGGTGAAATCGAGTGGCTTGCCCGTTCTCCCGATTTAACCCCGCTTGTCTTCTTTTATGGTGTTATTAAAAATCTACCAGAACAGACCAAATAACGAAGGTGGTTCAAAAGACAGAATAAGGGAAGAAATTGATCAAATCACCCCGGAAACGATACAATATACTTCAGAAGAATTTCAGCAACGTCTGCATTATTGCCAAGAAGCAACAGGCGCCCCGTTTGAACATTTGATTTGAAATGTTTCATGTTCTTTTGTTTACTTGGTAGCATTGAAAATGTTTGTCAATGAAAAATGTGTAGAAATTCAAGAAACCTAATATTTCTGGATAGAAAATTAAAAACCCTTTCAAATAAGCATACGCACCCATGTTCTATTTAAATTTTTTGAATGGGTTGAAGGGAGGGTCACTTCAAGGGGGTTGAGAGGAAAGGTATGAAATTATGTTTAAAATTTTTATTTCAGAATAAAAAATTGATATGTTTTAGGATTTTACTCATAAATTGTAAATTACGTCGAAAATCCGTTACTTACGGACCTCACTGTATATTCGTCTATAAATCATTGTCATGATGAATAGCATTTTCAGTTGTTCATGAAAACATCAACAGATTCTGGCTCATTGACTATGGAAAAGCTTTCCTGGGAATTCAGCTGTTTAACAAGCCCCTCGCGTTGAAAAAGCTCGGAAAAATAGCATGTCCAAAGTGGAATTGGATAAAAAACACGGAAAGTCTGCTTGTTGTCGGAAGAGGGTTGCTGGAGCGTTACTGGCAATTACCTTTTAGTGGTTTTTCAAATCGGAATTGTTTGGTGGCACCCAATTAGTGGCTGTTTTTTATTGGGACGTTTTTATTGGTTTTTCGCGGTTTTTTTCAATATTAATTTTGTATTCAGCGTGAATCGGTATATGTTGTTTGTTAGCAAGTGTTAATTCCGATTGGTTCACCAGGCCCATTGTTTCAGTTGTTTTAATGATCATCTCCGAGTGGTTAGAAGTTGGATAATTTGTTTGGGGAAAATTTAATTAGGTTTTTCCATCTTCCGTCAGAAACTCTGAAAATAAACGGAACTTTGAGGGTTGAAAAATATATAAGGGACCAATATTTGAACAGGTTTTGTAAAACCGACAATAATATTGTTTTCATGGAACCAATATTGCAAAAATCAATGTTTGATAAAATCATTGGATTTCAGTAAGTATAAATATTAACGATTGATACAGTAATATTCATTTATCCTGCCGAAAGTCGGCGCAAGCTGTCATCAGACCTGGTTGATTCTATTGCTTCGTTGTTATGACCATAGGCGTGTATGTTATTTGGATTTATTTGCCATAACCAGAGCACAAATGAAACTAACATACACGTCACTGTCTACAGCGGGTGGGCGTTAACCATATGAAATCGGTTTTGTGCGCATCCAACCTTATCGCCTGATTAAAAGTCGACCACTGTACCCTATGCAAAAATCAGCTCAGAACCTTCAAGATATCATAATTTTTATATAAAAGAATGGCTACCATCGAGTTTGATTAATATATAGAAATTTATGATAATCCCAGAAAGGCATGTCCTGTTGATAGTATTTGAATGTTCTGGAAAGAGATCCATGACACTTTTTTTATAATGTACCCAAAAGAATTAACGTTGCTTGCATTACAGGAGGTCAACATATTGTTTTCCAAAGTTAGGATACAAGCAGCTGTTCTGAAAATGTAATAATAACATAAGAGAAAAATATTCCTCAGATCCCTCTCAAATCCTCTTTTCAGAATTATTTCCTTAAGATCCATTGTTCGATTGGGATTTTGATGGATATCAATGATTTAAATAATGGTAATACTAAATAGCGGCTGTAATATTTGCAAAACTTTTTTTATATTATGTAAAAAAATTCATAGAAAAAAAAACAGTAACTAATCGAAACCTAAAATGTAATCGCACAATGAACATTTATAATACCAGTATACCATTAATTAGCTACCCCATTATTTAGAAAGCAAACAGTAATAACTCACATGGAAATTGAATGAATATGCGTTTGATCAATAACGAAAGTTATGGTGTGCATTATTGGAGTATTGCATATTGGAAATTGTTATCACATCGAGTTGGTATGGCAGTCGAATTCAATTTGTCCGAGATGATAAGTTCCAATTGCCGAGTATGGACTTGAATATCTTCTCTGGATTGCGAAACTTCTATTCGTGAATCAACTTGTTTTTTGTCATGAGTAGGAGTGAGTTGAATGTTGTGTCAGTATAATCGACGTCTTTTCCATATATGTACGTGTCATTTGAAGTGTGTAGCGAAAGTATTATAACTAGCCGTTGCTGAATAAATAAAAAGTGTCTCAAAATGGATGGACGTGCTTCATGGAGAATAGTACGTTCATTTGAATTGAACTCGAGAGTCAATGCAGTTTGAAAAGTATTGATATGAAAACAAGATATTAAAGTATAATGTTAATCGGATAGTGATTTTTTTATTATCAAAGGTGTTGAGGGTAAATCGTTGAGGAAACTGAGGTTTTTAGGTCTGAGTGTTGGAATTGACTGCATTACTGAAATAGATACTCAATAATGCTAAGGAGAAACATAAACCCAAAAGATATGCTGGAGCGGATGGAATTTCTCTGTACATTCTTAGAGCTTGTGGTGACTGATTGATTAAGCAGCTTGTTCAATAATGCCTCTCGAATTTTTTCCAACTATATGGAAACTGCAATACTCTCTTTAATCTCCAGATCCGGTAACAAAGTGGATGTTGAAAACTATAGACTCATATCAGCAATGTGGGCCAGCTAAGCTAATTTAAAAAAATATTTACTCAAATTTACATGAAATTGTTGAAAAACATTTAGTGCTCCAGCAACACGGTTTTATGGCAAATGAAATAATTACCATAAATGTGCTCATTTCCAGCAATGCTGATTATGAAACTTAATATTGTCATTTAATAGTATATTATGCAACGATCATGTAATGATAGCTATTAATACATGAGCACGAGGTAAGTTACAACACGAGTCGAACGCTAGTGTCGTAAACCGTGTACGAGTGTATTAATAGCTATTACATGATCGTTGCAAACACTATTTCTTCTACGACCAATGAATAATAAAATATAAACAAAAATTATTTTCAAACTATTTGTGGTGTACAAGATAATTCTTCCCTGTTCGACATACTTGTCAAACAACTATGTAGAAATATACCGCTTGATTATCCCCGAGCACGTGTTTCTATAGGCCGAAAATTCGTTTCATAATGAAAAGTAAGTGTTTTTATTGGCCAAAATCTGTTTCGAAATGAAAATCCGTGTTAAAATGTACAATATTAATAAATCGGTAGCAGATATTTAATTCGCGTATTATAATACGGGAGTAGAAAAGTACTATTTTATAGATTTTCCTGAAGCTTTCGATACAGTTGACTACTATTATGGAAACTGAGTAAGTTTGGACCATCAGATAACTTCACAAACTAATCAGGATATATAAAAAAATATAGGCCAATTCTGCAAGTTCCACAAGGTTCAAATTTAGGACCCATATTATTTCTACTTATCAGCGGTATTGGAAAATTCAGAATTGTTTGCAGATTATTTTGAAATTTTTAAATCTATACATACGGTTAGAGATTCTATCATGCCAAAAAAATAATTTAACATTATTTTTAAATGGAGCCCTATTAATACTCTAACTGTGACACGTTGGTAACAACCTTTTATCTTTTGTTCAGGCTTGAGACTCTGTGATGATGTGAATTATCTAAGTGTCACGTACAATTAAACACTAATTTTGCTTATTATATCAAGGATATAGCCAAGTCGGCAAATATGTTGCTGGATTTATAATCAGATGAGTATCACTCTTTACTTGTATAGATGATAGCCTGGTGAGACCCAAACTGAAAAATTTTATTAAGTGTAAATATCCAGAAGAAACTTTCAAGATATATCGAATCATATTACAGAACCTTAGAAATTGAATTCGAAATATTGTCTTTGGAAGAGAAGTGGAAAGATTTAATATAACGTTTTTCTGTCCAATTATAATTACAAAAATCAATTATTCTTGAATTGTATCCATAATCCGATTCACCTTTCCACCAAAAAGCACCCACAGAATTTCATTGCCGTTGACTACCGATAGAGCCTCCCTCGAATACATATTTCGATAAGCAAAAGAGTTCAATGCCCTTTAGACTGCATAGTTTCGCAAAAAAAAAAACGCAAAATAGGTAGTTTTTCAATTCAATTTGGGAACTTTTTTTTATTGTTTCTTTTTCATTTTCTTATAGTTTTACAGTTACATAAAAAAAGATGTATACTTCGTATACATAAACCTTTGAGGTCTGTTTGGATAGAAATAAATGAATAAAACATCTAGTTCAGGTAGTATTGCTGCCAGGGAAGTTTTGTATATCAACTTATAGTTGCCGTAGTAATAATTTGTTTCATTTAACGTATTCACCACGCACGCAAAGTGTGAAGTACCCAAGAATCGTTTGAAAACCTATTATCTAAAAAAAGGGTAGGAGTCCTAATAATAATTGTTGAAATTTATCAGTGAAGCATCAATTGAAACATTTTGAGTATGATGTCGACAAAACTTGGTTAATATGCTAGCTAATTTTGTGGTGAATAACCAGAGATAAATCCCGGAAAAAAGCGTTTTCAGGTCGTTATATTGGATGAATAGTAGGATAAATATTATTGTACAATTATTTTCGTCGCAAAATATTAGTATATAAAAAAGTATACGGCTACTGATCAAGATAGGAATTTCCGAATTAACCCTTTGAAGTTAATTTTATTCATTGATGTTATTGATAATTATCATTATATTTTATTATTTGTGATTTGGCTATTGATAAGGCTGAATAAATGTACCCAAAAATATTTGTTTAATGTAATTTTATGTTACCATAAATCAATAATGTGGATAGTGGCATGAAGTATATTATTACATAATTTGTAACTAAGCACAAAATGCACAATTATGAACTAATATTACTTATGTTATTCTTCTTTTCATTCGAAGGGTTGGAAAAAATTACATTGATTGATTAAAATATAAATTATGAAATATTGAAATTTTGAAATATGTATCCTGATATCTGAAGGTGCAACAGACGCAAGTTTGTTGATATTCATGTGACTATCCTTTAGCGCTTCTGTATACCAACCATCTTCATTTGTTTTTGAGGTTCATCCACGGGATCGCTATAGAATGTATATATGTGACTAGTTTAAAAAAATATTTGATTCTCCGTAACATACGAATATTATATTTGAAATTAGGTTAAGTTCGAATTTTTATAGGTCGCTATGATATAAGGATCATTCCAAAAATAAAGAAACATAGAAATAATTCAAAGAATATAATCATTGTGGAATGCAATACCATTCTTTGTTTGAATGAATATCCAAAGGTAAAAGGTTATAGTTAGAGCGATAAGTGTCCACCATGTCACCTATCATAAACTGTAATAGTTTCTTGGGATGATAATAAATGGTGATGATGATGATGATGATAGTCGAGAAGTCGAGTTCTATTTGGATACAGATTCTTTCGCCGTCCTCCCTTGAAGATGGATAAATAATCGACATTCTCCAGATGGATTAATTATTGTTGATCCACCATTATTTCATAACTTTCAGTAGTTGATTTTTCAATATAAAATTTGCAAAATAGAAATTGACAGATTTTATTCTATGTATTGAAAAGTAATAACAATGTCTTAAATTTTTTTCAATTTAAAATATAGATGTTCTACTAATATTTGCTGATAAAAATGTGATCATTCTTTATTTTCCCTGTAATCCACACCACTGATGATTTTCATTGGAGATTATTCTCTAAATCTTTATATGTCTAAGTTTCAAGAAATATTACATTCTTCGTAATTCAAACTGGCATATGAATGTTATTAAGACGCAGTAAAAAACAGTCACCTGCACATATCTTCGAAGACCTATCTCCAGTCAAATCTACAATTGAATATATCGAATATGAGTAACAGCTCAAATTGTTGACCAAAACAGCGAAGGTGGAATTGTTATACCCACTTAAATAAAAAATTACATGGAAAAATTATAAAAACTTACACTCCTCAAACGAACATTTGATATAATATCATTGAAATTAAGTGAAGCATCATTTTGTTCAGTGGCTTCTTACAATGACGCAAGCTCGCTAATGAAATTAGTTTAAATGGAAACGCCCCACTAAGGCGACATCTATATTTCTCTAAATGTATTAAATATATTAAATTGTAGATTTCACTGAGAATGGGTCTTTGAGGAACTGAAACATGTCCCAAGATTTCAATTTACCTATTCTAATTATATTTTTGGAGAACTTCGCGAGTTTTCTTTCTTTCGTCTGCAATCTACTCCACTTGGGGATTTGGACTATTTCCAATATTTGAATATAGTTGTTTTTTTTTTTCAAATATGAACAGGGTGCTCATAAAAGCAGATTCTTTCATCCAGTTGTAATTCAAAACTCATGTAGATTAATCTGGTAAATAGGACTGTTTTCCGAGAAAAAATCAGTTATAACATTGATGCATGAGTGGCTAGCATCGCATTCACTAGGTGTCCGATACATTTTCATCATAATCTGATTTTATGAATGCTCTTTTCACATTTTCAAACAAGTCCGACAATTATATTACTAAAACAGGGTTCGATTCGAATTTTGATAGGCCTTTGTAATATTGAAATTACTCTAATAAATTCTGGCTACAAAAAAAATATTAGAATATCTTAATTATACTAAGTTACTCTTTCATGTTCAAATGAATATCTGAAGGCATTAAATTATTGGTAGGATGATATGCTTGCACCGTGTGAGCTCTCAACATTGGTCAGAAATATGTATCTGCTTGGAGATATGAGATAATTCTGAATATTACAGTTTGATTTTTTATTTCCTTCCAGAAACTGCAAAAATGAAAGACTGAGGGGTGTCAATCATAAAGGCAATATTTTCGAAGCTGATTTCGTATTCCTCAGATAAAAACAAAAAAAATCTTCCTTCTCCAAAAGATCCGAAAATTTTCAAATCCTACCATTTGTAATTTGCATTTCTACTGTATTTCCAGAAAAAAAAGTTGGGAATGCTATGTTTAATGAAAGAAATATCGTTAACATAACTGAGAGAGCCTCATCAATCAATTGCTACATACAAAAAACTCATTACAAGATACTTTAAGCGAAGCTATTAAATTTCATGGAACCTTAATATGCTATAAGGCTCCGAGTATGCAGGGCCGGGAATTTAAGATTCATAGAATTAAAGATGAGAAAATGTATTATTCAGACAGTGTGCCTTGGAAAGAGCTAAGATAAATGAACGTATACAGAATAAACAAAGTGGCGCACAGTCACCTACTTGAATATAACCCAAGAAATTTAATATTCTGCAGACTTGAACTACAATATAAAATACCGAGGCTTGCACAAAGGGAACGTTAATATTTTCCGAAGTTGATGGATATCGCTCGGAAGAAGTTATGAAGGATTCTCAGAAGGGTTGGTGATCATTCTGGAGATCTCTGGTATTCAAAGAATCAACGGAAGTGACATTAATGGCGTCTAAATGTGAAGTTGTGGAATTCTTCCTCACATATTCTAGACATTCAGAGTTATATCATTGAATACGAGATATACATATTTTCAGAAGTTGCTTCGGGGTTGACTTTTCTTATTTTATTTTTATTATCCTGATTTTAAGTGTTTGTTGAATTTTTTAGTGAAGGAATTTCGCATGAATGCATTTTTATTATCTGGATTTTATACATTTGATTTGAAAAAAAAAATTATTTGGATTTTTAAAAATGTTTTTTTTTCTCTGAATTCTGATTACAAATGGAACGATACTGTCTTGAAAATGAAGTATCTGAGTAAATGAACCCTACTTGGAATATGGCCATCTTTATATCATGTTGGTTATTCCATTCTTCCCTTCCATTTATGGCATACACAGCAACAACATCGAACTGAAAATAACTCGTTGAATTGAGAAAGGTCAATATTGAGTTTCAGGATATTATTGTTTGATAATTTATTTCCAATGACTACAGATTTTGATGTGTCTCTCTTGATCAAATATGCGAGATTAATTATTTTATATTTATGAAGTTCATTGTTTTTGGTAATTGGTTATTAGTAACACCATTTTTATTTGAAAATAATAAATTCAATTTGATTTGCAGGAAGATTTCAAATGGTCGATCTACAAATACTAGAAATTACTATCGAAAGTTCACAGCAAAATATTTTCTCTCGTGGATAATATAATTTCAAAATAATTATTCAATTCCATTTAAAATTTTACGTAATAGAAAATATGTATTGTTTTGATTTTATAAAAATTTCGTTTTTCTTTCTGCGACGTTGAATCCATAGTTTTTAGCTTTTCACTGACGCAGTAACATAATTTTTGTTTGAAAAAAAAATACAAAAAAAATAAATGGCAGAATCAAAATATCTATCCTGATGTCTTGAATTATTTCATTACGTATTAAAACATATGTATTTCGATTGTTGCTATGTTGTTGAAGTTGAGCAGAGCCTATTCTGCAGGAATATATTTCCTACACAACTCAATCAATTAATCATATACTCTTGTGATATTAACATTGGGGGCTGGTCCAGAAATTCCAACATAATATTTATTGATCTATGAACAGGGTGTTCATAAAATCAGATGTGGAATCACGATAAACTTGTCCCTATCTTCCATCCTTCAAGATAACCTCTTATGGGGTATACATGTTGAAAAGGGGAATATTTTCAATTAAATTTTGAATAGAAATATTTTCCTGAAATTTAAAAAAATTACGATAAAAATGAATTTATTTTTTGTGATTATCTAACAGAAAACCACTACTTCCCCGGCTGAAGGCACATTGGACATTGAACTACATCAGATAGATGTTGTGAAAGTTCCCTAACTCAGAAGAAAAAAGCTGAAAGTGAAAATTATCATTTTCATTTCATTCAAATTGTTATTTGATTTTCTATTAGTCTCAATCAAGAACCCATGTAGATGATAAAGATTTTTCAAATTTTAGAAAAATCTTTCTATTCAATTGAAAATGTTTCTCCTCTTCAAGTATATTTATGTTATAGAAAAAAGTCATCAGACTTATTTGTAATTTGAGAATCGGGGATTTCTGCAAAGAATATTTTGAGAAATATACAATTTTCACTCCCCTGTATACATAATTCAAAATATATTTGTTATATTACTCCTGGAACATGAATTTATGTACGTTCCAGTTTCTCAACATGACAATCATCCCACTGGAAATGGAGATATCTCCAGAATTCCTAACTCATAATTTTTCCAAAAATAGTCCATCATATATAGGAGTTTTATTTTTCAATCATCTCTCTATTTGTTTGAGAAAAAACAAATGGTAAATTTATTGGAATCTGAACTGAAAAAAACATCTATATCGTTTCGAATTTTTTCAACTTGAAATAACAAAATTTCAACACTTTGTATTTTGTTTTCGTACGAGCTTATATTTTTATATTTCTGTCCATCTGTATTCTATAGTGTATATTTCTATCTGTCGTATCTTGGCCAATCCTATATCATATATTTGATCGCACAGGCTTCAATATTTCAAGTTATTATTATTTTAATTATTATTACTAGATCTTCGGATTTGATATTTTCAGTAACATAATTTTTTTAAAATCATAACTTTAAGCGTAGACAGCTGAATGTTTATATATTGTGATATACTTATTTTATTTTCAGGAAAGTGTTTTTTTTAATTAGTTCATGGACAGAGTTGGGTGTTATTTTCATTCATATAACTCGTATGAGCATCTGTAGTGGGGATATTGTTATAATGACCCGTTTTGTTTGTGTTTCAATACTAATATTACAATGGAAATATATCTTTCCATTGCACGAATTGTATTTTATGAAAGAATTTCAAGAATAAAAAATTTGATTATTTTGTATACCCTCGTAAGTAAATATAAAATGCTTATTTTTTTCTCATAAAAATGATAGGTACCTATAATAATAGTAAGTTGATACTTTTGGGGCACCCTGTACTGTGCAATTATCCGATAATCGTGCACAAGTGCATGATTATCACGTAATCACATTCTGATTGGTTCAAATTAATAATTAAAACATGTCAGTCAGTTTATTGTTGGAATGTCAGTTTTGAGAGATGAATGACATTCTCAGTGAAATCTATTATTTGGTCAAAACCGTTACATCCCACCGTCCAGTCCAATGCAGTTATTGGATTGCTCTCCACAACTTTTTGGTAAAACCAAAAAGTGCAAGGTACCGAATGTTCTTTCAATTTTTTCAGGAGCAATACCGAAGAGTTTTAACAGTTGTAGGTTTGCTATCAGCTTCTTTGAAAATAATGTAGGATAGTATTATTTTTCAAATGTTTCCATAAAAAAATATAAGTTAGGTCCTATTTCATTGTATTATTAGGTACTCGAATGTTGTTTATTTCCTACAGTTTAATGCATTCAGCGATAATGATAATATTTTCCCAGTGATTATTCAATGTGAAGAATTTTGAAAGGAATTTGTAGCTTGTCAAATGTCCTGGTAACAATGATACTACCAAGCATATAAATTATCGACTACCTGCGTCATATAAATCCCAACCTATTACGTGTTAGAAATCAGTGCATAAATGTGAATTAATGGGGCATTCAAGTAATTTGCCTATAAATTATGAGTGAGGGAAAGCAATTTCTTACTCTTAGCAACTGAAGAGACGTGAAATACGAAATTATTGTTGGAAAAGGGCAGAACCGGTTTCAGAATAACTGTGAAGTTGATCAACATGGAAAGTGATTATGATTGATTGATTTCAGATGATACATTTTGAATATCCATAGTTTGTGAATATCTGGGGAATAACTTTTTGCGATTATCTAGATATTGATCATTATTCAGTTCACTTGGTTAACAAAGGAATATGTGATTCCTCTTCATAAATGAAAAAACCCAGTTGATTCAGTGATCTCAAATTGATACAATGAATACATTGAAGAGCTCTATTTGTTGAAACTTAGGAATACATAAAATTGTTTCGATTAATGTAGAAATATCACAGAGGAATATATTGAAATCGATTCGGAAAATGCTTTCAATTCGGTAAATATACATTGATTTCAATTTGAAATGTTCACTTTGCATATAGCCTTTATTCATCGTATTCATCAAATGTACTCACTTTTATTAATAAAATTATTTCTTTGAATAAATACTCCACAGTTTTTTTTTTTTTTCACAAATAAAATATTTATTAAGGTAAAGATGAATATAAAATATAAAATGTAAATAAGTAAAATGTTCTATTCAAAACTGTGATTTGGTGTCCTCTTGATCATAGAAGAGGACGTATGCTTCTCCACTCACGATAGATTTTGGTGATAGCGGTGATATTCTCGAGTCATTGTACTCGTGCCATGTGCCTGCATAAGGGTGCCTACAGTAAGCCGTGTAGTGTCCATTAAAAGTTGTTCCGCTATGGTTGGATACAGCGTACAAGTTGTAGCGACACGGAGCTGCGTTATCTACTGCATAAATATTCATATCTAATCCATCGAGAGGAAAGTCAATGAAGACATTTAGTTTTCCTCTGAATCTCTCCATCTGCGAAAATATTTTCAAGTGAATTACTAAAATTTTGGGGAATTTATGTATAGATAATGACTTCGTGCATTTTCTCCTTTCCTTGCATTCAGAACAAGTGGGTTTTTCGTCATCATCCAATATTTCTTCCCTAGTAAACAAGTCTAAACATTGCGACAGTCTGAGTTTGCTAGTACTCTTTGGAATAGGGAGTGAAAGGTCCCAGAATGGGTCAAAAGTGACGGAACAATGGCCACAGAAAGTACATTTCAACGATGATTTCAGTTGACCAACAAAGTTATCGACAATTTTCGAGTTGTTCATTCTAAGATATCTTGACCAAGACTCTTTTGCCTTTTCATTATCGCTCAAATTTTCATCGATTTCTATGAACATAGGCTTAGGCCTTTCTCTTACTCTGTTTACATCTTCATGAAGACCTTCCAATAAATATCTGAAGAATTCCTTGGCATCCTGTTGAGCGTTACCCATAAAACGAGGTGCAAATCTTTGTATCTGGCTTTTCAAAGAAACAGTGTTAACCACCACATCAGACGAATCTTCTGACCAAAGTTCTTTTACCACTTCTTCAAATGCTTTTATCAAAGCACCCTTCATACTTGATATGCTTGTGTTGATATCCTTCAAATGTTCTTTTTTTCTCAGATACTCAAGCAACCATCTGGTATTCGATAAACATTGTATTGCACTATTCATAAAGCAGGTATTGCCAATGTTTTTCAAACCATTAAGACCAAGAGTTTTGGAGCTCCCAGGCACAAGTGGTTTGATGGAATCAGAACTGAGGGAGATGCGCTCACTGCTACTGCTATCTTCAAAGGAATAGTCTCTAATGCAATGATTTTCTCTATCATTGGATCGCCGCAATAAGGAACTCGATTGGAGGCTGCTCGAAATCGAGTTGGATAAAGATATGGTAGATCGCGTTATTGTTTTGGAAGTGGTTGAATCCAAATTATACTTTTCAGGTATTTGACTCCGAGTAATATACTTATGGATACTCCTTGACATATTTATTTTTTGTGGACGAATAAATATATCATCCAAACGTTGAGTAGCAGGAATAGAACCCAGAATTGACCGGCCCTAGGTGTTACCTTGGGCGAGAAATATTTTGGCGCCCCCTGTCACCCCTCATAATTAGTTTCACCCCTTGATTCCCGCTGTGTCGTTTGTTTAAGCTGAACACATAAAACGAAGGTTCCAAACTCTCGTCAAAGTACTGATAATTAGTCAAGAAGCCAATTAAGTTTTTAAAGGTTGAAAACTCTTATTATTGCTGTGACCTTTGGTTCCAATAAAAAATACAGGAAAATTGTGTTTTAATGCAAAACCGTAAAATACATTACATTAACGTCGCTTGCTGACATGAGATTTTATTTTAATAGTGCTTAAATTAAGCAAAAAATACAAATAAAGCCTTCCCTATATTTTGCCGTCCCAGGCGTCTGCCTAGTTGGCCTATATGGATGACCCGGCCGTGATAATAATCGACCTAGAATGGCTTCGAGTCGACTCATTTCATTATGAGTATAGAATTAATATTTTGAAAATACAAACAATGATGATATTACACCTTAGTGGATTTCATGAAACTCATTTTGATTGTTTATCTCAAAGTATCAAGCAGTTTTCTTTATTGGGTCATGTAAAATCGATTTTGTGACACTTTATTAGTTTAGCATTGCCTGTGAATACACAAAATTTCAGAAAATATACTCGAAAACAAAAACAGGATAACGTTTTTCTTCATACGAAGAAAATGTGTTTATTGAAGTGATATTATGGATAATAATCTAGGTATCAGAATATACAGTCAAATGGAAGGTTAGTTCCTCATTGTTCGATATAATATTGGAAAAAACGAGAAAATCGAATTTATAACTCAATATAATAACTTTGAAGAAGTACTGCAAAAAATCCTACACATAGTTTAAAAGTCTAGCTCGACTTCCTCAAAAAATCAAAGAAAATGTATATTTTTTCAAATGATCTCATGAAATACTGTTATCAAAATGAATTTGAAGGTATACTGGGCATAGATAGTTTCGTATCTTAAAAAACTATTATAACTCTCAAATGTTCGGAAAATTACTTTCGATTTTTATTATGTTTAATCGTTCGTTATTTAATTTTAAAACGTTGGAATATTTAGGTACTCATTAAAAATATTATCACTTCAAATAATACGTTGCAAGTCATCTCATTGATTGTTTCTATTTTAATGTTTTGAGTGATATTTACTCAACTCATACCGAGTTCTACTCATTTCAATTGCTTGTGCGTATGGGAATCACAATTTTATATTTGATTACTATAGAAGAATTGGAAATGAAAACAATGTCCATTTTTACCACTTATCGTAGATTCGAAAGTACCATTTCCTATGAATATTTTGAAAACTTAAGTAGGAATCTAAGGTGCAGGAGCAATTTATAATATGGAAATCAATTCATAACTTTTCAGTTGGATAACAGAAGCAGTTCTCAGTGCTTTCTAACAGTTTGGTGGATATTTGCAATTTCGAATCTAGGGAATGAATTTCAGTCATCATAATATCTAAAATATTTTTAAAGTTACATGTTTTTATTTTCTTTTTTTCAATAACCGAATATGAAATGAATTTCGTTTGTTCAGTATGAATATAGAACATTTTTGAAGGTAAAGCACACATTTTACTTGACGATTTACTCCATATGTTATGATTAAGAAAAGTCCAAATACAATTTTTTTCTCCTCATGGACGGATTTGGAGTTGTTAAACATTTATAGAAAAACGATGGTCAAAAAACTTTCGTCCATAAATTATCCACTCCACTCCGCTCAATATCAACGAGAAGATTGAATATGATATGGTAGATTGATAATTTTTTATACATTATATTTTGTACTCTTACACGTCTGCATAGTTTCATTGACCTTTTTTTGGGATTAACTTATATTTCAGTGGTTTCGATGAGCACTATTAGCCCGTAACTGGAGCCAGCACTGGAAAAAGGTTCATACCGAATCCACCGGTCGGAATTTCTGAAATTTCATACTTTGTTTTATGTTTTGAGCGCCTACGTTCTTGGGGAAAGGGGGAGAAGATGAGTTCCCCGTTTCCATTTAAGTGTTTAAACTTCCCGTTCTGATGTTTGTATTAATTGTAACCAGGGTGTTCGGATGCTGGAGCTAATCATCTTAGGGGTGATTTTTGATTACATTTCCTTATTTCCAGAAATATATTTTATTGATTTCCTCGTATACGAATCACCTCGACTCTTGAAAAGATTTATTTCTCTAACCACAATGATTTTGTTTGAGCCAAATAATAATTATTTTATACCATGACGACGATAGTAAATCGGGAGGAATTTGCAACCCGTCGAATTCTAATTGGAAAAGCATGCATTATAAAACATAATTATTTTGAACGTGGAAGAGAACATGCAGTCATGAATTCTGAACGATATTAAACTATTTTTAAACTGAATATTGTATGATTTTATTTCGATACGGGTTTTTTTAGGAATTCTTCTCTAATTGTGTTAACGATTTTGATTAGTTCGGGTGGAAAATGTTTCATGAACTTTTCATAATTGTTTGGTACTATATGGGCACAGTCATAGATGTGTGTCATATATTTATCAAAAACGAATATTAATAATGAGGACACCCTATGTGAACAACGATTTTCCAAAACGGGTGCTCCTAAATTAATGCGCATGTGCCAAGAGGAAACCATAGTTTATTCCTGAGATGAATCAAAATATCAGTTGAGGTTTTAAGACGGAAAAGACACCAGAATCGTTTTCCTTGGAAGAATTGAAATTCATTTCTTGTGTGGGAACAATGTTTCCGACGGTAAATTTTTCTTTTGCTATTGACTGGAAGTGAAACAAACTAATAAGTGGTATGAAACTGTTTCCAGTTGTTGGTTCAAAATGAATAAACTACCAATGAAATTGATTGATTGATCAGAGTGTCAAGTAGATAACCTAACCTCAAATATTCATGTCAGGTGTCGTAATTGGATTATTGCGCATGCGCAATGGTTTTTGGTCACCCGTATGTAAAGGAAGATACATATTTTTTGGCTTCACTTTGTTTACATTCTTATGGGCTGTTAAAAATATTTGTAGTTAATAAATATATAATGTTTGTATAGATGGGAAATATTTAATCCTGCTTGAAAACTTGCAGCGTTTCATCTTCGCCAGATTGAGTATAATCTTCATGTTTGAAAATTCATGAAACTCCAACAAAATTTCTTCTTTTTGATTATACATATGAACTCATCTGAACATAAAAATTTTGTTAATTCTGATATTTGGTTTGGAAGTAGTTGAGACAAAAAAAATCGTGACTTTTTCCCTTGGAAGAATTGAAATTGATTTATTTTGCAGGAACAATGTTTCTGGAGGTGTTTTTGAGAAAAATACCTTTCCGTAGCCTGCAGTTTATAAAAAAATATATACAAGTGAAGAGGGGTTGAGAGATAAGTCTTTCCATTTATATTTCAATATTTTTGTACAGTCAAATTGAGAATTGTGAATGGTTCATTCAATTTGATGTTTTTTATGAGGAAAATATTCAAAAAAATACGATTTGTTTTGGATAGAAAAAAATTGGTATACGCATTCTTGTATTTTGATTAGCCTCATTGTGAAGAGTTATATTAAAAAAATGGATTATTATAGATTTTTTGGAAATGTTTTCCGTCGTTTAAGATAACCTTCTGAACATGACTACAATTGAAGTTATGTATCGATCATTAGATTTTCTAAAAAAAATATTTATACGAATTTAACGCGAATGACAGTTGGGATTCTGAAAAAATCCCCAGTATCCATAATATTTCAAATATAAAGGTTTTGTATATCTGCATCGTTTTCCGCTAAAGCCTGACAATTCAGTGATTTTTTATAATAATTTTATGAAAATCAGTCGCCTTTTTAGATATCTGTTGAATTATCAGTATATTTTTGTAGATGGGCTTATATAAATACCGAAACTGGTTACGACTGTTCCATGTGACTAATTGATTACTCTGAGAATATATTTTTTATCATACACAATTGTGGAGAGTTATATAAAAAAAATGGATTGTTATAGATTTTTTGGAAATGTCTTCCATCGTTCAAGATAACCTTATGAACATGACTGCAATTGAAGTTGATGTCACAAATTTGAAAAACAAATATTCATACGAATTTAACGCGAATGACAGTCGGGATTCTGAAGAAACCCTCTGTATCCATATTATTTCAAATATTCAAATATAATGGTTTTGTATAATATATGGATCGTTTTTTGCTGAAGCCGACGAATCAGTGATTTTTTATAATAATATTATGAATAACAGTCGCCTTTTTAGATATCTGTTGAATTATCAGTATTGTATTTGAAGATGGGCTTATATAGATACCGAAACTGGTTACGACTGTTCCATGTGACTAATTGATTACTCTGAGAATATATTTTTTTCATCATACAAAATTGTTTTTAAAGAAAAAACGTGTGAAATCTCAAGATTGAAACCTGCCGTGTTTTGAAGGTTGCTTGGTAACAAAAACAAGTCCAACTTTCATATCGATCATATGAACTGTCAAATAAGCTTGTAAACAATAATTTCTATAACCATGTCAACAAGACGTGATGTCAGATGTCCATTACAAACCTGATTAGATGTATTAAAATATAAGGAACATTATCCTGATCTAAAATTCATTTCCAGCATTGTTATTGAAGTTATGATTCAGGTATAATAAAAAATAGCGTATGACACACGTTATACGCCTTCAAAGCACTTGCAGCGTTGACGGCACTCCGCTTCGCGTCGTGCCCTCAAACTCGTAGCGCGTGCTTCAAAGGCTCACTTATACACTTGTATCAAAATATACTATTTTCTAACCTAACCAAATGTTCATGTCAGGTGTCTCAATATTGCGCATGCGTAATGGTTATTGGTTATTTGGCTACATTAGGTCTTATTGGGTGTTAACAATATTGGTAGTTAATAAATATGTGACGTTTGTAGGTCTTTTTCTTGACTATACACATGCATTACTCTATGAACTCATCCTGAACATATATCTTATTATTTTTGATATGATAGTTTTGAAGTTGATTGACATGCCGAAAATATTTCCATGTGTGATACCTGTTGGAGATAGAAACATAAAATCGTTATGAAAGTTTTATGTTTTTCTTGAGCTAAATTAAAATATCGGTTGAGATTATTATACAAAAAAACGTGAATTTTTTCTTTGGTAGAATTGAAATTTATTTCTTGTGTAGGAACAATATATCTGAAGGGGGTTTTTGGGAATATGACTTTCCGTAGCCTGTAGAAATTTATAAAAAATATGTAAGTGTAGAGGGGTTGAGAGATCAGTCTTCCTCATTAATCTTTCAATAATTTTGCACAGTCAAATTCAGAATAGTTAATGGTTCATTCAATTTCATGTTTTTTCAGTAGAAAA
This sequence comes from Gonioctena quinquepunctata, assembly GCA_018342105.1. Lineage (NCBI taxonomy): Eukaryota > Metazoa > Arthropoda > Insecta > Coleoptera > Chrysomelidae > Gonioctena > Gonioctena quinquepunctata. The sequence continues at coordinate 410,436 of JAFIRS010000173.1, forward strand.
AATGTTCATAAAAATGAAATTTGTTTTGGATAAAAAAATATTTCATCGAAGCAGTCTTTTAGTTTCTCTTGTAAATTGTACATGATTGTAGTTATATTTACATTGTAGAGAGTTATATTGAAAAAAAATCATAATGAATTATTATAGATTTTTTTTAAAATATCGTTCAAGATAACTTCATGAACATGACTACAATTGATCATTAGGTGTCACATATTTGAAAACAAAATATTCAGAAGAATTTAACTCAAATGAGTTGGGATCCTGAAGAAATCCCACTCATTTTCCACCATATTTCAAATATCTTAGTTTTGTATAATATCTGGATCCTTTTCCGCTGAAGCCTGACAAATCGGTGATTTACAATAATAATTTTATTAATCACTCTCCTATTGAGATATCTGTTGAATAATCAGTCTTGTATTTGAAGATGGGCTTCGATAAATACCGAAACTGGTTACGATTGGCTCTATATTGATTCCTCGGAAAAAAATTTTTTCAGAGGGAAAATATGTAACCTAAAATAATTTCTGACCGCAATTTTTGCATCAACAGCATTCCCAGTATCGCTACGCGAGCTGAAATCTCAGACATTCTTCTAAGGGAAGCGCAATCATTGATTTCTTATATGAAGCCACTCCCTGAAACAGCTTCACCCCTCCTTAATTCCCCTATATCCCCTACGGTCTCTGTAGATTTCAGTTCTTACGAACCTCCCCTATTCCTGGTCCTGCTCGATGGAAATAAGCGAAAGAATGTAAGAGAGAAACAGAGAGGTAACGGGCATGAGGTAAGAGGCTGGCATGACTATTCTCCTGACGTTGCTTGAGTGGTGGTAGTTTTTTCGTTTTCTTTCGATGTTCGTTCGTTTTGCCTTGCTTGGGGATTGGTGGGGCATGCCTGAAACGGGAACGCTGTATGAGAAAAATAATTCACGAACTGGGCAGGTTGAAGGCAACACTAAGCTCATTGAAATTGATGAAAACAGTATCTCGTTATACAGGGTGTTTCTAAATAACATACTTATATTCAAGGAGATTATTTTTGGGTCCATTTTGGAAAAAAAACTCAATATGAACATATGTCCTAAATGTCTCAATATTTTTGTTTATGATAACTTTGATACGACCCTAGATATTTTTGTGAAATGTGGTACGAATCTTCTATGCATCAGAAGGTATTTTCTGCTGTGAAACATATTTTTCATTCTTGCCAGTGGCGTTCGTGCGCTACTTTTTTTTCGGTGAAAATCATTTTTGAAATCCTTATTCCTTTTTGAGCAAATCTGGTCCCTTGATTTTTTCCGTTTGACGTAGTGCATTCATTGGCACGTTGTTATAGTCCAAGAGCGGATTGCAGAAAACCTGACCAATCGAGTAACAGAATGAAATATTTTTGAAATGTTAGTACTCACAACATACATAAGAAAAATCATTGACCGCCTTGGCAAAAGTAGCGCATAAGTTTTTTATGGCTTTTTGCGGAAAAAGCACCCATAACGATGTAATACATGTCCGAAATACGTTTGACACTTACTATCGCTCCAGTTGGTCAAGTGGTCTAATAGTAGAGGAGACGGTGGGAGATCGACCTTCACCGATCTGATAACTCGATGAGACATATTTTTTATCAAAAATAATATATAAACAAATATGCCTATGATAATTTGCCTATCGAAAAGTGTTCATAGCTAATTTTAATTGAATTAATTTTAATCAATTTTCTTTCATCACCTTCACTCTTTTGATAACCGAATGAGTTTCATCTCAACTGATAGTTTTTAACACACAGAATATGCCTAGGTAGGCTTGCCTACTTATTTCTGGGCATGGATATCTGGCAAGCAGATGTGAACAGGTAAGTCAATATACCGATGTGTTAACCAATCGAAATTGATATCATAGGTAAGATAAATCGTACATGAAATATTATTGCCAAGCTATAAAGTTTTAGAATTTTAGCTATTTGATAGGTGCGAGAGAGAAAGTAGAGCGTCCGAGGTCCGTGTGATAGAACAGGACACAACATAGCAGCTGCACGCTACCTGACCGTTGAATGTATCCGAGTACGATGCTCGTGTACATGTGAGTGACAGTGACAGCATTTATTTACACTCGACAGTAATTTTGAACTCTTTTATATGCTTCGTAATAAACGCTTTTAACAACATAAATGTATTACATTTTATTTATTTTTTTTTTTTTTTTTAATGGCTTTGACATTTCGTCATTCGACAAGTCACAAGTTGAGTATTTTTTATGTATCATTTCATAGTATTCTGGGTAGGCCTTGTTACTAACTCCATACGCCACCTAGGAGCAGCACTGTTAATTTGAACGCAACAGCGAATCGTCGAGGACCATCCTCGGCCCGGCTACGAAATTTAACATTTAATTCTCTCAAATTAAATAGAAAAATTTCTGCCCTGGCCGAGAATCGAACTCACGACCTTTCGATCATGAGTCGGACGCTAACCCACCGCGCCAATCCCCCCAAAGTAACACTTATTCTTTCCCGCTTTACGGCATTTATTTGATTTTAAATAATAAATAAATTATTCTTAATTAATTTTAAATAAAGAATATAGATTTTTTTATCATTTTCTAATTTTATAATTTAGCTTCAAAATGAAAAAATTGTTGATTTTTTTAAATTTATTTATTAATATATTAAATTCTTTATTTTTGATTTTTGATTATTTCATAGCTGTAAGTATATATAGTGTGAAATAAAACAAAAATTGTGATCGAAATTAGAGTTATAATAAATTAGAGTTCAAAATTACTGTCGAGTGTGAATAAATGCTGTCACTGTCACTCACATGTACACGAGCATGCGCCCTCGGATACATTCAACGGTCAGGTAGCGTGCAGCTGCTATGTTGTGTCCTATTCTATCACAAGGACCTCGGACCCTCTACTTTCTCTCTCGCACCTATCAAATAGCTGAAATTCTAAAACTTTATAGCTTAGCAATAATATTTTATGTACGATTTTTTGCAGGCAAGCCTATACGATTGGTTTTGTAATTGAATTATCTTACCTATGATATCAATTTCGATTGGTTGACAGATCGGTGTAGTTACCTATATTGACTTACCTGTTCACATCTGCTTGCCAGGTAGCCATGCACAGAAATAAGTAGGCAAGCATACCTAGGCATATTCGGTGTGTTAAAAACTATCAGTTGAGATGAAACCACCGACATAACCCTAATCTAGACCGCTAGAGGTCATATCCCCACTACTCGAAAAATCCATCCAAATAGAATTTTCGTGAACGTGTCTGCGCAAAGCACAGAAAGCACAAATAATGTCATTTCAGGCATTGACATCTACTGAGGAGCCATTATGTGATTTCGATTCGTCACAGACACAAAATACGACAAAATACGCATGCTCTGAAAGCTCGTAATTGGATGAATTCTCATCATACGGGATCAGCAGTCTGGATTAAGGTTATGTCGGTGGATGAAACTCATTCGTTCATCAAAAGAGTGAAGGTGATAAAAGAAAATTGATTAAAATTAATTCAATGAAAAATAGCTATGAACACTTTTCGATAGGCAAGTTATCATAGGCATATTTGTTTATAAATTATATTTGATAAAAAATATGTCTCATCGAGTTATCAGATCGGTGAAGGTCGATCTCCCACCGGCTCTCAGACTATAAGGAGCTGGTTCACGAAATGGAGCGGAGGTGAGCGTGTGTTCAAACCCTAGCTCGGGCAGCTTTTTTTTATGTTTTCTTTCGAAATTGAAAAATGATTTGTTTGGGGCGAATATTCGTCCCAAAACGAATCATTTCTCATGTCTGAGAGCTGGCTGAAGAAAACCTGGCCGTACGAGTAACACCATGAAATGTTTTCACAAGCTTCCATTCAAATTCATATTATGTATGTTCAATTCAAATCTTGCAAGTGAATTTTGACCCACTTCTAGTTGTCCGATTAACGTGAAATTTGGCAGGTTTTCATTATTCCGGTGACATTGCATTACGGAATTTTTGACAAAGAAAAACAAAATGGCTACAATATGGCAGACGAGTTTTGTGATCATAGTTCGATTCTATTCAAAATTAGTATGTGGGGATTCTTGGGATCGGACATCAAGATTTCTTTGCCAGAATTCATTAATTCAAGATTGCGGTCCAATATGGCAACGACTTTTTTTTATTATAGTCCGATGATTCCATTCATGAATGTGGGAGTTGGACATCATGATTCCTTAGTCGAAATTCATGAATTCAAGTTGGCGGCTTCAGGAAGGCGATGTGTTTTGTTAACACGTTCGCTGCCACTGGCTCTCATAAGAGCCAGGTCGACACAATTAATGTGCCACCGACTCTTTAAAGAGCCGCCGACTTTGGCTGTTTATAACGTAGATGTATTAGTTCGGCACTGAAGTCTTACGTGTGTGGCGGTGTAGGCACTGCGTGAATGTATTATTTTATATGACCGATGAGAGTGCTGTAGCGGGCCCTCCTAATCCAAAAAAGCGAGAATTAGCAAGAAATATTACACAATTATTAACTATTTTAGAAAAGTCCGACTGTGATGAGTTTGACGACGTGGAGTCAGTGGTGTCCATGGGGTGGGATTCTAGTGATGACGGGGAAGTAAGTGCAGATAACATACAACAAAATACTGATGACGCCGACCAACAACCAAATATTGCAACGAGTAAAAATGATACGAAAGGTACAAATGTTGACTGGGAAACAAACCCCCAAAACATGCAAAATGTTCCCTTTTTGAAAAAAGATAGTTTGCTTGTTTCACCGATTGGAAATACTCCTATAAACTATTTCAGACATATAATTTCTTCAGATCAGTATCTTCAAGAAGTTGTCGAACAAACAAACCAAAATGCAATCAACGATTTTTATCCAAGTCCACTAAAGAACAGTCTCGTATATGCTTTTGGAAGGACCTTACAGTGACCGAACTATTGTTTTGTCTGAGAAATGTTAGGCTAGGGCGTTTTCAAGATTATTGGAAAAATGACCCTTTTTTTCATTGTAAGGCAATAGCAAACAGTATCAGTAGAAATAACCTTTTAGTTATTTTGCGCTCGCTGCATTTTGCGAAAAGTCCAATTGATGGAGAACCACTTTTTTATGGTTTTTATGTGTGGTTGATTAGATTTGAGTAGTGATTTTGTATGATCTAAAGAAAAGTGTTCTTTGTCGAAAAAAATCAAACGTTTTGTTAGTTTTAAGTATTTTTATTTTGTTACTTGTGCGTAATTGAGCATTTTTTTTGTGTTTTGTAAAAAATTTAGTTTTTACAAGTTCTCAGTTATTTCATATTGGTGATTTTATAGAGAATAAATTATTAATAATCATTGATGTTGTTTGGAGTTGCCTATACCCAATAATTAATTTAAAAAAATCGACTTTTATCAGAGCCCTTGTCACATAGGTCCAATATTCTGGAGACAGTGCCGGTGACTCTTGAAAGAGTCGAAAAAAAAATTTGGATCATTTAAAAAAAAACAACGCTAAAAGTTGGTTTTGAGATTTGATACTTGTGTTGGCAGGAAAATTATTAAATTTTGTCAAAAATTAATATTGGCTTCTGAGTAACATAATCTGGAATATATTGGCAGAGAACGTGTTAATATGGCCCGATTCCATTCAAAATTGGTATGTGGGTTTTTTTGGGGTCGTAGACTATCAACTTTTGTCAGAATTCAATACGATGACGGATTTCATGAATGTCTAAAAAGAATTAAATGAAAATGATTGAAAAAAAAAATGAAGACAAGTTTTTATACAAAAAAAAATATCTTTAATTATTTGACCTAGGTTATTCTATGAGTAACAGATTCAAAAGCTTGCCGCGAATATAAAATGAGTATTCTTGTGTGGCAAAATTTTCAATCTGTTACTCACAGAATAATCTGGGTCAAACAAAGAAATTATTTTTTGCATTTGACTGCATTTGTGTAATTTTTTTAATGATTTTTATCAAAATGTTAGCACTCACAGAGACCATAAGAAAAATAATTACATTTCTGGAAAGGATTTGTTTACAAGTTTTGTATGCTCTCTCTCCGGAACATTTTTCGTACTGCCACCATACCAATGGAGTAACAGCTTGGAATTACTCTTGGAATTCAGTATTTACAGAGTAAAAAAATAATATATTTTAGTGCCTCGTTAAATCTGTTTCTAATGCCTTTTTGGTTTATTACTATATCTATCGAGTAACAGCTTCAAATTACTACCAAGTTGAATTTTTCTATTATAAAGAAACATCAGTGCCACGTCTATGCCTGTTGAAAATACTTAGCACAAGACTCTATTTCTCAAAGTCTTATATGCTATTACTAATATATCCTATCAGAGAACAATCCAGAGATAGACATATAATCATTTAATAAACGATTATAATCATTATTTCTTTCATTTATTCAAATATTTCACGAATTATTGATAAAAACTCAATCTAGGAACCAGTGGAGAAATTATTTTTCCTTTTTGGTGTATTTGTATAAAAGTTTGTCTTAATTTTTTTCCCAATCATTTTTATTTAATTATTTTAAGTCATTCATGAAATTCGTCATTCTATTGAATACTGACAAAAATTAATAATCTAATACCTCAAAAAATCCACATACAAATTTTGAATGGAATCTGACCATGGTAACAAAATACGTCGTCTTCTTGGATCCGCCATCTTGAATTCATGAAATTTGACCAAGAACCCCCACACACCAATTTTGAATGGAATCGGACTATAATAACAAAAGTTATCGCCATCTTAGAGCCGCCATCTTGAATTCGTAGGTTCTGACAAAAAAATGGCAAACATTCCTTAATGCATTGTCACCGGAATAATGAAAACCTGCCAAATTTCGCGTTAATTGGACAACTAGTAGTAGGTTAAAATTCACTTGCAAGATTTGAACTGAACATACATATATGAATTTAAATGGGAACTTTTGAAAACATTTCATGGTGTTACTCGATCGGCCAGGTTTTCTGCAGCCAGCTCTCAGACATGATAAATGATTTGTTTTGGGGCGAATATTCGCCCCAAACAAATCATTTTTCAATTTCGAAAGAAACAAATTTAAAAAAAGCTGCCCGAGCTGGGGTTTGAACCCACGCTCGCCCACGCTCCAATTCGTGAACCAGCTCCTCAGACCAATTGACCAACGTATTTCAGACATGTATTACATCGCTATGGTTGCTTTTTGCGAAAAATGGCCGAACAACACTTATGCGCCACTTTTGCCCAGACAGTCAATGATTTTTCTTATGACTGCTGTGAGTACTAACATCTCAAAAACATTTCATCCTGTTACTCGATTGGTCAGGTTTTCTGCAGCCTGCCTCAGCCTATTATTAAATTGGCATTATCAAGGAATAAAAACGTATCTAGTAGGTAAGAAGCAGATTCTGTTTTGTATACATCAACAGTTTCGACAGTTGTCAACCTAATCTAGTTGTCACGTATTCAAGCCATCGAAATCAACAATATTATTGAAAAAACATTGGGCATTTTTGGAATTCTGAAATTGTACATGTATGGGCTTGCTGATGGTAACTGAAAACCAGGCGGTTGTATGAAGACCGCTTTCCGAAATAAATATTCCGGATGCACGAACATTTCAAACATTCAGAGAAGGTTGTGCGAAAAGAGAAGTTTTGGATCAGACAATCATCTAAAAGAAGGATAACGTACTGTAAGAACATCAGAAGTCAAAGTAGCGGTTTTAAATTCAATTGAGGAAGATCCCGGATTAAGTACCATGAAAAATTGGGAAAGATTTGAATATCTCACATATTCTTGTTTGGAAAATTCCCCATGACTTTTTATCAAATCCCTACCTTATCCAACGGGTTCAGGCTCTACTCCCTAGTGACTTTCCAGTACGGATGAACTTTTGGCAATGGTTTCTTCAAAAAGTGTATAAAGCCAATTTTTTCAGAAACGCCATCCAAAACATTCACAATAATCATTTTTGGGCTGAAGAAGACCCACACACAATCTTGGAATCCCGTCACCAGGAGCAGTTTTATGTTAATTGTGGGCTAGACTATGCGGTGATTATTTCATTGCACCCTATTTTCTTCATGCGAGGTTGAATGGGCATAATTACCGGCAGTTTTTCGAAGGAAAATTGCCAGCTTTGATGGAAGATGTTTCCATTTTAGTAAGGAATCGACTGTCGTTTATGCACTTAGGAGCGCGAGTGCACTTCAGTGCTCTGGCGCGCCAATATTGAAACCAAAATTATCAATAATCGCTGGATAGGTCGGGGAGAACCACAGGCATGGCCACCTAGGTTCCCAGACCTCAATAGTTTAGATTATTTCCTGTGGAGTCATTTTAAAACATTGTTTACAGCACACCAATTCATACTGAAAAGCAGTTGAGAAATAGCATCATAGTTCCTTGCGAAACTATTAGAAACATGTCCGGCATTTACCAAAGGGTACCTGAGTCCATGAGAAAAAAAACAGAGGTTCCTAGACCACAATAGTTTAGATTATTTCCTGTGGGGTCATTTTAAAACATTGTTTACAGCACACCAATTCATACTGAAGAGCAGTTGAGAAATCGCATCATATTTCCTTGCGAAACTATTAGAAACATGTCCGGCATTTACCAAAGGGTACCTGAGTTCATGAGAAAAAGAGCAGAGGCATGATTACTTGCAGGAGTTTCACATGTTAGCATTCCAAAATGTATTTCGATTACTTTAATTTTATAATTTTCCCGTATGAAAGTTATTCTATTAAAAAAAATTGTTTAAAGTTACATAATTTGTTTTTTCTTGTAAATGGTCTAGCGAGATGCAAATGAATAAATTTTATTTTTCTAGGCGAAAATCGTACGCCTTACAGAAAAACAAGAGACCAGATTTGCTCAGAAAGGAACTAGGATTTCAAAAATAATTGTAACGAACCTAGGCCGGACCTGTCGCCTCACACGTTGCCATCGACAGCGATGAGATCATCCCCGGAGATATTCGAGAACCATCCAGTCGCTCTTCCGCGGAAAACAACGGTCAATATTGGAAACAATTGGAACATGCCGTCGCCAACCGTCCGAATTCGAAACATCGAGAATGCTGTATCGGAGATAAATAGACAGCCCTCAAGAGGGAGTACACAGTCTGAACGAGCCCATACGATCGAGCTATTCAGTAGCGTAGTAATATAAATTAAGTTGTAAATTAAGTGTTAAATAAATTAGTTAAACCAAGTTAAGTTTATTTACGTTACAATTGGTGTCGGAAGTGAGATTTTGAAAATAAACAAGTGATCGTGGAGTGGATAGTCAGAAAAATAAATTGATAGACCTTTCTGTACGCCCAAAATAGACAGTGGCCCGGTTTTCGCGAAGTGGACAATTGTGCGTGGGAATATAAACTGATACGCTGTTCGCGTGAAACAGAAAATAGACAGTGGCCCGGTTTTCGCGAAGCGGACAATTGTGCGTGGGAATATAAACTGCTACACTGTTCGCGTGAAACAGAAAATAGACTGGTGGCCCGTGGAAAAGAATTCGCGAAGTGAATTTTTAACAAACTGATAAACTTTTCGTGTAAAACAGACTGATACCTCGTCAAAGACAAAATGTGTTCAAGAAAAGTGCGCCTTGCGGATTTGAAGGTAGCGGAATTGAAACAGGAATTGGAGGAAAGGGAACTGGAAACAACAGGTAAAAGCAAGTACTCCAGGAAAGACTTGCAGAAGGACTTATACAAGAAGGTGAGGACCCCGAAACATTTGTATTCGAAGTTCCCGGAGGAGATTTAAGTTTGGTAATGAATAAACTCGAAGAAACTACTAAATCCGTGAAAGAAGAACTGCAACAAAATTCGAGGACTTTGGAAGAAAATGCTAGAAATCTGGAAGAGAAGCTTGAAGAAAATTCGAGAAATCTGGAAGAGAAGCTTGAAGAAAATTCTAGAAATCTGGAAGAGAAGCTTCAAGAAAATTCTATAAATCTGGAAGAGAAGCTTTAGAAATCTGGAAGAGAAGCTTCGAGAAAATTCAAGAAGCCTGGAAGAGAATGCTAGAAATCTGGAAGAGAAGCTTCAAGAAAATTCTAGAAATCTGGAAGAGAAACTTCTAGAAAATTCAAGAAGCCTGGAAGAAAATGCAAGAAGCCTGGAAGAGAAGTTCCTGGAAAACACAGAAGGCCTAAAAAAAGAATTGTGTGGTGTGGCTAATTTTCTAGAAGGAAGAATGGGAACCGTTGAGACAGAGATAGATAAAATGAGGGAGCAAATGAACACGGAGGTAGATAAAATAAAGGAAACGATCAGTAAGCTGGAAAAACAAATTAATAGTGCGTCCTCCACAGAGATGGTTAACGAAAATGCAATGCTGGACTTGAGTTTGAACGTGGATATAGTTCAAGAGGGTATAAAAGATGTCAAGGTCATTTCTGAAATAGGGAAGCTTTCCATGAAGCCGCCCCAATTCGACAGAAAAACTCCATGGGAAAATTACCGCCGACAGTTTGAAGCAGCATCCAAAGCAAATGGATGGAATGCGGGGGAAAGAGCTGTAGCACTAACACTTGCATTACGTGGAGAAGCGACGAATATTCTACAAACTCTTACCGCCCAAGAACAGGAGGACTATGATCAGCTGATTAAACATCTAGAATTACGATATGGCCAGGCCCATTTGGAACACGTATATCACTCCCAGCTGAAAAATCGCTGTCAGAAATCGGGCGAATCCTTACAAGAATTTGAAACTGACATTGCACGCTTGGTTCGTCTCGCATATCCAGCCATACCGGAAAATGTAATGGAGCGATTAGCGGTTCAGGCATTCTTGGATGGACTCCGTGACCAAGAAACCAGACAAGCGTTGATATTAGCTCGTCCAACACATCTCGTAGACGCACTGGCACGCGCTTTGGAATTCGAAGCAGCAAAACAATGCTGCAAAAGCCAAAGTAGGGTTCAAACGATTGAGGAAGACTCACAGGAGCCTGCTAACTTGGAAGCTGCCATAAGAAAAGTGATGAAGGAAGTGTTGCCTGAGAAAAGACAGATAAGATGCCGGAATTGTGGCAAAATTGGACATGTGCGTAGTAAATGTCCAACATTCATCGACTCCGATGCAGGAAAACTAAAAAAGGTCGACGAGAAGGGGCAATCGTCGGCATGTGTCCGGCAAGCCCCGGTTAACAACGCATATGTCGCTATCCTTCAACGACAGAACAAAGGTGTCTTCGTAGACGGTCTCATCAATAACGAGCCTTGCACCATGCTGCTAGATACAGGTGCGACTAGGACAATTCTCGGCCTTCCTTTGCCAGAACACCGGAACGGATTGAACCGACAACTTGGAAGCTACGCACAGCAACAGGGGAGCCGGCTACTGTATATGGCGAGCTACCGATTGAAATAATTTTGGGCAGCACTAAAGTGAAACATCAGGCACTTGTAGCGGACATCGAAGACGATGCAATCATCGGAATGGACATCATGAATTCCAGAGGGTTTGAATTGGATTTCAAAGACGGCGTCCTACGTGTCAACGGAGAAGAGCTGGTGCTTCATGGGAGAAGTGAGGGGTTGATCCGTGTGTTGTTGGCTGAAGATGTAAGCGTACCTGAGAGGGCTGAAACCATTCTGGAGGCTCGCCTGGACGGGAGTACGAGCAGTGGAAACGTGGTGATGTTCGAGCCCAAACTTCATGATGAGAAAATTGGACGAGGGATTGCACTAGGGAAGACCTTGTTGCGTGCTGACAAATTTGTGCCGGTAAGGGTCATGAACGTCAATTATTTTCCAGTGACCTTGAAGAAAGGAACAATATTGGGGCACTGCTCGTCAGTTTCCTCAGTGATCCGGAGCGTACGAGGTACGATTAGCCAACCCAACAACTTGCCCACAGAACTAGAAAAATTAGTTGCCATCTCTTCCAAAGACATAAAACCAGCTCAACAGCCCAAACTAAGAGATTTAGTCAAAAAGTACCAAGACATCTTCGATACCGGACAAGGAAAAGGGGTCGAACTAATGTGGTCCAGCACAAGATTGATACTGGGGTGCCCGACCGATCCGGCAATCAGCAAGAAGACTTCCTCTTGCCAAGAAGGAAGAGGCTGACAAAATAGTCAGCGATATGGGAAAAGAAGGAGTTATCGAACCATCTGACAGTCCCTGGTCCTCTCCAGTCGTACTGGTGAAGAAAAAGGATGGATCGACACGCTTTTGTGTAGACTATCGCCAACTTAATAATGTCACGAAGAAGGACAGTTACCCTCTCCCGAGAATAGATGACACCCTAGACACGTTGGCTGGTTCCACGATTTTCTCGACCCTTGATCTGAAGAGTGGATACTGGCAAGTAGAACTGGCTCAGGAAGATCGAGAAAAGACCGCTTCATCCAGCGGCCCAGGACTGTGGCAGTTCACCGTTATGCCATTCGGGCTCTGGAATGCTCCCGCCACATTCGAAAGATTGATGGAAACAGTACTGAAGGGACTCTCATGGAACACGTGTCTAGTGTATCTCGACGACATAATTGTGGTCGGCAGATCGTTTGAGGACCACGTGAAAACTTGGAGGAAGTATTCCTACGACTGAGGAACTCCGGATTGAAGCTGAGCCCTAAGAAATGCCATCTGTTCCAAAAGAAGTACGATACCTCGGCCACGTTGTCTCTGGGGAAGGAGTAGCAGTGGATGACCAGAAGATCAAAGCTGTTAAGGATTGGCCCATCCCAAAGACATTCACCAACTTCGAAGTTTCCTTGGTTTATGCACATACTATCGCCGATATGTGCTGGGATTCGCCAACATCGCTAAACCACTGACCAAGCTCACGGAAGGCCAAACAAAGTTCCAGTGGTCCGAAGAATGTCAAGACTCATTCAGGAAGCTGAAAGGAGCTTTGATCAACGCACCTATACTGAGCTATCCCCTACCCAAAGGGAAATTCATTTTGGATACGGACGCCAGCAACGTGGGACTTGGAGCTGTCCTATCTCAGATCCAGGAGGGACAGGAGAAGGTCATTGGTTATTTCAGCAAGACGCTTAGCAAACCAGAGCGCAATTACTGTGTCACCAGGCGAGAGCTGTTAGCTGTTGTAAAGGGAGTGGAACACTTCTACAAGTACGTGTATGGAAGAAGATTCCTGTTGAGAACTGACCATGCAGCTCTCAAATGGCTCTTACAGTTCAAAAATCCTGAGGGTCAAGTAGCACGTTGGATCGAGAGACTCCAAGAATTCGATTTCGAGATCGAACATCGAGCCGGAACTAGCCATAAGAATGCAGATGCCTTGTCGCGAAGACCATGTCCAGATGATTGCTCACATTGCCGACGAGCAGAAGAGAAAGAAGCAACACTTTTAGAACCGCGGCAATGGATGACAACTGGAATGACAGCAAGATCCAGAAAGACCAAGAGAGAGACCCGACCTTGGCTTAGTCGTCAGCTGGAAGAAGGGCAATCGAAGACCATCATGGCAGGAAGTCGCAGGTTACTCGCCGGCTGTTAAGTCCTATTGGGCACAATGGAACTCTCTTATTCTGGACAATGGGATCCTGAAACGGGTGTTGGAGGCCGACATTGGTGGGGAATACAGACGCCAAATAATTGTTCCCAGGAACAGAAGAGAGGAAGTGCTGCGGGAAATCCATGATGGAGTCGCCGGAGGACATCTGGGAGTGACGAAGACCCTGCAGAAAGTGAGGCAACGGTTTTACTGGGCCAATTGTCAAGCTGACGTCCAGGACTGGTGCAGAAAGTGCGCTGTATGCGCTGCTAGCAATGGACCTCGAATACGACCCAAGGCCCCGATGCGTCAGTACAACGTAGGCAGCCCGTTCGAGAGAATCGCCATTGACATCGCCGGCCCGTTTCCCGTATCCGACCACGGGAATAAATACATCCTTGTGGCAATGGACTACTTCAGTAAGTGGGCGGAAGCCTATGCTCTGCCCAACCAGGAAGCCATCACCGTCGCCGACGTCTTGGTGAAAGAATGGATATGTCGATTCGGTATTCCAATGGAGCTGCACTCGGATCAAGGCAGAAATTTCGAATCCAACCTTTTCCAAGAAATATGTCTACTGCTGAACATCCGCAAGACAAGAACCACGGCCCTACATCCGCAGTCCGATGGAATGGTGGAACGGATGAACAGGACGATCAACCGCCACTTGTCCAAGGTTGTCTCTGACCATCAAAGAGACTGGGACCAGTATCTTCATTTGTTCCTGATGGCCTATCGATCTGCAGTACACGAATCAACCGGTCAAACTCCTGCTAGTATTATAATGGGCCGAGAACTGCGACTGCCTTGTGACCTGAAGTTTGGGATACCGCCAGGACAAGACACTGCGGGAGAGGACTACGTCAGCAAACTTCGGCAGAGAATGGACGACATCCACGAACGAGTCCGGTTGAACATCCAGAGTGCCAGCGATAAAATGAAGAAGACCTATGACATCAAGGCCGACGCAGGAGGATTTAAGGTTGATGACCTGGTTTGGCTGTACAACCCCAAACGTCGTCGTGGACTATCACCAAAGTTGCGGAACTCGTGGGAAGGCCCGTATAAAATCGTGAAAAGGATAAACGACCTTGTGTACCGAATCCATAAGCCACCCCGAGGGAAACCAAGGGTCGTCCATTTCAACAGGTTGGCCCCTTACGCTGGAAACCATGACCAAGTTCGCACCCTCAAGCCACCGGAGGATGATATGACGTTCGAGAAGTTTATGTCCTTGTATTCAAACGGGCAGAAAGTTCTACATGGGGTTACTAGAGAGGAGTCACGAGACCTTTTCGAGGTGCCTGCTGACTACGCACTAGCGCACTGTGTGGCAGAAGATCTTCAAATGTCCAGGGGCATCGCCGCAGTGTTCTCCAAGAAATTTGGTCAACTCCAAACACTGCGGGAGCAGAATCCAGAAGTTGGTGGGGTGCTACAGTTGAGGAAAGGCCAGAGAAACATCTACTACCTAGTTACCAAGAGGCATTCCCAAGATAAACCGTCCTATGAAGATGTCTGGAAGAGTCTCACCAAACTAAGAGATACTATGGTGGACCAGAATCTGGCGGATCTAGCAATTCCAAAACTATCCTGTAGTATTGATGGGTTGGACTGGAGAGTCATAAGAAGTATGCTGGAGGCGATATTCAGATCCAGCGGCGTCAGGATTTTGGTTTGCTGTAACCCTCTTCCACGACCGATCATGAAGACCGTGGAGTGTTACTTCCATCGAACTTCACGGTGCAGATATGGGGAGTCATGCAGATATCGTCACACTCCAAGGATGAAATTTCGGGACGAAATGTCTTTAAGAAGGGGGCAATGTAACGAACCTAGGCCGGACCTGTCGCCTCACACGTTGCCATCGACAGCGATGAGATCATCCCCGGAGATATTCGAGAACCATCCAGTCGCTCTTCCGCGGAAAACAACGGTCAATATTGGAAACAATTGGAACATGCCGTCGCCAACCGTCCGAATTCGAAACATCGAGAATGCTGTATCGGAGATAAATAGACAGCCCTCAAGAGGGAGTACACAGTCTGAACGAGCCCATACGATCGAGCTATTCAGTGGCGTAGTAATATAAATTAAGTTGTAAATTAAGTGTTAAATAAATTAGTTAAACCAAGTTAAGTTTATTTACGTTACATAATTTTTACTTTAAGAAGAAGCAGTGGCACGTATCACTTTTATCGTCAGAACGATTCAGTGCGAATCCCGCACGAACCCTACTGACAAGAATAAAAAATGTTGTTGTACAGCAGAAAATACATTTTGATACGTACTACGTTTCCAAAAATTTCTAGGGCCAATGGTTCCTTCGAAAAGTGTATGAAGCCAATTTTCCCGGAAACGCCATCCAGAAAGTTCCCAATAATCATTTTTGGGCTGACGAAGACCCACATACAATCTTGGAATCCCGTCACCACGACCAGTTTTCCTATTTCCTTCATGCGAGGCTGAATGGGTATAATTACCGACAGTTTCTCGAAGAAAAATTGGCAGCTTTGATGGAAGATGCTTCCATTTCAGTAAGAAATCGACTGTTGTTCATGCACTTAGGAGCGCGAGTGCACTTCAGTGCTCTGGCGTGCGAATATAGAAACCAAAATTACAATAATCGCTGGATGGGTCGCGAAGAACCACAGGCATGGCCAACTAGGTTTCCAGAAACTTCATGTTTTTTGGCCAAACATAAATTCCGATATTGCTCAAGAAATAGAAAAATGTTTCACCTGTCAACATTCGAGGCAGAATCATCAGAACCTTGGTCAAGACTTCACTTGGATTTCGCTGGACCTTTTGAAAGTAAAATGTGGATGATACTTATTGATTCGTATACCCATTGGTTGGAAGTCATACCGATGAGACACATCACTTCAGGAAGTACCATCGAAGCTCTCCGTGCTTTATTCGCTCGCTTTGAATTACCCAAATTTTTGGTTACAGGTAATGGTCCACAACTCACTTCGAACGATTTTGAATGTTTTTGCAGTGATAATGGAATAACGCATGTAAAAGTAACACCATACCACCCTAAATCAAATGGTCTTGCCGAGCGTGCTATGCGAACTTTCAAAGAGAGAATGCGTGCTAGTGATCAGACATTGAACCAGTCGCAGAGACTTCGCAATACTTGTTTTATTATAGAAATACAGTGAGGAGATCTACAAAAAGAACACCCAGTCAGCTGATGTTTGGCCGCCATCTCAGATCTCGGTTTGATCTTTTGAAACCAGATGTGATGGAGAATATAGAGTATGAGCAATTCGTCCAAAAACAACATCATGATTCTACTGCTGCACCAGATCAGAATTTCATAGAGAAAGAAGAAGTGTGGGTGAACAACCCCTTAAGTAAAGGCTCACTCCCTGGAAAAATTGTTAAACGTACTGGACCTTTATCATATCTCGTAGAAATTGATGGAATCTTGCGCCGTAAACACTGCGACCAAATGCGTAAACGAAAATCAATGATGAATACCAACGAACCTCCCCACCAAGATATGTCAGATGAATTCGAAGATTACCGGTCTCCCCAACTTCATCAATCAGCGAGTTGCAACGAGAATGAAAGCTCATTGAATGAAGTGGAAGCAGAAGAAGTCGAGCTGAACAATGTAGACCATTCACTTTCGAGAGAGTGTATCATACCAAGGAGAAATCCTTCTCGAATCAGAAAGCCTCCCAGTCGTTTCTCGGAATAATTAAATAAAAATCCATTATTCTTTCTTCGTGGGGGAGGTATGTAATATAATCACCCTGTAGACAAGAGGAAGAAAATGTCAAGTTGTCAGTCAGTCGAGTTGGGGCAGTCTCGAGGAAATTGAGGCGCTAGCTGACTGAATATTTTTAGAGACATTTATGCTTTCATAGTTTGCAATTTGTATTCTATATTGAATAGATTGGCTTTGCAAGAACCTACGTGTTTTGTGCCTCGAATACTTGGCCCCCTTGTCATACTACACCAGACCTCAATAGTTTAGATTATTTCCTGTGGGGATCATTTTAAAACATTGTTTACAGCACACCAATTCATACTGAGAAGCAGTTGAGATATCGCATCATAGTTCCTTGCGAAACTATTAGAAACATGTCCGGCATTTACCAAATGGTACCTGAGTCCATGAGAAAAAGAGCAGAGCCATGCTTACTTGCAGGAGTTTCACATGTTAGCAATCCAAAATGTATTTAGATTACTTTAATTTTATAATTGGAACGAAGTTCCTTATCGCGCGTTGCGAAAGGGGGCTAGACGGAATAAATTAAGAGCAAAAGTTGTAACGACACTTTTTGCTGTAGTTGTAAGCCGTGCGGCGTGCGCGTGTTTCTCTGTCTGTCTCTCTCTCTCTCTCTCTCATAGTAAGCAAGCCAGTTATTTTCGTTTCGTCTTTCTATTTCACATTGAACAGTGTGGTGTCGCGACGATTATTTTTGTTGAGTGTATACAGGTTTTTTGTACATAATAAATAATAAAAAATAATAACAATAATGAATCCTGACGGTGTTGACAATAATGAATCCTGCACAAGTTCTGGATATTGCTGATGGAGCTAGGTGAGTAGAGATTTTATACAGACAATAATAAATGCTTATATATTTTTAGCAACTACGCATTATAACCTCTCTTTACTATTGTGCTACCCAAGTCATACGCGTTATAATCTCTCCATTATTGTGTATTTAGCAAGTGTACGCGTCATAACTTTAATAATTTTAAAAGCAAATTATATTTTAATATTACAATATCAATGCGTATGTACTAAAATTGAGCCTACTGATTAAGTTTATATTACATTATATTTGTTAATAATAAAAAAAATATTATTATAATTAAAAAAAAATATATTACAATTCCTTCGCTAATTTATCGAAAGGAACTTCGCTTCATCTGGGTGTCCCTTGACACCTCTCAACTTTTTTTTTTCGTATAACGCCCAACGAAAAAACAAAAGACCAGATTTGCTCAGGAAGAAATGAGGATTTCACAAATAATTTTTACTTTAAGAAGAAGCAGTGGCACGTATCACTTTTATCTTCAAAACGATTCAGTGCGAATCCCGCATGAACCCTACTGACAAGAATAAAAAATGTTGTTGTACAGCAGAAAATAACTATTGATGCGTACTACGTTTCACAAAAATTTCTAGGGTCATACCAAAATTATCATAAAAAAATATTTTTCTTAAAACTTTAGCAACTTGTAGTTCAAAAGTTAAGACCTTTAGGACATATGTTCATATAAAGTTTTTTTTTCAAAATGGACCCGAGAATGAACTCCTTGAATATTAGCATGTTACTGAGAAACCATGTATAAGAAGAACGAAGGATATTTAAAAACCTCGAAGAGAGATATATTTCGGATTGTTTTTAATTCTTCAAATGAAATAATCAGTTCCAAAACGATTGAATCCAATATCTTTGCCCCTCTGAAGTCAATATTCCTGAGTTGCGGTTGGAAATTTAGTGTCTGAAAAAACACTCTATGAACATCTACTCGAATGTCGTATGTGGAGAAGACGTGATATTATCAATAGATATAAATTTTAATTACTAAGATATCTGAGATGAAGAATTAAAGAACACACATCTTGTTCAGAAATCAACAAGATGTATTTTCTGTTGGATTCTGTCCACTGAATGTAATGTAAAATAACATTTCAATATGCATTTTGATCATTTTGATTGTGGATATGATGATATTAATTACTTGTCATGGTCACGAGCAATCGGACTATTGAAACACAAGGTATTGTATAATTTCACCGCCACCGTTTTTTCAGGACTATATTCAAAAAGTAAATTTATGATCAACGAATTGTTTTCTGTATGATAGACAACAACAATGTTAATCATTGAGAAGCTTTTCGAATTGAATTGAGATGGCGATGGCAAATGAAATATGTATCCGTACCTAGAGGTGGAATGAAAACAATTCCACGAAACAATTTTACCAATAATGTTCGTCAAATTCGGTGAATCAGCTTGTATTGAGCACTTTCTGAAGGTATCTAATATTAGGAACAAATAAAAAATCCAAATGGGGAGCTATATATGATGTAACCCTATTCTGGGTGGGATAATTTTAAAATGTAACGGAACGCAGTGCCTATTTGACGATTCCATTATAATAATTAATATGCGTTTGAAAGGAAATATTTTTGCTTCCTTATATTCTAGACTCTTACGAATAAACGAATTGTCTCCGTTTGATGGACAATATGAGTGAAAAATCAAATCAGCCAGAGCTGCTAGTATTTCTGATACCTTATTACTTACCATTTCAAATAAAAGTGCTTCACTTTGATTTTCCAGAATTCGATTCGAGAAATGTTGAAAGTGTAAAGAATCGAAGGATGAAGAAAAAATTTTGTCATTAGCCAAAAATGAATCGGTTCAAAGGATCAGTCGGGTAAAAAAGTCGGTATCAAGTTTCTGAAGAGAAAACCCCATTCGTTTTTCGGATTGTATTATTGTGGGACAATAGAGAAGATGTACGGCACGAACTCAGAGGTTGGAATGACTTTTCTTCTGAATAGCGGTTGTTTATCTTTCTGTTATTTTTCATTCATCTCACTTTGGAAGTGGTCGTATGCCTGAAAAAAAAAGGTTAATTAGGAAAAATATTTTACAGATTATGGTCTGTTGAAATTTAATGAATGAAATGCAAAAGAGAATATGAATTGGAAAGCTCATGATACTCTTTTTGAATAGTACCTTACACGACCGGCTACAAGAAAATGACTACACAAGTTTTCCCACCAAAATTTTAAAAATAAACCCGTGAACACAGTTAATACAAGGAAATCTATATGGCCTCAGTTCACCTCGTTTGGTGATTCTAGGAAATAACAATAATTTTCAAAGACTGTGCTGTAAAAATGCGAAAATGTGATGGTAAAGATTATTCTGTCAAGGCAATTTGGCAAATAACCGCTAACATGGTGCAAGAAAAGTATTTGGAGATTTCAATCGAGGATTAAATTCCTTTTCTAATATTGAGTTCGAACCTGCTAGAAATGGAAGAAGAAACAACTTCAGAATCTTCCAGAGAAACGAAAAGTCAGTACAGCTGCTTTAGATATTATAGAATACAATATTATGAATGATGCTTATGATGACAATAGCACGGAAGATCTTCAGATTAAATTCTTCCACATGTCATCGTTAGAGTCAGCATGGAGGGGAAATGGAGGAGTCAATTGTTGTGACTATAATTTTCAAGTAGAACTGAACAATGGTGTCCGTCAGAATGTAACCAATATAACCCCATATTCACGAAAACTTGCTAGGATGGCGATAAAATATGTTCCGAACCAAAATGGCGGATCCAATACTAAGAAAATCAGCACAGTTACCTGGTTAAACTTTACCACAAATTTATAGAGAAACGGAATTAAAACGCGATTATAACTACTGACAGATTTTTTCTCACTCCCAATCCTTACTATAATTAATCTGGGTCATCATGGTATAGTAGTTCTCCGATTGGAAGGAATACTTTTCAAAAATGTAATAGATTGTCAGCAAAAAATGTGGGTTGGATACTGAAAATACGAAAATCACTATCAATCCAGTCGCTCAACAATAATTTCTCACAGGGCCATGGTACGAGTCAAAGAACAAGAGCTGATCAAAATTAGTGGTCAGACTAGTGCATCGTCACCTAAGCTATATTTACAGTTGAACATAAAACATAATTCTAATATAATTGGAAAAATAAGAGCTGCAGCTACGATAACGCCATCGACTTCTGAAATGATTACCGATTTGAGGCATGGACTCAAATCAACACTGTTATTTCAATTATTGTGTTTTCAAATAATTTTATGAATCATTTTTTCTTAATTTGTTGAAAATATGAAAAAAGTTTTTTTTTGAGTTAGGGTCTTTTCAGAATATCTATCAGATGTAGTTCAATGTCCAGCGTGGCTTTAGCCGGGGAAGTAGTTGTTTTCCGTTAGAATAAAAATAACTTCATTTTTATCGTGGATTTTTCAATTCACAGAAAAATCTTCTTATCAATATCCAATTGAGAATGTTTCCCTTTTCAATTTGTTTTTAATTTTT
The DNA here is from genome assembly GCA_018342105.1 of Gonioctena quinquepunctata. Lineage (NCBI taxonomy): Eukaryota > Metazoa > Arthropoda > Insecta > Coleoptera > Chrysomelidae > Gonioctena > Gonioctena quinquepunctata. The sequence goes on from JAFIRS010000173.1 coordinate 432,003, forward strand.
CTGCTTTATACCTGTTCTATTGTTTCTGTTCATTCATGAACATTCTATTTCTAACAAATAACTTATTTATTTACATTATAATCGATTTAATAATGCAGTGAGGAATTGACCGAATGTTTATTTTCCATTTACATTTCCAATTCCGAATTCGTCATATAATTTCGTAAACTAATATTGGTTTATAATATACATCACATTCCATCGGTTTTTAACACATTCGTCATTCGAATATAGTCTCATATAGAGCAATCAACAAAAGATAACAAAAATGATCATAGTTATAGTTTTCCCAATATCAATTGCAGAAGCATAAAAAAGTCTTGCGGCGAAATCCTGTGAGCAGCAGTGGCGGAGAATTTTATTTAGATATTTTAAGATTCTAAAAATACTTCATAAATAATGAAAAATGAAAAAAAAATTAAAGACGAGCTTTTATTTATACAAATACATTAAGAAAGAAAAATAATTTCATTCATTGTTTGATGTAGGTTGTTATTATATCCTAAAACGTATTTCGATCTGCACACACCAAGACCACAGACGCTACTGGTTTCTAATCTTTCAGAGCTATTAAAACACACATATAACGCGTGATTTATGACTTCCCATCGTATAGACACACCCCCAAGCATTCGATTCGATTCGATTGGCCCAGACGAATCAGTGACAGCTGTCACTCAGGTCCACGTTGACTATCGGCTCTTATGATCTTCGCTTCGCCGGCGGCGAATGTTTACGAGTAGTACACATTATTTTTCGTTCCGTTTCTTCGCATATACGCTCGTGTTAGCGAAGTGAGTTTTCATTTGCTCCCTATAGAAACAGCTTCTGCAATTGATATTGGATGGACTATACTTAGGAGTTGGTTAAAAAAAGGCAATAGAATATAGAAAATAAGATTGGATTGTATATTAACGATTTGAAATCAAATGAAGAATCAGATATATGTAAATGGCATAAACGGTAAGCATTTTGATACATGTGAAAGTATTACAAGAATCTGTATATTTCATATTCAACATAGTCTTCAATATCCGTTTCCATGCATACTAATTTTTTACAAGATTTATATTAGTACTACAGTTGCTGTTATTCTGTATATATGTTAATTCCAAATTATGATATGTACCATAATCTAAATATATAAAAAAATAACTGACGACTGACATATAAACGCACAGCCCAAATTCCTGAGGCTAGGACCGTGAAAATTTGCATGTGGGTTTTGCAAGGATTTTTGGAAATTTAACTCCTAAGGTGGTGAAAAAGGTGATGAAAGTTTGTATGAAAATCCGTCATTTTTGAATCATTAAATCTGACAAACTATCAAATTAATGTTCGAAGCTAGATTGAATCACATAAAGAAAACCAGGAAAACTACAAATTATACGCGGACGAAGTCGCGGGCACCTACTAGTGAAATATACCTAAACTTATACAGTGACCGGCAGAAAGTACGCATCATATGGGAATTTTTTTTAATATAATATTTGACAAATATCGGTACATGCAATCGCTTCTGCATCAAAAGAAACCCCAAAAGATGTTGTACAGTGTTGTTCGTCTTTTCTTGTTTGGCGGGAAATTTAAAAAAATTAAAAATTAAGTCTCAAAACACACTTATTTGGGAAAATATTGAAAAATGTTAATTGGAAAAGTTGTTTAGAACGACATTTTATAGCCATGTACAAGTTTTGAAGGAAATCTGAGATGAAAAAATAAAAATCAATATTTGCCATAAAAAAAATTTCAATTTGGAAAAATACATTTTTGACAAAGAAACTCATTAGTAAAGCCCAACAGTGATATTTTGAATAATATTTTGTGAAGATTCACCAGCTACTTCTATTTTATTCGAAGAAAATTTTAAATCTGTGGATTTGCCATGTGTCCAGCTGCTTCATAAGAGGTCACAAAAATATCTTCAGGGCATTAGAATCTCGATACTGTTTATTATTGACAAAGAACCATGTATCTACAGAATTTTAATATGAATTTTTTATTAGAACAAAAAATTTATTCAATTTTTCACATAATTACATTTTATAATAAAACTAGAAGCTGAAATAATTATAAACCAAACAATTTAATGCATACTCGAAAGTTTGTGAATGTCCATTACTCGACGTGTCTACCCTGACGTTCAATACATGTAGTTGTTCGGGATTTCATTTCTCTGGACACATTTCGCAGCATTTGTGGTGTAATGTTATTGATACATTGTCGTATTACTTCTTCTAAATGGTCGATATTATGAAATGGCCGATGTTTATGAACCCTACTTGTAAGGTACCCCCATGAAAAGAAATCCAAGGGCGTCAAATCTGGGGATCTTGCAGGACACGGGTTTCCTGAATATCGTCCTATCCATTTATGAGAAAAGTGTTCGTTAAGCCACGCTCTGACTTCAAGGGTACTATGTACTGACGCTCCGTCTTGTTGGAAAAAAATATCATTCCTTCTTTGCAGCGGTAATCCATGTAAGAAATCAAAAAACACATTATTTAAAAACACTAAATAATTTCGTGAATTAAGGTTGCCCCTAAAAAAGTAAGGCCCAACGATCTGTGGATCTAATATGCCGCACCAAACATTAGTTTTGAAAGAAAATTGACTTTTTGCCTCTATCTTCCAATTTGGGTTCTCATCAGCCCACCATCTACAATTCTGGGAACTGACAGTACCGTTTGATGTGAAAAGTCGCCTCATCAGTAAATAAAATGTTTGTAGGAAAATGTTGGCGTTCTTCAATCATGCCTTGGAACCAAAATGAAAAATCTAAGCGGCACCAAAATCTCCATCGAATAAGGGTGGATGAATTTTGGTTTGTATGCACAAAATTTATTATTCTTCAAAATTCTTCTTATGGATTTTTCAGATATACCGGTTTGTTCCTGCCTCTCCGATAGTGCCATCCGTGGATTTTCTGTGACCGATAACAAAACATTAAAGGTACCTTCCTCATTAGTGACGGGCTTACTATGTGGAATTTTGTAACGATTTTCTACACTGCCTGTAGCTTCAAATTTGTTCAAAATACGCAACACAGTAGATCCATGGATATTCTTATATGGATATCTAGCATTGAATATATCTGCTGCTTCTCTGGAACTATGAAAACGCTCACCACATATTAAGACGAGCTCAATTTTTTCTTGCAAACTCAGCTTTTCTTGGGGCATCTCTAATTATTGTTAACACACAACAAAATGTAACTTTTACAATGAAAAAAACTATAGAATAAAGACGATAAAAACACCTGGATAAATAATAACACTACTAAATCGTTTGACAAGTCCTAATAACACATTGTCATTATTAGTCAATTGTTTCATGGCCTCTTTGATCATGAGGAAATCTGTCGATGCACGCATCAACAATGATAATATTGTATGATTCCAACAATTTGCCAGAAATCAATTTATTTTTTGTTTGAATAAAAAATTCAATTTGAAATTATATGGATACAAGGACCTTTATCAATAATGAACAGTATCGGGATTATAATGTCCTGGAGATATTTCAGTGACCTCTTATGAAGCAGCTGAATACATGGCAAATCCATAGATTTAAATTTTTTTCCGAATAAAATAGAAGTAGCTTGCGAATATTTACAAAATATCATTTAAAATATTACTGTTGGCCTTACTAATGAGTCTCTTTGTCTAAAATGTATTTTTCCAAATTGAAATTTTTATTATGGCAAAAAATTGATTTTTATTTTTTTATCTCAGATTTCTTTCAAAACTTGTACATAGCTATGAAATGTCGTTCTAAACAACTTTTCCAAATAACATTTTTCAATATTTTCCCAAATAAGTGTGTTTTGAGACATAATTTTTAAATTTTTTAAATTTCCTGCCAAACAAGAAAAGACGAACGGCACTGTACAACGTCTTTTGGGGTTGCTTCTGATGCAGAAGCGATTGCACATATCGATATTCGTCAAAATTTATTAATAAAATAATTTCCCATATGATGCGTACTTTCTGCCGGTCACTGTATAAGTGAAATATGATAAAAGTTAATCAAAATAAATGAATATATGATGATAAACTTTAATGAAAAGTGATATTTACATATACTCCGAATTACTTGTGTATATTTCCGTGACTAATGGAATATTTATGTGTTTATACATAATCTATTGAAGATTGGAAAAATTTCTCTTTTGTAGGGAATTACGGTTCATTTATATTTTTATATATACGAATTTATATGAAGTATTGCCAGAGTGTTCTGAGAATTCTGTTTTATAGAAGATTGTTTATTATTAAATTTAGACCTCAAACAAGATGATTATACCATATACTATTTTAGAATCTACAAAATAAAATAAAAACGACGTAGTGATCTTCACAAAAATGAAGGTGAGTACTAGGCAATATCGCTGTTGACTCCCTTGCGAATTCAAGCCACTTGTCTCGTATTGTTTTCTTCTGCGGAACGAATTCAAATAACTTATTAGGAGTTTTTATTGATATGCTATTACACTGAGGGACCGCACACCACCTATACACTTCTGATTTCATAGTTAATAACACAAAATAACTAAACTAATTGATCAATGAGCGTCTAGTGTTTACGTTTTGATTACTCAAACGTGACGTCACAAGCTACACCATGACACTGACAAGCGTTTTGGTGCAAATTTTAAATTTAAAAACTAAAATGTAATATTAAAGTAATGACAAATACGCGTTAAGATGTTTTACTTTTTTGCATAAAAACGGCGCCCCATTCAAAAAAAACGAAGGGAAATTTTTTTGTCGCAAATTGAACGAGAAATTCAATCATGATTTTTAATTTGAAATATCCCAGCGGCGTACCATTTTTTTCTTAAAAAAAATGAAATTATTTCCCGTATGCGCGCCAATAATGAACACAATATTCTTAATTGCATGTCAAAAAATGCGCAATAACCCTCTTGGAACTCACCGAATTTCATTTGCATATCTCGACCGGTTTCAGAGCTATAAATAAATAGTCAGTTTATAAGAAAAACTTTAACACCCCGTATCTCGGAAAACGAAGCATTTGCGCACAAAAGTTATTCACTGACACCCTGCATATCACCGATGTGATTCTTATTGGAAAGATGGTGAACATATTTTTTTTGTATACCCTGTATAGTGATGGATATCAAATACGTGAGCACCAAGTATATTTATTCATTTGTCAGATTATTTGCATTTTGAAATAAGACAACATGCTCAAACCTATTGTATTCAAATTTTTAATACCTTTTGTCCAAGTAGAATTTTTTCTCGGTATACAGGTGTCTCGGTCCTTTGATAGCTTTGTGTTGTACATGACAGTTGAAGTGCTATCTATTTCACTTGTCAAGCGAATTAATGTTCGTTATATGTGAATCTGTTTTTACATCTTTTTGTTCTTCGCTCTGCCGCGGAAGGTCGAGTTGTCGGGACAGTTTCTGAAAATGAAATTATATTTTACATTTAATGGGCTCGCAACGAAACATTTTGATTAGACTATTATAGTACTGAACTCATAACGGGTTACAAAGAATAATTACTCCTTCTATACAGGGTGTTATGTAATAAGTGTCCGATATGTTATTTATAGGGTGGAAAGTTCAATAAGCATGGGTCCGCAAGGCCTTCATTTTTTATATACAGGGTGTTTGAAAATTTATTTTTATTTTGGTTTTTCGTGAATAATTTTTAAAATAATGTCGATATTTGGACGAAAATTGGTATTTGGGTATTTTTCAATATGAAAAATTCAAATTTTATCTTACTTTGGTCCTCAATTGTAGGAGGCGCCGCCTACAGGTCTTTGTCGCTTTTGGGGAGTCACAACTTTGTCCTGCATGTATGTATCACATTTTCTAGAAGAAAAACCGATTCCTCCATCATTTTTATGTGAAAAGAGTATGCTTTTAAAAAGTCGCTACAAGCAGCTGTTTTCGAGATATTTCGATTTGAATTAATCGATGCATGTGTTTGTCAAAAAGTGAAACAATTTTGAAAACTTTTTTTTATTCGACACAGAAACATTTCAAACGTAAATTTTTTAACAAAAATAAACAACGGAACCTAGATATAAAATGTCCACCTCCTGCACGCATCCAATCTTCTTCTCATTGATTCGCGCACTATTTTTAATCGTTCTACAAGAGTTGATTATTCGATTACTTGTTCGTCTTCATGTCGGATAGGTGTCTGGTAAATTAAGGATTTTAGATGTCCCCACAGGGAAAAATCCAAAATGTTAAGGTCTGGTGATCAAGGGGGACATGGTTGAGGCCCTCCCCGACCTATCCAACGATTGCCGAAAGTTTGATCTAAAAATTCTCGCGCTTGGATGCTAAAATGTGGCAGGGCACCGTCATGCATTAGCCACATTTCATTTCGTAGTCTAAGCGGCACATCTCCCAGTAAAATAGGCAAATTTTCTTCAAGAAAATGACGATATCTCTCTCCGTTCAATATTCCCGGAATAAAGAATGGACCTATGAAATAATCTCCAAGGATTCCTGCCCACACATAATAATGCTGTTAATAAACATAATATTGTTTCTGAAGATATGGAGATAAATGTCCTCATGAGAGTGGAAATCGATGAAACAACATCTCTTAGGGAGATCGCTTCCGAGTTGGATACCAGTCGTGGAAGTGTACTATACGCAATAATGTACAGACAAATAATGAGTTTCTGAAAACAATTGTATTCTCTGATGAGTCAAGATTCACCACTTTCGGTTTATTTTACCAACAAAAAACTCGATATTGGACGCAAGAGAATCAGCATTCATTTAGACAGGGGAATTTCCAAGAACGTTTTGAGTTTAATGTATGGCTAGGGGTATTTGAAGATCGAATAATTGGCTCCATAATATCTGATGTACCTTTGAATGGTGATAGATGCCTAAGTTTCCTCAGAAATGGAATTGAAGATTATTCAGAAAATTTTCCGCTGAACCTGGTAAATCGACTGTTGGTGCACCTCCGCACATTCGTAGGATAGTGATGGATTACCTTCGTGACCGATTTGGGGAAATGTGGATCGGAACACATGGTGCTGTTAGGTGGCCAGCAAGATCACCTGACTTGACTCCTATAGATCTTTTTATTTGGGGTTACTTGAAAAACATCGTTTACAAAACATACCCAACGACCCGTGATGACGTAGAATTACGAGTTTGACAAGTCCTTCAAGGTATAACGCCTCAACAATTGAACAATGCTATTCGAAATACCGCGAAACGAGCTCGAATAGTTGAGATGTTGGTGGTGGACATTTCGAAGAGCTGTTATAATATTCCTTTTTTATAATTTTGTTTCGGTAATAATTAAATTGGGAGAGAATACCTAATGGTTATTCCATTGATTACATTGCCATTTGAACCTAGGCTTTGAGCCTTCAAGCTTTAGGAGCTCTCTCGGTTGGATGAAATATTGACCATATCTCCGTAAAATAACGCATTTTTATTATCAATTCTATCAATTCAATAATATATTCAGTGACAAACTGACAATTACAGATTATCGAAACGTCAAAATTCGATTTGTGTTCCATAGCCACCTTGAAAAATTATTGTTATTGAACCAAGAAGAAACTTAAACTACATTATTGTATACGTATCGGTTATACACAAAAGGAGTCAATATAGATGGATACCCCATCGATGTTCAATTCAATTATTTATTGTTTCCCAAAATGTATATCTCATAACAAGTAATTTAATCTAACAGTAACATGAAAAAAAATCCAGGAGGAAAGAGAGAAAAAAAAGCAAAATAAATGTATGCACAGAACACTGAAATATTACCCAGTTCCATCATTTAGTACGATTACAAATACTTATTCGTTAACAACAAAGGCTCGTAGTTTGAAAATTTCGATTATAAAATCAGATAGTGCTTTGGCGTTATGATGGCTTAGGTTATGCAAGGAATTTACGAAAGAATCATAATTTGCTAGAAAATGATGCCCTTTTGGTCTAACAGCAGCAAGTATAGGGCACTCAAATAAGATGTGTTTCAAAGTTTGGCACTCATATCTATCATATAGAGCAAATTTCAGAAAATTCAATAGTGTAGTTCATACCATTGAATGATAATCTCAATATACAGGGTGATTCAAAAGTACTTTTACAAACTTCGAGAGGTGATTTCTCACAATGTTCTAATATGAATTATCCAAATAAATATATGTCCGGAAACGCTTCGTTTCCAAGACACAGGGTGTTGAATTTTTATTTTTATTTTGTTTTTTTTAAATAACTTTCGGAATACTGACCTTAATCAAACAAAAATTGGTTTTGGGAGGTTCTTCGAGGTGTCGAATTCGAACCTGATGTTATTATTGCTCTTACTCGTAGGAGGCGCCACCTACACGTCTCTTTATTTTTTTTAACACCTTTTTCAGTGAAAAAATGAATCATATCTACATAAAAAAGCTACCCTTGTTACTATAAGCAACCGTTTTCTAGATATTCGGGCTTGAAAATTTCAAATCGATTATTTTATAATCGATGCGTGTTGTTATTACCATTATTTTGCATTTTTCACAAGAATGCTTAGGAAATGAATTTGACGTTTGAGTAATTAGTTTTGGTTTTTTGTATTCTATTTATTTTTACTCGTTTGAAATGGTTATTTTTGTATCAGGGGTGCAAAATCTGTATTTGTTTCAATAAAATTTTCAAGAAATATCAACATTTTATTTCAAGAAATTTTGAATATATAGAATAAAATTGTGGAAACTGAATTGTATTCAAATACAGTGTTCAAAGTGTCCACCTTCAGCGAAGATACAAGCATTCAGTCTTCTAGTCATTGAATCTCGTACCCGCTCAAAAATTACTGGTGTGTTTCCCATTGTTTCACAGGCGTCTATACTATTCGGTTTTTTAGATCTTTCTCGTTCGCAACTGGAGTTTTATAAACTAGTGACTTCAAATATCCCCACAAATAAAAATCTATCAGGTTTAGATCTGGGGACCTTCGTGTCCACGCCTGGTTAGGTTCTTCTACACCTCTACCGATTCATCGATTTGGATAGACAGTGTTAAGGAATTCCCTGGCTACAACGCTAAAACGGGCCGGAGCCCCATCATGCATAAACCACATGTGGATACGAATTTCTAATGGTACATTCTGAAGTAGTCCCGGCAATTCATTTTCTGAAAAGTCTCTGTAAGTTGCGCCATTCAGTCGGAACGGAAGAAAGAAAAGACCTATCAAGTAATTATCAATTACTGCCGCCCATACATTTACAGAAAATTGATACTGATAATGTCTTTCACTAACTGCGTGCGGATTTTGCAGAGCCCAAACATGGTTGTTATGAAAGTTTATGATAGCATTTCGAGAGAAGTTTGCCTCGTCCGTGAATAGTACATATCTTCAAAATTGAGGATTTCCAGCCCATTTTCTCAAAAACCACTGACACATAGTAATGCGTTGGGGAAATTCTCGTGGCAAAAGAGCTTGTACCCTTTGAATATGATATGGATAAGATTATTGATCGTGAATGATTCTCCAAACTGTGGACTGAGTAGAATTGAGAGCTTCAGCAATTATTCCTGTACATATTTCTGGATTCTCTTCGGAAGCGTTCAAAACAGCTTCTTCCAATTCTGGGGTTAGGACTGCTCGTGGCCTTCCAATAATATCAGTTGCCCTCTCAAAGCTAACTGTTTCTGCCAAACGACGGTGGAGACTGGTAAATGTTGGAGCTGAAGGCAGTACTCGATTAGAAAATCGCTCCTGGTAGATACGTCTTGCTTCGCGCGCATCGCCATCCGCAAGGCCTTAAACGAAATGCATATCGGCTAAATGAGCATTATTGTTTAAATAATCCATTTTATCAGAATTAGTGTTTTAAAACTTACAAAAAATTCAACAGAACAACAAAACGTTCAACTGTCACATAATGTGTAATTACCAAAACTACTTACTTAAACGTCAAATTCATTTCCTAAGCATTCTTGTGAAATATGCAAAATAATGGTGATAACTTCAACACGCATCGATTTATCAAATAATCGACTTGAAATTTTGTCCAAATATCTAGAAAACGGTTGCTTATAGCGACTTGTAACAAGGGCAGCTTTTAAACGTAGATATGATAGAGGAATTCATTTTTTTACTGAAAAATGTGCTAGAAGTACGCTAAAAGAAGTAATGAATCTTCAAAAAAGAAAACGACGTGTAGGTGGCGCCCCCTTAGAGTAAGAGCAATAATAACAGGTTTGAATTCGACACCTCAAAAAACCCCTCAATACCAATTTTTGTTTAATTAAAGGTTAGTATTTCGAAAGTTATTAAAAAAAAACGAAAATAAAAATGAAACTTCAACACCCTGTATCTTGGAAAGGAAGCGTTACCGGACATATATTTATTTGGACAATTCATATTAGAATATTGTGAGGAATCACCTCCTGGAGTTTTGAACCACCCTGTACGTTTATATGATGAGCGAATCTGGACAACTAATCAGATAACATCGAATGACGTCAGAGTGTCATTTTACTTTTTAGGCACGTATTTCGACCCACAATATTATTTTAATTAAAAATGCAATAGTTTAACATTATTTTGATTATTTGGAACAATTTTATTTTATGGCTCTCTAGGTCGAAAAATAAAATGGGTATTCTGACAAATGAAATATGAATTATAAGGTATCATTGGATTAAGAGATTTACGAATATTTCAAAATGTAATAATATACAGGGTGTCCCATTTGAAAATTGAAAGTTGATGACATTTCCGAAAAAACCAGAGGTTTTTCAGATATGTCGAAAAGCGCCGTCTAGTGAGCATATTCAATGTTTTGAATTTCAGAAATATAGCTAGAGAAACAAAGGAGAAAAGGGAGGTGTCCTATGATTCTGTGTTACACGGTATACAGTGTATCTCCTTGAAATGGCCACATATGGAAAACTTCTTAATTTTTTTTTAGAAAAAAGTCATTCTTCATAAAAAGTTCTGCATGTTCTAAAACACAATATGAATCGAAGGTTATGTTGCGAATGAAAATACCTTTTATAATACCATATTATTTCATTTTGTTATGATAAACAGTAACGAACATTATTATTCCGTCCCTGAATTCACATACGCGTCAATCTATTCGCGTTCTGTCTCCATACAGGTGATTTTTATACAGTGTGACCCATTTAAAATGGAACCACCCCTGTAGAATACGCATTTTTCAGTCAATCTCAAAAATTTTTTTTCTAATATTAAGCATCAAGAACTGTATCTTGACACAAATTTACATTACTTCAGTTTCATTTCCAAGGCACTCTATGGTTGTCAAAAACGGCAAAAGTTTAGTAGGCATGTTTTTTTCCAAATTTGACTACACCACTGGATTTGTAGTCGTTATAAATGAGAACCATCAAAATTTCATGAAAAAATATTGGTTAACAACGAAGTTACAACAACTTTAATTTTGGAAACATATGATTATAATTTTTATTTAGATTGCAGACATATTTGAAATCTGGCAATACTGCCGATACAAAGTAGAGCACAAGTGAATTTGTACAGCGAAAATCCGAAGTCAATAGCTCATTCCGTTCAACAGTTATAACTACTGATAATATGGTAATGTGAGCGATTTGTGGTGTACTAAATCACAGCCTACTATTTAGTACAATACCTATGCCCAATGTATTAGTTCAGATTTCCTCAAATTATTGATACCTTCTCTAAAAGCTTGTTTCAGTTGAGTTTTGCAGAATAAAAAAGGAAAATTTTTTTGTCCTGCTTTCTGTTTTATTATTGAATAAATAATTTTGATACTTTGAAACTTGATTCGGTTCATTTCGTTTTTATCGGCTATTGAAAACTGCATAACTTGAAAATGAATTTCTAATTTTCTGTTATTTTCGAATACACTCATAACCTAAACTTAAATGAATGATTTTGAGGGAATATAATTCACAAATCCAGTGGGGTAGTTAGATTTTTATTACAAAATCGCTTCCACCAGAAATCGCTCACATTACCATACTTTCAGGAGTTATAACTGTAGAACGGAATGAGCTATTGACTTCGGATTTTTGCTGTACAAATTCTCTGGTGTTCTACTCTGTATCAGCAGTGTTGCCAGATTCTTAATATGTCTATAATCTACATGAAAATTAATATCAAATACTTTGTTTCCAAAATTTAAGTTGTTGTAACTTCGTTGTTAACCAATATTTTTTAATGAAATTTCCATGGTTTTCATTTATCACGACTACGAATCCAGTGGTGTAGTCAAATTTCAAAACAAAAAGTGCCTTGGAAATGAAACTAAAGTTATGAAAATTTGTGTCAAAATACAGTTTTTGATGCTTAATTTACAAAAAAAAAAATTTTTTGAGAATGACTGAAAAATGCGTATTTCACAGGGGTGGGCCCATTCCAAATGGGTCACATTGTATATCAAAATACGCTTCGTACCATAGCCGGAGGAATACTCTGAATCGTTTCTGTAATTATTCTTTTCAAATGGGCAACATTTGTAAATGGCCTTTGAAGATATACTTTTTGTCTCAAGTATTCCCACAAGAAATACATCGAGTGGAGTTAAATCTGGAGACCGGGGAGGCCAACTGAAACCATATCTGTTGACGATCAAGTATCCTCATCAAGAAAATTATTAATTTCATTTTCTAAAAAGAGTAAATAACGGTCTTGTGTTGGGTATAATAATCAGGATCCCGTTAATTAATTAGGGATTTACCGTGAATATATTCAGTTCTGGGGATATGATCGGCGAAGATATACTAATTTTTTTCAGGTCATGTTTAAAGTACGGAACCCCAAAAATGACGAATTTAAAAAAAAATCCGGGTTTCACTCCGGGAGTGCCGATAGAAGTGAAAACGTATTTTGGCGCGTTAGACATTTTTTAGATGGGTACTAGGGTTATTGGGTTATGAATTGCATTTTATTTATGAATTGTATTGTATTAATCATTAGAAACGTTAAAATACATTTAATATTATTTTATGAATCATCGTTGACAATTTCGACAACTCTTGTATCATCACCATTATCATTAACATTATTTCAATCTAAAATAGAAACTATAGGTTCGTGGTAACTTAAATAGGAAATAAACAATTTTGATTAGAAGTTATTTAAATATCTCGTGAATACCGCATCAATTGTACTTTTATATTTCGTTGTGCTAATATTGCGTTGATTGGACATAGTAAAATCAAATTCTCTATTCACACATTCAATTCATTTATCTAGACGCGTTCGCGGTCTGCTATATGTTCATGCATATATGCACACACTATAGCTAATAATATGCGTACCGCGCTACAAGCAGTCTTCACTTCAAGCATACAGTGTGTCCCTAAAGTATGGAACAAATTCATTTTTAGGTAAACAGGTCATTTTAAGGAATAATCCTGAAACACGTCGATTTTTGATGTTAATTTACCGTATTTTAAAATAATAATCTAATATACAGGGTGAATTACGTTCGAGTAATGACGTCACCGTCATTTTTTTTAAATGGAACACCCCCATTTTGTCTCAATTTTCGGATTACTCTAGCTGAGCTTATTCCAAAAATGTATCACATGTTGATTCCAATTGGTACAGGGTGGACAAAAATACAATAGTTTTGTGTGTGCTCATAAAGTAACGCGTAACATTCTTTATTAGGTAAATTAACAATATTATCAAAAATACTTATTGTCTAGCGGACAGAATATGCCGGAATACATGACTTTATAAATGTTCGAACTGCAGCCCTTGCTGTATTTGACAGTAACCCAAGCGGTGTACAAATTCTTGTTGAACCTTGTGTATGGTTTCTTGCGTAATATTGTTTATTTCTGTTCGAATTTTCTCTTGTACATCTGCAATATTTGCTGGTTTCGTTTTATAAATAACATTCTTCAGATGGCCCCACAGAAAATAATCCAAAGGATTTAAATCTGGTGACCTCGCTGGCCATTCAGTGGGTCCACGTCTACCAATCCACCTGTTCGGAAAAATTTCATCTAGGTACCTTCTAACATCTACAGCATAATGTGGAGGTGCACCATCCTGTTGAAACCATAAACTTTTATCAAAACCTCCAGGATTACGTCTGCTGGGAAACAAATTACGTAAAGTAGGTACGAGATACCCCCTTAAAAACTCAAGGTACGTTGCCCCGTTTAAATTACCTTCGAAAAAGTAGGGTCCGATGATTCGATTTCGTACAATTCCAGCCCATACATTTACCTTTTGAGGGTATTGTGTATGATGCTCACGCATCCAGTAGGGGTTTTCTTTTGCCCAGTATCTACAATTCTGGCGGTTAACCTCACCATTTAACATGAAAGTGGACTCATCAGAAAAAATAATGTTTTGTATCAAGAGAGGGTCTCGGTGACATTTATCCATCATTTCTTCGCAAAATTGGAGTCTTCTATCGGGATCATCTTCGTTTAATTCTTGCACAAGTTTGATTTTATAAGGATGCCATTTTTCAAGCTTCAATAGTTTGTGTACCGTTGTTTTGCTAACACCGATATAGCGACTAATTTTACGAACAGAAGTGTGCGCCTCTTCTTCAAAACTCAGTAAAACATCTAATGCTGTATCAGCATTTGCAGGGGGACGACCTGATTTGCGTACATTTTCAACATAACCAATTTCTCGAAATTTCGTTTCAATCTTACTGACTGTCGAACTCGTTATAGGTATTTCTGGATATTTATCATTAAACAAATTGCACACTTCCATCTGAGTTCGCGATCTGTCTCCATACCCAATCATCATAAGTATTTCAATTCTTTGTTTTACACTTAACTCCATTTCTACTTCCAATTAAATCTAAGCAATCATTCGAATATTCACGAATACCAAAAATATTGTAGTACTAAACTGTCACTGAACATCAATAAATTACTAAACAAATAATGACATTTCCCAAAAAGTAGACGACTATGTTATTTAAAAATAGATAAGAAATATTTATTGTCATATTCTGTCTGCTAGACCACAAGTACCAAACATGTTTGGAAACAGCTCATTTTTATTACTCTAAACATGTAGCAAACTACGGGGTGTTACATTTAAACCAATTGCCGCTAGACAATAAGTATTTTTGATAATATTGTTAATTTACCTAATAAAGAATGTTACGCGTTACTTTATGAGCACACACAAAACTATTGTATTTTTGTCCACCCTGTACCAATTGGAATCAACATGTTATACATTTTTGGAATCAGCTCAGCTAGAGTAATCCGAAAATTCAGACAAAATGGGGGTGTTCCATTCAAAAAAAATGACGGTGACGTCATTACTCGAACGTAATCCACCCTGTATATTAGATTATTATTTTAAAATACGGTAAATTAACATCAAAAATCGACGTGTTTCAGGATTATTTCTTAAAATGACCTGTTTACCTAAAAATGAATTTGTTCCATACTTTACGGACACACTGTATATGCACACACTATAGCTGCGTCTCATTACGGTGTCGCGAGTCCAGCGATTTTCTCTCACCTAAAATATGCCTACCGCGCCATAAGAAGTTTTCACTTCAAAAAACACTTTTCATTGGTATTTCATGTTTGCTCCCATACACATCCTCCAATCGAAAAAACATAATACGTATTTTAGTGTTAGTCAAAAGGCACTGATAGATATTTCACTGAGAACATCGACCTCTGATGAATCCAGGATTTATAACACCTCGCCCAAGAATCTAGGTTGACATTGTATGTAACAACCAGTGATGCATCATTAACTGATGACTTCGTGTTATCGTCGAATGTAAGCAAGCTCGTAACAAGGGTAGGTAGTCATGTCACCAATAGGTCATTTCGGCATAGTGCGATGTTTGCGGTCAGCGTTTGTGCCGGCAAAGGAAATATTTCTGGGACGCTGTACTCGATCGACCACGTAACAAATCGTAATTTAATCCGATAGGAGATTGCAACTGGACATTGCGTCGTGCTGAAGTATATGTGAACCTATGTGAAAAACGTTTTAATTATCCAGTTTTTGGAACTTTCCACCTAATAAAAAACCCGATTGCGCGGTCAGTCGGAAAGGTAGATTTCAGAATTTAGTTATTGATTCTGAAAAAGCCATCATTCAAGCTAACGAATCATGTGTCATAAGAAATGAGACTTTTATTCACTGGGAAAAATATAAACGGCATTTCTATTTTTCTATATACCTCAAACTCTACAATAGTTGGAAAAGAGTTGAAATTTCTCTGAACGCTTTTAATATTTTCTGACTCAAATAAAAAAATCAGAAATTATATTTTTGTATAAACTTCGAAGTTTTCAATAAAAAGTTGGTGGAGGATTCAAATCTCTCTAAATTCTATAGGTGTCCAAGTAATCTGACTCAAATCAAAAGAAAGAACTATAACCAGCAAACAAGGATATAGACAGTACTTACTTGAGTTTCAATCCTAATTTCACTTAGAAAAACAATATATGATTTTTAACTTTGAAATCCCAAAATGTCAAAATACAATTATATTCTGTGTGTCGGCGGAAGGAAAACTCGAGTAGTATCTGACTGACACGAGCGAATAAACTTCAAACGAAAGGAGCATACCAGGTGAACAAAAATTATTAATTCTCATGAATGATCATTTACAGCAGTTTTTTATTTGTAAGGAAGAATGAAAGTTGTAAAAGCTTCATCAGAAGACCTATAGTTTGCCAATATTGGTATGATAATATATAGAAATTGAAGAACTATTCAGGCAGGATTTTTTGTTTGAATGTATCCCCCAAAAAGCCAGTTCTATGAACCAAAATGAAGATTTTCATACCGATAGAACTGATTTTTATATTTTTTTTTCTAGCTTTGTGATTAACCGGTTATAACTTGTTGCATGTATCCTGATACAATTTGTTATTCGCACACTTTATTCCTTCAACCTTATACCGAACAAGAATTATACAGTATGTCGAATAGAAGATTGAAAACCAAAAAGTCTTCTGGTCCAGACGAGTTCCCGTTATTTCTACTGAAGAAAATGCTTCATACAATAATATACCCTATAATAATTCTAATTAACCTCTTCCTTTCTGAAGGTCATTTGCCTAAGATTATAGAAAAGGCAAGGTTTCTCCGATACACAAAAAAGATAACCCCAAGTTAATGAACAATTATAGGCCAGTAACTGTCCCAGACTCATTTTCCCAGATATTTGACTCATGAACTTCATTGATGGAAATGATATCTTGAGTAAGAACCAACATGGTTTCCGAAAGATGAAATCAACCACTACCGCTTTAATATCATTGTTCAATTCAATTATTGACTCTATCGAGGCGGGCGAATGCCCTGCTGTAATTTTTGTGATTTAAGTAAGGCATTCGATTGCGTCAATCACACTAAACTCCTATCATCTCTGGAGAACTATGGTGTTAGAGGGGTTTCTTCAAATTGGATCAGTTATTTTCTGAAAAATCGGGAACAATATGTTTCCTTGCAGTATCGAAATAACGATGAAATAAATAAAATAGACTCACAGTCAGTTCCCATCAATATGGGTGGTCTTCAAGGGTCTATTTTGGGATCAATTTTATTCATATTATACGTCAATCAAATTGAGACTGTACTCGGAGAAATGGACTATACTGCATATGCAGATGACTTTTCTTTGATTGTGTCTGCTGCTGGTTCTGTTTCTATGGATGACAAATGTAGCAACTCAATTGCACTTGCATCTGATTATTTCAACAAAAACGATCTTTTCTTCAATATTGACAAGACCCAAATTCTTCTATTTCACCATCGCCAGAATATCATTTCCCGACTTCGATTTGATTACAATAAACATATCATGCAGAGCAGCTATGACCCTATTAAACTTTTAGGTATTTATTTTGATGCATTTCTGGACTGGAAAGCTCACTGTAAACAGTAAGTCTCAAAATTAAATCATTTGATCTACTTGTTCGTGAATTAACGTTTTGTGCTGGAAATAAATCAATTATTTTCCGATGTATAGCCTGGGTATCTAAGATATTCTCATGTAAAGAAATTTTTCTTCAATCACATTCTGCCATTGCCTTGCGCTCTTATATTCGAAACATGTGTATATGTATTCCAAAATAAACATAATTGTCCACTGAATAGTAATATCCATAATGTCTACACAAGAAGTAGATTTTTTGATTTGTTGAAAATATGAACAGGATTGATTTGTTGAAAATATAAACAGGATGTTCATAAAATCAGATGTGGAATCATCTGCGACTGAAAGATAAACCTTAGTCACTATCTTCCATCGTCGACAAAAATGTATTGAAGACCTAGTGAATGCAATGTCTCTCCTGCGTCAATGTTACGAATGATTTCTGGTGAGTACTCTCTTTTGGAAAACATTCTTCTTTGCCTCATTCATCTTTATGAGTTCTTAATTAAGACTGGAATAAAAAATCAAATAACTATCTGAATGAAAATGCAAATTTTAAATTTCAGATTTCTTCTTTTGAGTTAGGGCCTTTCCAGAATATCTATCAGATGTAGTTCAATGTCCAGCGAGGCTTTAGCCGGGGAAGTATTTGTTTTCTGTTAGACATTCACAAAAAATAACTGCATTTCAATCGTGGATTTTTCAATTCACAGAAAAATCTTTCTATCAATATTCAATTGAGAATGTTACCCTTTTCAACATGAACAGGATGTTCATAAAATCAGATGTGGAATCATCTGCGACTGTAGTTCAATGTCCAGCATGGCTTTAGCCGGGAAAGTAGTTGTTTTCTGTTGGACATTCACAAAAAATAACTTCATTTTTATCGTGGCTTTTTCAATTCACAGAAAAATCTTTTTATCGATATCCAATTGATAATGTTCCCCTTTTCAAGTAGATTTTTATTCCATATTCCTTACGCAAGATTCAAAGTAACTTCAGTTTCCAATTCCAAAACTCACTTCATATGTTCAAAAACACTAGTAATATTTTTATTTTCAAAAGTAGACTAAGAACTTTTTTACATGAGAATTGCTTCTATAGTGTCGCTGAATTTCTCTCTCGATGAGTCTTTGACTCAATCAAATCAATTTGACTATTCCTATATAATTTTGTATATGATCTGAAAGGAAAATAAATTATTATTATTCCACCATGTAAATCTGCTCAACCATTACAAATTCAATCCTATATATAAAGTAGAACAATCATAATATGTTTCGAATGCCAAGAACTTGGATCACATTTCCAAATTATTATTTTATTTCAGTTTGTTGCTGTCTGAGCCTGATTAATTTATATACAAGAGACAATGTTTATTCAGTTTGTGATATATTATAATGTTACTGTTATTTAGAATACGTTTTTCGAGAACAATGTAAGTGAAAGTTTAATTTTTTATCATTTTGTGAATTTGTGATGATGTACAAAGGAATAAATAACCTGATGGTACTGTGATTTGTATATACGATCATATTAGAGTTTTTTATCATTTTATTCTATTATTATTGATATTGAAACTGAGAGGTTGATTTCTAGAATCTATAACAAAATACGAAACAAAAATTAGGTCTTGAACCAATAATTTAATTTTGATGTTTATTTAAATAAATGAGTTCTTATAAGAAACGTGAGTTTTTTTGTACTTATGTAGCATGTTGGTTATGAAAAAGTAGAATTGTAGCCGAGTCAACTTCGCCTATTCTCAACTCCAAAAACAATATTATTACGAATAATGCCTCTTAAAATCGTAAATAGCTATATACCGAATATGCTCAACTAATGAAGTAGGTATATTGCATACCGCATAATGAATACTTTTGGTAATGAAATAATATTCCTTATAATCTACCTGATCTTATATCATCGCTATTGTTTTCTGCGAACTCAGAAACAAGCAAATATAAAATTTCCAGAAAATAGTTTTGGAGTCCCTAAAACTAGTACTTCCAAATGACACCACTCTTGTCATTCTACAAAGTAATTTTCTATCAAACCTTTACCCTTCATATTTTCAAGATCAACTACTAACAAAGATGGGGGTCAGAAAGCATACCGAACAGTCATTGATATTTAAGCTTAGTTAGTTTGCAACATATAACAAAGATTAAGAGGTTGTCCTCCAGATTTCCCCAAGCATGAATCAGAGAAATCCGAAAAAATTGCTGTTGGTAATACTGATATATGAGATATTTTTTTCTCTATGAAAAAATCAACGAAACACTCGAAAGATCAATCAACGTAAATATAGTTACATTTAAACATCCATAGTATAGCTGTCTACTTTGCATTGATAGTTAACAATTATTCTGTGAGACTCGGCTCGTACTTGAGCTCCATTTGTGAATACAATAGGCTCCAAAAAATAAAAGAATTGATTGATTTGGATTTGAATTATTCATTACCTTTTGATTGTGGAAAACAATTGGGTGATGATTTCCAACATTGTTTTTATGCTTGATTCGGGAAAGCAGTGAGTCCGATCCACATGGTGACTATTCAAAATGTCCCGCGAGTATTAAACCTTGCCTGAACCTGAAACAAAAGAACATAATATTTTATTGTTCACCTTCTTTGTCAGAGAAACAGTGCGGATAAATTCATATGATAAATATTGAAAAGAAGTGATTGGTCCACATATATTGTTGAGAGATAAAGATCCTAAGTAAATATATTGACTTTGAGATTTTCTGAACATTTAAAACAAACCAAAACAACAATTATATTCATCACAATTTCATGCTAGTAAAAAATGTCTCTTTGTCGAAGCATTGAAGAGAATCATTTTTCAAAGTGTCATGAACTGAAATGTCTACTGTTTTATATTTAAACCAATCAACGGACACAAATCAGCTGACACCAAACTCATTTAGACCTGTAATTGTAATAATGTGTGCCACACAAATAAAACTTTCTCAAGTATTATGTGTTTGTTCGTCATTGTTTTTCAAAATAGTGATTCACTTCCATTTGTTAATAACCTTAGCCCCAAAAAAATTCCCGAAGAAGACTGCGGTCACAGTCAAAACGTTTGACATGTAATAAAATCATCACTTTAAAAAAAATCATAATTTCTGATACGAACAAATCCCCAAGAAACAAGATAGCTAATTAGGTTGGGACATTACATTTTTCTATTGCATATTTGAAATCTACGCATACGACTTCATCATTAATAAAAATGTTCTACGTTTCTCAAACATTTTTTGAGAATGCTACAGCGTTTTGAAATCGCCAAGTTTCAAAACGCCTCCATAACCTTGGAGCTGACACCAAACTCATTTAGACTTGTAATTGTAATAATGTGTGCCACACAAACAAAACTTTCTCGCGTATTATATGTGTTTGTTCTCCATTGTTTTTCTAAATAGTGATTCAGTTCCATTTGTTAATAACCTCAGCCCCAAAAAAATTCTCGAAGAAGACTGCAGTCACAGTCAAAACGATGGACATGTAATAAAATCATCACTTTAAAAAAGGTCATAATTTCTTATACGAACAAATCCCCAAGAAACGAGAAACCTAATTAGGTCGGGACATTACATTTTTCTATTGCATATTTGAAATCTACGCATACGACTTCATTATCAATAAAAAATTCCTACGTTTCTCAAACATTTTTTGAGTATGCTACAGCGTTCTGAAATCGCCGAGTTTCGAAACGCCTCCATAACCTTGGAGAGAGAGCGTGACGTCACAATACTGTTAGGCTCGTTGATCCTCTCGTCTGCAGTAGGCAGCGAGCACGTGTTGCTGCCGCTAATATTGTAAAGTGTTCATTCGTCGTTATCAATATTCATTCTGCAAATGCCTACGCCAAAAATGAGTTACCGTTGGTGTTATGTACCTGGTTGTAATAATTCAACAAGAAAAAAACTGCAAAAATTTTTTTTTCGTGCATTTCGAAGAAAAAAGGAAAAAAAGTGGTTTTGTGTTGCTCGTCGCAAGTACATACCAACAAAAACATAATTGTTTTGCTGCGAGGATCATTTCACTGTGAAGGATGATATGGAAATCTTCATACGGTATTAATTACAGTATTAATTGAAAAAGACGTTCTGCCCCACATTTTCAATGAGCATTCACAATGAGGCTGTAACTCGACCATATCGCAACTCATGCCACAATGAAGAGTCGTTTTGAGACCTACTCGAAAGTTCTGCTTATTCGCACAATTTTTGTTTCAAAACAGTGCTCGCGAAAATAATAAATTCATCAGCGGAAGTTTGATTCGTTTTTTTCTCATTCTATTACGATTTGATGAATAGACAAACGCATGATTTCAAGCTCTTTAATATTATAATTATGTCGAGTAAACTGCACGTCAATTTGTTTTTCCTGAGCTGTCACTAAAAATTCGCGTAAAAAGTTTTTTTCGCATCGCTTGTGTATGGCGCAGGAACAACAGCAGAACTTTCGAATTCAAATACTTTAATGACTTTTTTTGTTGTTCCTACTATAGACAAAACGGTTTTTTTCAATAGCACAGTACTTCAGTAATAACAGGTTCTTCGCCCCGGCGATATAACCTCATTAAAAAAGCTATGGCATGTTTACAACCCCTGAAAACAAAAAAGGGATGCTGCTTAAAAAATGTTACAAAAATCACTAACAAGTCCTATGAATTTTCAGGTGGTTTTCGACAGCGTATAAGAAGAGTAGTGCAATAAATTTCTAGTTGTAAGTTCCCAAAATTACGTGAATAAATAAATAGGAATGTACTACACTTTACGAATATTGGTAATAACTCAATTTTTGATGAATTTTTGCATAGTTCCATCACAAACGGCAGGGATTCTCCCAATAAAAAGATCTATTAAAGATCCTGATTCTCTTGATTTTAATAATATTATTATACCATTAGTATCGATTCGTCTTATATTTTTACCTTTCGCAGCTGCACAATCCAAACAGAAATTGTTTTGAATGACATCTTTATCGCCTGTTATTTCCACACGATGCATGTAGCCGGCCCCAATATTATCGTGACGTCACGCTACCGAAATTTCACTAGGAGCGGACGGAGAATTTACCGACTTTCAAAGTCATTTTCAACGAAAAATTGATTGCGAAAATAGTTTTTTTTTCAACAGTATTATTGCTTTTAGTGATCAATCTCTGTAATAAAACCTGATTTAATACTCTTGATTCAAGGAAATCACACATACACACAAAAAAAATATTTGGAAAAATTATCAGAATTGATGCAGTTATTTACATATTTGTAAAAAATATTTTGTTGTAACTTAATGTAATTAATGACTCCTTCCTCAACTTCTGATTTCAAAGACTTTTTTGTCACATCGAGATGAAGGTGAGACCTAAATGATGTCATTGATGAATAAAATCATAATATAATGGACCCAGAAAAGTTGAATGAGGGTAATGAAAACAACGATAATATGTTCTCAATGGAAAAATAAAAAATTCTGGAAATCAAAATTACTGTTGAAATAAAATTTCTAATAAAAAACCTTTTGAAAGACAATCTTTCATGTAAGCCGTGTACTGAAACTAAAATAAGTTTTAGTCATCGCTGACAATGATTTAATTATTTTTTGTTGAATTATTTGGTTTCAAAAAGCTTGTCGCGCGAAGTGTTCATCAGAAAAAATATAACTCCGCCACGTTTCAAGTTGTATTGCAAAATTTCCACTATATAGTAGTAATCAATATGTTCTTCATGTGTGAAAAACTCAGGCGCTGTCGGATCATTAGTTTTGGCCTAATTGCAGTCTGGATTTTTCAATGCTTTTTATTGCAGCAGATCTAGATGCGTCACAGATGGTTCGATTCCAATTTTCCAAACACATTTCGGGAGGAGAAGTGAAGTACTACAAAATCTATACCTATTCTCAAAATGGACAAGTGCGTGAAAGCGGTTGAGTAGTGGGGGCAGACACGGGGAAGAGTAGCAAAACGCAACGCAAAACGAGAATAGTCATTTCGTAGTACTATACTTCAACTCTCAGAATCTTTTAGAAATATTGAAATCGACCACCTATAACGCTTCCAGGTCTGCTGCAATGAAGTGCACCAAAAAAATCATATTGCAATCATGCCAAACGCAGAATTCTTCCAAGTTTTTCTCCGTTACTAATAATCCGATCGAGTTCTGCTAGCAATCATTTTATTTGCATTTTGATTCTCTACAATTCGTATCAAGATTGCTTTATCAGTTTTCAAGTAACAAGTCAAAAACGATAAAAAATTGAAAAAAAATGCTTTAAAATGTTTATAACAAATTAAGCAGTTGGGAATAGGAAACATAACAGGATATAACTACGGATGATGGCACAGTCGGTTTCCTGGTAGTATTTTTCCACGAAAAATTCTCTGTTGATTGGTCTAATAGTAGAGAACTGCGTGCTTGTCAAATCTTTGTTTTCAGATGGTTCAACTCAAAACCTGTCAATACAAATTGGGTAATTACCATGATACATTCAATATACATTGTTTTTGTAGTTCCATGAAATATAGAGGCGTTCTTATGAGTAATCTTTGAAACAATTTTGTGATGGTAGAAGGCCTCTACACGAGGAATATTCTGGTGTATAAAAGGATCATAATCCCCCTACATGTTTGACCATTCAATCGGAACTCACACATCTGGAACTGACGAGTTATCTCCCAATTTCTTTACAAAATTGCACAACAACGCGAAAAGGATGAATATGAAAGTTGGTTCTGAAGGGGTAGCGAAGACGTCAAAAACTTTGTATGGTTGTTACGCTTTGAAGGAGCAAATGGCGGAGCTCGTTAGTTTCTTATCTTTTAATTTCCGTTTTAATATTAGCAAAGTTTGCCAGAACATAAATGTAACTTCGCTGAAAACTAATTTAAATTTTGGTGTGGGGAAGTTTGAAAGTTTTACATGAGTTTTACTTATTCATTAACCGTATGAAAGATGGAATGTTGTTTGAACTTGGAAGATCAATATTCTTCAACCCCCATTCCATAATGGAGAAATGGAATATTTCAATGAGAGTAAAGCTCTATTCGATTTTGTTGTATGAAGAAGTCTCTTAGATAAACATCTCATGTTCCTCTATTATTATTCCCGCAGAATGGATATTTTGTTATACGTAAACGAAATGAATAATGTAACTATGATACATTTTTTGTCATCTATGCAGATGACACATCTTTGAAAGAATTCTTATTTACAAATGCGATAAGGCGTTGAAGACTATATCCAGCGGGTGTGGATCAAATAACCATTTTTTACTGAAATAACTCAAATAATTTGCTTCCACACTTGACAAAACATGTTTTCTAATGAAGATAATTCACTAATACAAAATACGGAGAGAGTGACATCCCTTGGAACGTTAAAAGGCGCGAATTGAAAAATAAAATGAAAATCGGGTCGATGTTTTGAATTTTAATAAATTCGTCTCCAAGACTCTGTAACAATGAGTACCCATACATAGATTGAAAATGTTTAAAAGTTAAAATGATAAGAAATAGCTTTTCCGAATTGGATGCAATCCAAGTTTTTACAAAAATGGTAAATTTCCAAAAAATAATAAAAACATTGCTTCCACATGAAGCATAGAGACAAAACCAATACTGGGATGAAATTCTGAAAACTATCTGTACAACCATTTTGTTTAAAATTTTGAATTGATGCGGCTGATAGTTGATGAACATCCATATTAAAGCAAACAAAAGACACTCAATGATTTTCAATAAACTGGGTTTAGTATTTAACACATATCGAGTTTTCAAAACAAAAAAATAAATTCGATTCATTCTACAGAAACCATAGATAAACTCAAAACAATTTTCAAAATTCTGAAAATGTTTCGGGACAAAAGTTTTTCGGTAGATTCGTTAACCTATTCAAAACAGATTTCACGTCACACGAAGAAAGACTGATTGCAGAAGGTTTCAACTACTTATAACTTGAAACCAGAAATCAACGGACAGAAATTAGAAATTCTAGGAATTGAAGCAAAAATGGCGTTAATAGTTTCTTCTTTGGCAAATATATTGAAATCGTAACTTTCGAAATCTCAAATAGAACACAATAAAGAAACATCAAGTAGGAAAGGAAAAAAGAGAAAGTATATTAGTGACATAATATACAAAGGAAAAACGGTGAAGACGATCTCGTACAGAGAACTTCAGATTTCTAGAATTGAGATATATGAGTAAATCTCAACAACTATTCCACATTATTTCACCAAAAAAAAAAAAAAAAAAAATACTGGAATCAGTTAATTGTATTCTGGATGAAAAAGAAAAAGTCGGAAGCACTATAATGAATCCACAAACGCCTAGACTTCAGCCACTAATTATTCCATAAAAAAAATCACCTTATTCGTCCAGTCGTATCTTTCATTACAGTACCGTCAAATGAATTTTCTGTAAAACTAATCGACTTGATCAGGAGATATTGTAATTTTGTTTCAAAATTTAGCTTGCAAAATAATAATGGAATAATTGATAAAATCAAGAATATACGACTTCCAGGCAACTCCAAACTTATCTCCTTTGATGCTCAATATTTATTTCCGAGTTTTCCACTAGAAAAAACTATCATATCAGTGTAGAGAATCTGTGTGGTACGAATAATGTTAATCCGATTATCAAATAAGAGATAATAGAATTGCTTGCAGTTTGTTCAACCCAAAATTATGTTCAATTTAACAATAATTTATATTCTTCTGATAAAGGACTGGATACTCCCTTGAATCCTTCAATAATCGAAATATTCATGGACAACTTGGAAGAAACAATTTACAATAATCCTTTTATCAAAAATTTCTTATACTGGAAGACAGTTAGAAATGTTCTTCGACTTTATCAATGCAATTCACCCTTTAATTTAATTCACAAATGGAATGTAAACAGATAATTTTATGAACTTTCTGGACCTGACTATAACAAAAATTAGTAATAAACAAATTTTTCGAATTTACAGACATCACAGTACCTCAACACATTGCAAAAAAGTATTGAATATAATTAAACAAATTACAATTAATAACGGTTATGATTCGAACTTGATGGAAAATATTCTTCCAAGAAAACTAATAAAAATGCTTCACGAGAACTGTTTCCTACTCAAAACAAAAAACATAATTTTAAAGCTATTACATATTTCGGCCATACTACCAAAAGAAGTCCATTTTCTTATGTAAAACAGCATCAATATCGCAAAACAATTTAGGTAAATTTATTAAGAACAATAAAGATAAAACTGAGAAATCTGAAATTATGGCACTTGTGCAAGTTTTTACCTATGCCAAACAAAGAGAAATTTCAAAAAGCGATTATCAGAACATAGAAACTGTTTCGTCAATGGTAAATTCAACTTCTGCTACTCACATGTTGAATGAAAATATTACATATAGGAAAGAAAGGCGGTACGCTTGACCACCTAGGTGGTTTGGAGATAAATGCGAATAATCAACATATTTGCTCGACCAGATCAACTCAAATAATGGTTCTTTGTTAAATTTATTTTACTGAAGATTGAACAGGTAATTGATATAATCTCCGTTTTATGAATTACCTATTGGATTATCCTTGATAACCCTAATTAGATTCATATACCTACCACTGGAAGCTATTGTATAGCAGAACATATGTCGTGCCCAGTTTGGTGAAAATCATTCATAGACTTTTGTTTGCTTATATATTGTTTCAATTTCAATGGAGGAAAAATATACATAGAAGAGTGGTGGTCAAGAAGGTTAATGATAACAATTCATTCAGTAGTCTGACTTATCGAGTCGAAATAGGCAATGTTCATTCCTTCCCAAGCAGCATTATAGTGACGGAAACTGATACTGCAACTTCGACTCGGTGGTTATCACGTTATCACCACTAAATCTACCACTATACAGTAAAAATAACTAAAATGTTATATGTGTATGGTTGTAGTCACGTAATTCCCATCTATAGTAGCCACTCCACAGTTCTATAACTTATCAGTGTCATTTGAGGTGTCTGAAACATTATGGCCACTGACTGAATCACTTAAAAGGTTTTCAAACTTAAACGAGGAGAATAACCGTTGCGGTAACCATCATGTACCACTTGAATATCACTTAGAAGTCACAGTCACTTTCAAGAGAGTAGAATAGTTTCGGTGACGTTTTGGTAACTTCCATAAAACCTTCAATGTTGCAGGCACTTGATTGTGATATGTGGTGATGGTTGCCACGTTCTTGCTATCTCCATAAGTGATTACTATAACCTTCAAAATTCACCATTTCGCGCGATGACCAAAGCTAACCCGAGTTTTCTCAAATTATTTCATTGTGGCTTACAGAAAGTTTGTTTAACCTGTTACGTGAAACATGAATGATTCTATTCAATATGAAATGGGTTATGCGTTTTCAATAGACAATTTTCCTTGATTTTAAAGTGACCGTGGATTGGTCCGTGCGATGACGAAAACTAACCTAACTTTTCTGAAATTATTTTATTGTGGCTTACAAAAAGTTCGTTTTACCTATTACGTAAAACGAGAATGATATCCATTCGAAATACAATGGGTTATGTGTTTTCAATGGAAATTTTTTCTTGATTTTGTAAAAGAGGTCAATTTAAATAGATCGGATCTCTGACTTGTGCTCCTGCTTAGTATTCATACTTTAATTGTTAATTCTGTTTGCATAAATGCCATCATTTTCATTACTTGTTGATTGATAATTGTTACTTGATAATTGTTGATTGGAGTTGCATAAATCCACTATACTTGCTACATGTCCTTTTTTAACAATTAATGAACATGTACCCACAATTTCGAGGTTTAAACTTCGAAGTGGCAGGTTATAATAGCACGACATGTTCGCTCCTTTCAAGGGTTCAAGAACTATTGTAATTTTAAGGTTATAACTTTGAAGTGGTGAGTCATGGGCCTGCGACGTGAGTGCCACTTCACAGTGGTGGAAAAGTTAATAATTTAGTTCCACTGGGCCCTCCATGATGGGATGAGCTTTAGAGTGGTATATTCACACTTTCTGCCACTTTAAAGTTATATTCTCCAAAAGGCGCCATATTTACAGGAATATGCTGGGTCGCCATTATTAGAGAAATGATCGAAATATTCAATGAAGAATTATTTGTCATCAGCACTGCATCAATCGTGGTGATTTGTTACGTAAATATTTGTTTCAACTAACCAAGATTGATAAAACAACGTTTGAGGGATTTAAGTACATAATTTCAGAGGCGTGTTATTCCAAAAATGTATAATGTTTTCTTCAAATAAAGTGTATTCAGATGGCGTGTGCTCACAATCAAGCTACAACACCCCTATTTCACAAAAAACTTTCAATCGTTTTAATTTTTAATCCCGATCAGAAGTATCCAAATTCAATTTACTCACTTAAGCGTTTGTATGTTTATATGCTATATATTTTTAAAGTTGATCGAGTGTTAGAAATGAATCAGGCAAAATGAAAGAGTGGGGAACATTTATCAAAAAACTGTGTTGCTGAACAGAGATCGAGCTACATATTATTTACACGAACGCAATCAGTTGTTTAACGTGTCTAATGTCGGCCACTACATATCCACGTTTTTGCCAGGTGACCACAACGTGGTTGGAATGTGGCTATCTGAGATCCAGGAACGTAGATCGGAATGTAGCAGCCACCAAAAAAGTGTTCTCCATTTTGGTAGCCGCCGCGTGATAGAACCGTGTATATTACGTGGCGAAGGTTTTGACCAAACACTTCAAAGTTTTCTAGAGTCGTGGCCGCTACGTTCTGTCCACTTAAAATGCTACTTGGGTTCTACCTCAAGCAGCATCATAGTGACGGGAACTGTTACTGCAACTTCGACTCGGTGGTTATTACGTAATCACCACTAAATCTACCACTAAATGTTAGAATGTTAATGTCAATTGAGGTGTCTGAAACATTATGGCCATTAAGCAGATTGACCTTAAATAAAAGGTTTTCAAGCTTGAAAGTGGAAAATAACCGTTGCGGTAACCATCCTGTAACTCTTTAATATCACTTAGACTTAGGAGTCACAATCACTTTCAATAGAATATGATAGTTTCGGTGACGTTTCACCAAACCTTCAATGTGACAGGCACATGATTGTGATATGTGGAGATGGTTCCCACGTTTTTGCTATCTCCATTAGTAATTGCCACAATTCGCATTTAATAAAATTCACTACAGTAACTTCAAAATTCACCATCAAATGACCGTGGATTGGTCCGCGCGATAACGAAAATTAACCTAACTTTTCCCAAATCATTTTATTGTGGCTTTCAAAAAGTTTGTTTCACCTGTTACGTGGATGATATTCAGTCAGAATTAAATGGGTTATGCTTAATATTCATACCTCAATTGTTAATTCAGTTTGGATAAATGCCATCATTTTCATTACTTGTTGATTGATAATTGTTACTTGATACTTTATACTTGATAATTGTTCATTGGAGCTGCATAAGCTACCATACTTGCCGAATGTCCTTTCTTAACAATTAATGGACTCGAGGTTATAACTTTGAAGTAGCAGGTTATAATAGCCGCGTCGTGATCCTCACTCCCGAAGGTATAAGACCTATTGTAATTTTTAGGTTATAACTTTGAAGTGGTGAGTCATGAGCCTGCGACGAGGGCGCTACTTTTCAGTGGTGGAAAAAATAATGATTTAATACCACTGGCCACTTCATGATGAGAGGAACTTCGGAGTGGTATATTTTCAGTTTCTGTCACTTTCAAATTATATTCTCCAAAAGTCGCCATATTTGCAAGTATATGCTGGGTCCCCATTATTAGAGAAATGAATGAAATATGCAATAAAGATTTATTTGTCGTCAGTACTGCATCAAACATACTAATGTATTACGTAAGTATTGGTTTCAACTAACCAAGATTGATACAAAATATTTGTGGGATTTAAATACATAATTTCAGAAGCGAGTTATTTCCAAAATTATGATGTTTTCCTCAAATGAAGACCATTCGGATGGCGCATGCTCAAAATCGAGCTACTACATCCATATTTCACAGTAAACTTTCGATCGTTTTAATTTCATACCGATCAGAAGAATCCAAATTAAATATACTTACTAACGTGTTTGTATGTTATTTATTTTTATACTTATAGTCGATCGAGTGTTGTTGAAATGAATCAGGCAAAATGAAAGAATGAGGGACATTTATTATAAAAATATGTTGCAGGACATATTACATATCAATTGAACAATACTGCCGTCATAAGCACAAAGGGCTCAAGTGCAAAATTCGTCAATTTTGAGATATTGATCTTAGTATTCCATCCACATGCTCCTCTAACATTGCTAATGGTTTTTGGAACTATCTACATACTTCAGAAACAGAAAATAGGGTTTTAAATAAAGGCTTAAATGCACTTCATGTGTCATTTACTAGGGAAGAACGGCTCATCTCTCAAAACTAAGACATATTAGGCTCATTTATTCGAGAAGTATGTAGATGTGCCTTTTATATTCTAGTATTCTACAGTTACGCCCCTATGTCCTTAGTATCTCACACATCTGATTTATCATAAACAAGAATGAACATGCAGATTCATTTTCGATAGTAGTTTAAGTTGAACAGCTACTCAAGTATCAAGTATATGCTGTGTAAAGAGTATAATACGTTTAATTTAAGATCCAGGTGAGTTTGAATAATTCATTTTTCTGTTAGTTAATCATCACATGTAAATAATATGCTATGTAACTTCGGATATTCGCTATTCAGAGCGAATAATTTTTAACGATCCTAACATAAATAATGTTTCCACTTCGAGGTATATCAGTAAAATATTTTCTTGATTTCAAGATTTCCCTAGAATGATTTGAGATCTAGAATATATATTCTTTCATGCGTGAAAATATGTTCTTACATGCGCAAAAAATGGGTGTCCTTTTTAATAGACAGTTGGGATTGCTTTCGATTAAACCGAAAAATATGAAATGAATGCTTTTTTCATAAAAATAAGCATTTCCGTATATCTAGGAAATTAAAAAATATTTTCGAAAGTTCCAACATCACAGGCCATTTTTTGTTCTGTGTAAGTATAATAATAGGCTCGATGAATGTCGAATGTCGAACATAAATTTCACGAATGGGTCAACTTTTCTATCATATCTTTATTTTTCATATTATATGTGGATAAAAATGAATTCATCAAGAGGAAAAATTATTGCCGCAATGGTAGGGGGCGATTCCAAAAATCCTGCTGCGAAATTTGGCTACTTGAATTCCTCAAGGGGAAAAATCATCGTTGAAATGGCACGCAACGAACTTAAAGAACCTACTTCAAAATCTGACGCCTCAGTAGCTGAGGCAAACTGACTTTCCTGAATGCAATGCAGTTGAACTGAATGATTATAATAATGGTAGCAGTTCATCGGAGCCACAAATTATTACAAATCTTGAAACATTTCTGATATCCAGCATACCTCATTTCGCTGATTTATCTGAACAGAGAAATAATACTGATCTCCCAGAGCAACTCGTTACTGGTGAACATATTGTTCCAAAATCCCTACATCGACTGATTCAATTGGAAAGAGATGCTGTTACGAGTTTTTTGCGATTTATCAGTAAGAAAAAATGTTCGTCAGTTTCAAACAGCAATTTTCATTTTTCAGTGGGTCTTACGATCTCTATCGGAAAATATTGAAACAGGAAAATATTTCTTTCGTCAAGTTGGGACCCGAGGAATGTGAAGACTGCGAATATTTCCTTCTGCATAATGAGGACCATAAAAAGGACAATTTAGCACCGGACTGTGCGATCTGTCAACAATGGGATGAACACATAAAGAAAGCTGATGAATCTAGAACAAGATACAAATAATATGCTGGAAGGGAACCAGTTGCGGGAGAAATAGTATTTTCAGTTGACATAGAAAAAGTAATTATGCTGCCCAGATGTGACATGTTCAAAAATGTGATATTTTCACAGAGGATTATCGCATACAATGGAAGTTTCGTTCCAGTAGGTACGAAGCAGAAGGGTGGAATCAAGCCCGTGGCTGCTATTTGGCACGATGTCATGGCCGGACGAAAGAGATAAAATGTGATGAGCACATTGTATTGTTTTTCTCTTCACCATAGAGACGAGAAAAAAATTATTCTGTGGTTGGATAATTGTAAAGCACAAAATAAAAATTGGGCATTTTTTCATTTTTAGTTTTCATTGTTAATTGTGAAGCAGTTGCGACAGAACGTATCGAAATAAATTATTTCGAACCTGTGCACACATACATGTCTGCAGACTCATTTCATCACCAAGTAGAAATGAGTCTAAAAAGACACGGGAAAGTTTACGATTTCGCAGATTTCAAGAATGCTGTCCGGAATGCTAACTCTTCGCGTCTTGTTGTGCTGGAAATGACTCTGGAAATTTTTTTTGAATGGCAAGACTAATCTTCTATATAAATAATTAACAAAACCGTTCCACGGTCATATGTGAAAGATATTGTTCAGATAACGGTATCCAGAGGAGATAAGAATTTGGAATATAAGACTGATTTCAATTTACCAGCAATTTCTCTCAATTTCTTGAAGTGTTCTGTAATAAAAAATGGGTTCTCTATGCCAAAACCCCAAAACAAAGTGAATGGTACCAACACTGGAAAAAAAACTAGCCTCATAGCAAACATATCAAAAATAATACCAAAAACCGAATGTCATTTTGGGAAAACCTTCCTGTTCAAGATGATTGAAAGAAGTTTACCGATCTTATTCTGTTTAATTTTTTTTCTAAATGTTTTCCGATGTTTGATGATGTTTCATGATGTTTTTTAAGAAACAAATGTTTCATACTAACAAAGTCTATCATTGATTCTTATCATTGTGCACATAGGTATTTATTTGTTGAGCTGTTAGATTTACATATAACTAAGGCGAAAGGGCCTACCTGCGATTTGAAATAAATAAATCCAAAATATCATTATTTGGAATCTATTTCGAAAAATATACGAGAAATTAGGTAATATATGTTTTTTTTGCACCTCAATTCGAATAATTACTAGTTGCGGCAATGAAATATACGAAATGTTGTTTTGTGGAAATTGTCCTTGATGTGAGATGGGCCCTTTGTGCTTATAACGGCAGAATAGCAGTCAGTTGTTTAACGTGTCTAGTGTCGGCCACTACATATCCACGTTTTTGCCAGGTGATCACAACATAGTTGGAATGTGGCTGACATCCAGGAACGTAGTGGCTACAGAAAAACTGTTCCCAATTTTAGTAACCGCCGCGTGATAGTACCGTGTATATTACTTGGTAGTGGTTGTGGTCAAACACCTCAAAGTTTTCCAGAATCGTGGCCGCTACGTTCCGTCCACTACAATGTTAGTTGGGTTATCTCTCCTAGTATTGAGGGTGTCTTGGTGGAGGATTTGTATCATTTCGCTGAAAAGTCTTTTTGATAGAGAAAGTTTTCATCAAAGATGAATAGTTTTTTTAAATAAACCACTGTACACCAGTGGCGATGAAGCTGACGATTTTTTCGTAAAATACTAATAAGTGGGTTATTCAAATATTTTCATTCAAGATGAGCTGTTGTATAATCAACACCAAAGAGCAAACTCCGAATATTACGAACACATTCGATTCAAAAACTAAATTTATTAGAGAGAACATCACCATTAAACAGCGAAAGTTTGTTTCTGTTTTGAACTCTGCATGTGAAAGTTCTGAGATTCAAAAAGCTACATCAAACGACACTCCTTTACCAACATTAGTATGAAAATAAATATTACAATAGTAGCCATTTTTAAAGTACTTGATCGATTTGCCCTATCTCCAAAAACATAGTGTTTCTTCTGTAACAACTTTCATTCAATCCGTTTGAAAAATGTGTCCTCCAAAGATATATATGTGCGAAATGGTGCCGAATCTAACTACTAGAAATGTTTCTCGTAACGAGTACACCTCGTATAATACAGTCATTTACATTCTCTTGCCATTTATTCTCAACTGCCATATTAATTAGTAGTATACATTTCACAAAAGCGCCTTAAAACTTGAGAACCCTGTCTGGCAAACTGTGTTACGTTCTCTCATTATCCATTCTACGTTGTTTTTCTTTTCTTCAAACAAAACCTTCCTTATTTATCTCCTGAAGTTTGCACCCTCATTTCTAACTTCACCAAACCCGGGTTTAAAATCTCCCTCTTTACACTCCCGGCCAACGCTTCGAAACCAGCCCTTATTCTCCTCACCTAAAACGTTCACTTTGGCTTGGGTGATGTCTGAACCGAACACAAATATCCCTCTCTAGAAAACTCAACCCTCGTCCCTTAAGTATATGCCTTAGATATTTTATTTAAGATATTCGCCCTTTAACTGTTATAGTATAAGGGTGATATTTGTATGATTTTTGCGCCAAAATGGCGCAGTATTTAATGTAGGGAAAGTAATTCTAATTCGAGTTTCTCAATGTAGATTTCAGATTTTAGTTCTGTTTAAGTTCAAGGAGGATTTTATAGAGGTATAATTGCCTTCTAGCAGGGTCGGAATTAAATGAAGGAAAATGTTTTATTAGTTTGTGTAACCGGGGATTTCGTAACATGAGTAGAGGCTTCAAAGGTATACGGCGGATGGGGTACGTAATAGGAATTTGGAACGTGAATAAAAAGTTATATAACGTTATATTCGCTTTGAATTATTGGGCGAATCGATCTTGGCGATAATGGTAATAAATTCAGATTGGTGAATTGAATTGTATTCAAGGATAACTTCGGTATAAGTTACCCTTGAAAGTGTGGTGTATCTGGAGAGCTTTGAATGATGATGGACATTCAAAGTAGTTCCTTAGTATTAAAGCCTATATTTTTGGGAAAATACTATTGTTTACATTCTATTTTCGTTTTGATTGAATTCTACAAGGCCTTTTCACCACTCTATACGCGAAAATTTCGGGCACTTTTAGTGATATGGCTGGACAACATGGGTTATTACCCTTATTATCAGTGCAATTGGATGAAACATTAATTGATGATGCTTCATTAGTACATACAATAGTTGAAGCATATAATTTAATTTAACTACGACGATGGTTGAAATGTCATGCCCGCCCACAAGGTGAAACAAATCAGAACTTGTAGAAAGGATAGAATTACAATGACATTCATTTTGAATTTACATATCAATAATTAGAATAAATAAAGATGTATCTGAAAATACAAATTATCAATAGTAGAGCTAAACTGTTCTTTACTATCACATTAACAATTACATGGACCAAAACTACCGACGAAATGTTTTTTAGACAACTGATGGAATTAGGATGTTCTGTTGTTGGACCACTTTCTCCTACGAAGTGAAGTGGATAAATATATGTATGTTCATTAACATGACCAATCAGTTGGAAATGGACCCTAACCTCGTCCACATCTTCTAACCGACATATCACATTTAGCACACTTAGAACAGAATTTCAGAAGTTTTTGTTTCGTTGATTCAAAACTAATAAAATAATTCATTGAAACCTTCATATTCACGTATAAAGTGCCCGAAAAACATGGCGGAAATTGAGGCATGCGCACAAAACTTTTTCTAGAATGAAAAGGCTTTTTGAAATTTTTTCCTTCATGAAAAAACAAATTGGTAACGCAGCAACTTATCGAAATGAACTGATTTCGTTGACCTTCTATACTTATATAGATTCCCTAATTAATTCTCTATTATTCAGTTTGTGGAAGGTTATTAATGCCAGAATAGTTCTTAAATCCAAAATATTTTTTGTGAAAGTATATTGGTTCTGGGTTCCCGGTTTTTTTAACTCATACATTCATACAATTTTAAATTATAAAAGTATATATTCAAGGAATTCTATACAAGGTAGAAGGGCCAATGAATCAATTAGCCCCAATAAGTTACTGCGTTTGCCAGATAACTATTGTCTTGAGACTGTATTTTTTTCAATGAATGTAGTCCTCATCTTACCGAATTCAGATATGTATCTCACCAGGTATTTTTCTACAATTTCTGTCCATAAATTCCATCATCAAGGTCCAAACAATAAAAATCCTCCCATTCAGAATACAGGCCAATTGTTTTTTCATAATTGAAAAGTTATTTGTGTTAAGTTGCGAAGATAAAATAAATCTACTTTGAATGAATACTAAATTCGAAATCCAATGTTATGAAAAAGCAGAGGAATAACAAGGAACAATAATTGTTACATTTATGTTATACATTTTGTTATGCCAAAGAGCCGAGAGACATTTCTCTTTTGTGTCCATTCTTAGGCAAAAGGCAATTCTTTTATCTGTCTTTGAGTCCTATACGTATTCCCAACGAACCTATTTTAGATAAAAACGAAAAGTTTCAAACTTCATGAAGTATGTAGTGAGCCACCGAATTACATATTAATGAATCCAAATTTGAAGGGTGAATTATTTACACGTTGAACTAAAAACTATGGAGTTTTCTAATGATTAGAAAGTGGATATGTTGTTTGTGTATGTAGGTATTTGAGAAATAGTACCAGATCTCTGGCTATGTATCACAAAATGTATTCCAAATGTTGTCAGTCCAATACCAGAATTTTCCGACGTATCGAAATAATTTACGAGAGCATGGTTCATTTGTGAAATTAAAAAAGAAAAGTTGCCCTATCACTGGAAATGGTGGTGATAATGAAATCGACGTGTTGAGTAAGTTTTTTAAAGTTTCATGTTACACATACATAGTAAAATGATAATTTGAATAAGGATACGTGGAATTCGAGAAAAATCATAATAAGGAAATATATTGAAAAGGGAAACATTCTCAATTGAATATTGATAGAAAGATTTTTCTGTGAATATCTTAGAACATTCATCAACAAGAAACATTTTGAAGGAACATAATTTCAATCCCTAAGAAGTGAGAAAAGTACATCATTTGCATTCAAGAGACTACAATAAAAGTGCAGTATTTTGCACATGGCTACTGAGACATTTTCGGCAAGATGATGAAATTTGTAATAAAATTTCATGGTGCGACGAAAGTCGGTTCACAATTAATATATGATTCAACGGGAATATTCATAATCCCTGGCGCAAGGAGAAAGGTTATTTAACTAGGGTTACTAATTTTCAAGAGAAGTTGTGCATTAATGTCTTGGTTGCTGTTTTGGAAAGCAAAATCATTAGTCCCTACTTTTTTGATACGTCATTGACGGGGGACTTGTATCTTAAGTTCCTATCGGAGATTCTAGGTGAATTTTTGAAAGATTTGCTTCTGAATGTCGTAAGGAAATATTAATATTTCCAACACGGCAGAGCATCATTGCAACGCACAAGAATATGTAAAACATTTCTCGATAGGACCATTCAAAGAAGATGATAGGAAACAACGCAACAGGCCTATTAAATGGCCACCGCGTTCACCCGACCTCACTCTTCTTGATTATTCGATAAACTATTACATTATCAATTAAATGTTCCAAAATAACCTAATGATGTTTTTTTTAACGCAACTGATGGGATCAGGATGTTTTGTTGTTGGAATACTTCCTTGTACGAAGTGAAGTGAACAAATTTATGCATCTATATTAACATGATCAATCAGTTGGAATCTACCATCACCTCGCCCAGATCCTCCAACCGACAAATCACATATATAAAGTGACCGAAAAACTCAAGGGAAGTTGAGACATGCGCACAAAAAAATTTCTAGAATGAAGTGGACTAGTGAATATTTTTTCCCTTCATGAAAAATTAGTTGGGTAACGCAGTAGCTTATTGGGATGAACTGATTTATTTGCTCTCCTTAACTTATATATAAATTCCCTAATTTTTCCTATACAAATCTTATAACTTTATCAAAGGGGAAAATAAAGTTTATAATTCTTTATTATTCAGACTGTGGGAAGTTATCAATCCCAGGAAATATATCGAGAATAGTTCTTAGATCCAAAATATTTTTTGTGGAAGTATATTGGTTCTCAACATGGATTTTTGAGTTTTTCACCTTCTACAATTTGAAACTGAAAAAAAAATATTTTAAGAAATTCTATACACAGGGCCAATGAATTAATTATTCTTGATAAGTTTCTGTGTTTGCCTGATAACTATTGACTTGAGAAAATAGTTTTTTTTCTCAGTAACTTACCGTATTCAGAATTCGCCATTCAAATGATACGTCTGTATCCCAAAAGTAGACGTTTCGGGGACTATATCTGCTTTGTTCTCAAAAATGGTTGATTTCTCGTTCTCAGATTCGTTAAATTTCAATAATTTTCTCAAGGCAATAGTCATTTGGTAAACTTATCGAGGAAAATTATTTCATTTGCACTTCTACACTTGCACAATGAAATGAAAATCGGAAATATCACAAATTGTTTTCAACATATACGGGGAAAACCGAAATGGCTCATTTTCTTTTCTTTGCGCCAGCGCCACCATTTTTAGGAATATGGAAATGTGTTCGGAAAACGTTTTCCTCTGTTTCAAATTTGCTTTGATGTGATGTGCTTTTATTTTCAATATGATACTTCTTTCTCCGAGGGCCACCCTCAACTCTATTTTTTCGAATACGGACCTGTATTTTTTTTAAATGAATTTAAGTAGTCCTTATCTTACCGAGTTGAGATATGTTTCTTACCTTGTATTTCTATTAATTTCTGCCTATAAATTCTATTATCAAGGTCCGAACAATAAAAATCCTCCCAATTTTGTTCGTATTTAAAAAGTTATTTGTGTTAAGTTGAGAGGATACATTTTGAAATAAATCTACCTTGAATGAATACTCAAACTTGAAATGTAATCGAGATCAAATCGAATGTGATGAAAATGAAAAAGCAAAGGAATAACAAGGAACAACGATTAATACATTTACTTTATCCGTTTTTTTTTATATGTGTCCATTCTTAGGCAGTAAGCAATACTTTTATCTGCCTTTGAGT
This sequence comes from Gonioctena quinquepunctata, assembly GCA_018342105.1. Classification (NCBI taxonomy): domain Eukaryota; kingdom Metazoa; phylum Arthropoda; class Insecta; order Coleoptera; family Chrysomelidae; genus Gonioctena; species Gonioctena quinquepunctata. The sequence continues at coordinate 471,797 of JAFIRS010000173.1, forward strand.
CCTATACGTATTCCCAACTAACATATTTCAAAATTATAATGGAAAGTTTCAGATTTCATGAAATATGTAGTGAGCCATGGAATAAAAAAAAGTTAATATCAAATTACAAATTAATGAATCAAAATCTGATTGGTGAATTATTAACACGTTAAACCAAAAACTATGTAGTTTCCTGATGATGAGAAAGTGGATATGTTATTCGTGTATTCGAGGTGTTTGAGAAATAGTACATCCCGAACGTCGTCAGTCCAATATCAGAATTTTACAACGTATTGAAAGAAGTTTACGACAGCATGGTTCATTGTTGAAATGAAAAAATAAAAGTTGGCCTAATACTGGAAATGGTGGTGATAATGAAATCGACGTTTTAGGTAAGTTTTTTCAAGTTTCATGTTACACATACATAGTAAAATGATATTTTGAATCAGAATTCGTGCAATACCAAAAATATCATAATAAAAAAGATTACCTAGAGAGATAGCATTGAATAGTGGTATATCGCATTCATCAATGAGATTTTTTTAAAGAAAAATAATTTCAAGCCCTAAAAAATGTGAAAAGTAAATCATTTGCGTTTAAGAGACTATCATAAAAGTGCAGTATTTTGCACATGGCAAAATATAGTTTAGGGTAGCCCTCGAAGAACGAAATATCGTATTAAAAATAACAGTAGATCCAAGCAAATTTAGAGGTGCCAGCACAAAGAGAAGAAAACGGGCCATTTCAGTTTTCCCGTATATTTTGAAAAAGGGTTCGTGATATTTCCAATTTAGAAACATCGTTTCATTGTTCACTAAAATAGGCTACTTTTGTCTAATATATAATCAGTTTCGAATCATTTACTGTTTTTGTGATGCCGATAGTGGTACGACATAAAAAAAACACGGTATACTGTCACAATTGGTTTCATGCACTGTAACGACAGACAGTGCTTCTCAAAAGTCCCCCTTTTATTTTTGGAACGATTATACATAAACAAGTGGAATTTGGAAACTGAATATTAAAGGTTGTGAACTTCCCCACTAGTGATGATAGATGACGAAATCGTCAAAGATGACGTCACAAGGCCATTATGACCAATAATTTTAAATGAAACCCTACGGCAAGCGATTCCTCTTTTAAAAGGTATCGAAAAAACCTATTCAATGATACTTATTTTGTTTGTATTTATGGCAGTTTTAATGGCTCATTAGTAAACATTAAAATTTAAATTCCATTCAGTATGATATTGATTACAGATTTAAGAATCAGTATCTACCTGAAGGAATTGCTCGAAGTGACCTCTATTTACTTCCTGGCAGTGGAATATCCTATTTTCAAAACCCTTCTCGTACTTTTGCAAATGTGTCTGCGGAAACAGCCTTACATTCTACAACAATACGTTGTTTTAAAACGTCAATATTGTCAGGTTCAGTGGCGTAAACCTTCGATTTGAGGTACCCCTACAGAAAAAATCCAAATGTGTGAGATCCGGTGATCGAGCTGGCCATTCCGTTGAACCTTGTCGTCCAATCCATCTACCACGATACTCCTCATCCAAATTGCCGAATTCATCTGGATTATCTTCCAAAATTTCAAGGATTAACGGTTCTATTGCGTTCTGCAACAGCTCCAGATAAACCTCACCAGTTAAATTAGTATTTAAAGAAAGAGGCCCAACGATGTGGTTTCCCAGGATACCTGCCCAAACATTCACCTTCTGGGGAAATTGGGTATGTGTTTCACGAAACAGGTGAGGATTTGCGTCACTCCAATACCTCACATTCTGTGTATTTACATTTCTATTTAGATAGAAAGTACTTTCGTCACTAAAACAAATTGTTTTGACATAGTCTGGCTGTTGGTTAATTTTAGTTTCCATATTTTCACAAAATTCTAGTCTTCGGTCTGGGTCGTCGTCTGAGAGTTGATGAACCATTTTTGATTTGTATGGATGAAATTTGTTTTTTTTCAACACCCTGTGTACTGTACTTCGACTGACTCCACAGGTAGATGCAACGTGAGTTGTTGAAGAAGTAGGATTAACTATTACTTCTGCCAGTATATCAATTTTTTTCTCATCACAAATTTGTGGTCTGCCAGATCGTTTCGCATCATCAATACTACCCGTTGTTCCAAACTTACGAAAAAGCTCCCTTAAATAAGTCCTCGAAACGGGGCGATCGGGAAACCTCGCATTAAAAATGCGTTCTGCTGCATGAATATTTTGTCCAGTTTCACCAAGAATTAGGATCGCTGCTACTTTATCACCTAAGGCACGTACCATTTCGCTTCTTGAAACACTTGAACGTTCGGCTCACAACAGTTAAACAAATTATTAAAATGTACAGAAATATTAAAAGTACCAAAAGCTGCTAAAACAGTTAAACATTCGATCAACAATACACAAATTATTAAATGTACAAAAACTTGGACAATTACAAAAACGTCGAATCAGGGAGACTAACAAAAACGTCAGCTTATTTGACAACTATCCAGAGGCGGAGCTTGAATTTGGAATTTTAGTATTAACTGATTTAATTCATCACAGCTTTGCGTTTTTTGCCAAAACGGCCATAAACACAAACAAAATTAGTATCATTGAATAGGTTTTTTCGATACCTTTTAAAAGAGGTGTCGCTTGCCGTAGGGTTCCATTTAAAATTATTGGTCACAATTGCCTTGTGACGTCATCTTCGACGATTTCGTCATCCATCATCACTAGTAGGGAAGTTTACAACCTTTAATATTCAGTTTCAAAATTTCACTTGCTTATGTATAATCGTTCCAAAAATAAGAGGGGGGAGCGGACTTTTGAGAAGCACTGTATAATTTTTTTCACTTGTTTTCATTTGCAACTAAGCATTGACTGAGACTGTTGGATTATATCCATGAAAAGGCAGTCGACTTGGTAAACGAGATGCTTCCGTGACTAATTATGTAACAGTGCTAAAACTTTCCTGAAAAACGGGAGACGTCTCTCCGTTATACTTTCATGGCAGATGTTCGTACGAAATCTCATCGCTTATTCCACATTTCCTCAACATGTACGGCGTCCACCGTGTTTGACGAACACCTAATTGCCAAAACCTAAATGAACATCATAAAAATATAGATAAAAATTTTTACCCCGGAAAATATGGACTATATGAGTTATTTCACCTCATCTCAAACAATCATGAATCCATTAAAGTTTTCACACCTATTTCTGAAATATTCCGAAACACCCCTTGAGGAGTATAATATAATTAATTGTTTTATCTGGTAGATAGTAGATGAGTAATTGGAAACTGGAGATATATTATGCACCCTACATCAGGAAGACGTCTGATTAGGTTAAAAACTTCAGAATGAGAATGAGAATGAGACACGAACATGGAAAACGATTTAAAATTGAAAATAATTATTCACGAATTTCTGGGATTTGAATCATATGCAAAGAAGTCAATGGTATGGATATCAAAGATAGAGGGAGTTATGAATAATAAACTGGAAGACATAGCTTATAGCTTGATAACTGAATTATTTAGCGTGTGCCCAATTTTCCCTGACGGAATTATGCATTTGATCATTATCAGTTATCCCTTTCGGCACTGACGAGTTTTTTTTTCAGTTTGGAGTTTGACATTCGTTTTCTCCAGACATACAAAATAATCCATTCCTGTTCTAGAGGCACAATAATGTGGAAAAAATCAGGAGGAGGTAAAATGTTTTGATTATCGTATTCAATTGTAACCCAACTAACATTATAAGGAAATTATAACAAGCAGTGAGACAAACTGTCACCAAGAAGTCCAAAATTACTTATTCCGAACAAATTATGTTACTTTGAATTCCTGACAACTCCGAAGTCATAATTCAGATTGAAATAGATTTTAATTTAAAATTTAAAAAACCCTCTACACAAAAAAACCTTTGGAAAATAAAAATATTAAAATATGTATTGGCCCTTTGAATTTTATATAAGTAGTGATATTTTGATCCAAGCGCCGCCGCTTCAGGGAACCGCTGATCAAGACTTATTTTCAAGATTTGATATTGTACTCGTATTTAAGGGGCCATACATATTGTTTCTGTGCTCTTCAGAGGTTTTTTTGTGTCGATTTTTTAAATTTTTTGTTTAATTTTATTTCATGATTTTCAAACTTTATATACAGGGTGTCCCTGGACTTCCTCCTTTCCTCTCGGGAATGTATAGATAGCGTCAAAATATCACCAGTACTTAATATAACTTTTGTTCCTGAAAGCCTTCGTTACCAAGTTACGGGCCCTCAAAGTTACAGAATGAAAAATGTTTTTCTTTCGTAACTTTCAAAGTGAATATTCAAAATCATCTGAATTTTGGTGATTGACTGAACAAATGAATTCCTTCCATGAGCTTTCATGCAGGAGTCAGTTGTTCTGCTACAACGTCAGGAACGGACTACCCCCGATGGTCCACACCCCATAACATTGAAATGACCTGGATTTGTTAATATGTTTTAACAAAACAAGGTTACCTGGACAATTTTCTGAATAAAAGTACTCGAGTAGAAAGTCGATCGGAGCAACGATTTCTGATAAAAATACATTTTTGTTCGACGACATCCAACCTGAGATGTCTACCATTATTCGAAAAGATTAATTTGTAATGAAAATAGAAATGATAGGTACAATATTCATAACAAATTTTTATCATGCAAACACGTTTATTTCTTTCTACAAGGTGTTTTTGTCAACATCTGTGGAAGAAATGGAACATAAATTTATTCATCGGATATTTTTCACCTATTCATGCGCAGCCGTTTTTGTAGTTTATTCGTTTGCTTTTTATTAGTTATGTCTCCCGATGTGCGTTTCTTCAGCTAAATTTATCTTCGGGTTGAAGATTTTCTCCCATGAAATTATATCAGTGAAACTCCTCAACATTTAAACTGTGAATACGAATTTCCAACATCCAAATGTTGAGTTTCGTGAGATTCAGATAACACAACACGGAACGTGCTTATTCCACGCGTACATACAAAATATGAACTGAATTCTATATTTCATAGTGGAGAAGCTTGTTAGTTCAAAAACACCACGAATCTACATAACTTGATATTTCATTAGATAAAATATCTACATCGTGAATGAAACTTTCAACTAGGTACTGTACTTTTTGTTTACGACATTATTTTAGCATATTTTGTATTATCCCTGTTGTTGTTGAATTAACATTGGCGTTATTATTTCTACTGTGAAAATTTTTCATTTCAAATAATGGTGGACGATCGGGTTTGATGTCGTCGAGTAAAACTGCATTTTTATCAAGAATCCTTGGTCCGGTCGATTTGCCACACGAGTACTTTTATCCAGGAAATTGTCCAGGTAACTTCGTTTTGTTAAAACAAATCCCAGTCATTTCAAACTTTTGGGGTGTGGACCATCGGGGGTAGTCCGTTCCTGACTTTGTAGCAAAACAACTGACTCCTGCATGAGAGCTCATCGAAGGAATTGATTTGTTTAGTCAATCACCAAAATTTAGATGATTTTGAATATTCACTTTGAAAGTTATCAAAGAAAAACATTTTTCATTTTGTAACTTTGAGGGCCCGTAACTTGGTAACGAAGGCTTTTAGGAACAAAAGGTATATGAAGTACTGGTAATATTTTGACCCCATCTATACATTTCCGGAAGAAAAAGAGGAAGTCCAGGGACACCCTGTATAGTAGATACGCTGCGATCGACACTATCCCCACATTCACACAAATATTTTCGGGGACGAAACACGAAATTGCGAAATGAGATGTTGCCTTGCTGAAATCTGCGTATTCTGACAATAGTTGTATTTTCATAAATATTATTACAGTTGCAAGATTTTGGCAATGCAATATCGCACGGGCGGTTTTCAGTTTCAACCTGAAATTATTATTACGATTTTGATATTTTGTAAATAAACGTGAATAAATTCAGATCAGTAGGCGACTTAGGGTGATTGATAACAAACAACTTATCTGTTTCAATTTCCCAGATTGAGTTTTGGGCCGAATTCATAGACTCTTCCCAGGTTAAGTTCAATTGATTATAATTTACTTTTGCTAAGGTGATTATTTCATAGATTTGGTTTACGATTGGTGTAATAACGTCATCACTCATTAACTCATGACATATCGGCTTTAGCAGAATTGCAAAGACTGGAAATCAGTACTTCAATACTTCAATTTTGTAATAAGTGTCGTACTTAATTATTTAAAAATATTTTTACATTTAGGAATGCATTAAACACAATCATACCATCATTTTGTTTCTGTAGTCTGTACTGTACTACACCATCTATACCATACTGAATTCAGCACCCTACTGTAGCATACCAAATCGTAATCATTCATTCACTTAATCCCATTTAATCACTTCCCTCGTCAGTAGGGCGTACCGTAACCCAACGTGCCTTATTATATTCAGCACCGTTCCACATCGAATTCATTTACTTATCCCATTCTCTCACTCATTATTTCATTCACTCCACACATCTATACACTAATTCGCCACAAACGGTACTACATCGTTTACCAAAACTTCATATCGATTGAACTGGTGAAAGTTGCTTAGAATCCCTCATTCCTCTTTTCTGCTCCATCATGAGATCCTGATCACCATACAATAACTCTACTGTAAGTTGGTGAGGAGTTAGGTATCCCGCAGATTCCAGATGATGCCCTCAGCATCAGGTCAAGGTTACCATGTTCTTGCAATATCATTGGAGTAACATAATGCCAAATTTCGAATTGATGAGTCCTGTGGAAATTGCTCACATCCCTTCATCAACTAGATGAATTTCAAAACGGCTGAACAGATCTCCTTGAATCATACTAAGAACACTCTCGATCAAGTCACCATTCAAACAAAAAAACAAATCAAAATCGGTTCATCCGTTTCGGAGCTACGATGCCACATATACACACATATGCAGATACACACTTTAAACTTATAATACCCCTCTGTTGGTGTCGGGGGTTGATTACCATTGTCAAGATTAACAAATCTCTTATCATTAACTCAAATAGACACTCATTTCTCCAGGGGGTTACAGTTTTTTATCAGGAAAAAAATTGATTTGAAATAAATAAAGAGAAAGTCCACGAATTTCCAAAGAGAATTTTCAAATGAATAGTCACCTAATTATAATGTCAAATAGGTTCATAAGGTCAGTCAGTGGAGAAGTCAATGAATAGGTCAGATGTATAGTACTTTTACCTATTTTCCTACAAGTAAGTCAAAAAAGAACTTGGTGACATTTTATATGCTCATAGGTAGGGAGAATTCATAAAATACATAACTAAGAAATGTGTGAAGAAGAAGTTTCATGCACATAATTTTATTTGATTTTTCTCCAGCAAATTAAACCTTTTGAGAGTCACATTTATTTAACAGTTATAAAAACCAACATTGTCACAGAAAATATTTAATTGCAACTACAATCATGACTGGGAGTAACCATATTCATTTTCTTCGGAAAATTATTTTCCAAAAGCCATGATTATCTTGTGATTTGCATTGTTCCCACTTATAGCCAGAGTAACATGTAGATGAAATACCCACTCAGGAAACTTCCATCTTCTTCTTCCAACCAATTTTTTTTAAATCCTTGTAGTTAACTTTAGGTCATAAATAGGGAGAAAAGACCACTATCAAGGCAATTTTTCTCATTTTTAACTTCGACCTACTGGGTCTAATGTCTTGATATTCCATTTTTCAACTTATTGCTTCAATTTTTTTCTTATATTGACAATTCTGTCGTAAATATTATGTTAAATCGACTTATTCGGAGGTTGAAATGACTTAAATTGTACTTATTGCTTCCTTTACACGAAGATAATTAGTGAAAATTAGCTTGCTATGCGGCGCCACCTTTTGTGGAATGCAGTCCTATTTACTTGTGTTAGTTTAACCAGTGCTCGTTACTATTTCTTTTTTATTACTTTCAAGCTTTTATTTAGTTTTACCTGCCCCGATCTTGCAAGTTAAATTTGACCCACTTCTAGTTGTTCGATTAACAAGAAATTTGGCAGGTGTTCATAGTTCCCGTGACAATGCATTATGCATTTGTTAGAGAAAAAAAAACAAAATGGTGGCTCCAATATGGTGGACGAGATTTGTGTTTATGGTCCGATTCGATTCAAAATTGGTATGTGGGGGTTTTCTGGGTCGAAGATTATGAATTTTCTGACAAAATTCATAAAATCAAAATGGCGGCTTCAAGATGTCCGACGAGTTCTGTGATTATGGTCCGATTCTATTCAAAATTGGTATGTGTGGGTTTTCGGGGTCGGAGATTATGGAAATTCACAAATTCAAGATGGCGGCTCCAAGATGGCGAACGAGTTTTGTAATTATGGTCCGATTCGATTCAAAATTGGTATGTGGGTGTAAGGGGTATTGCCTAAAATGCACAAAATAAAATATTTAATAAAAAAAACCTTTTCAAAAACAAGCTTTTATTCAAATACCCTACAAAGTACAAAATGATTGCTTTGGATGTGTGACGTAGGTTATACCGTGAGTTATAGATTCAAAAGCTTGTCGCATCTGTATTCGAAATGAAAACTTTGCGCGACAAGCTCTCGAATCTAGAACTCACGGAATAACCTACGTCACACATCCAAAGCAATTATTTTGTACTTTTCAGGGTATTTGAATGAAAGCTTGTTTTTAAAAAAGTTTTTTTATTAATTATTTTATTTGATGTAGTAATGAATATAGACACCCAAACTGAAGTTGGTTCATTAACAGAAAAAGCCATGACATTGAAACACATATGGAAGCGGACATTGAATGCAGGATACGGTGTTTTAACATAGAAGAGTAAGGAGGAATCAAAAGAAAATGCAGCTTATGTGATCTCAACAATTCGAGTATTTTTTAATGTTAATTTCTTGTTAGTTCACATTCCAGAACAACTTCAATCAATCACTTCGGAAAATTAGCAGAAATTAAGTGAAAAATATCACATAACTCTCATTTCTCATAAACTGAAAAATGTTCGAAATGCACACAGTGGATAGAAAACTCAGTTGGTAGCTGATTATATTACATGTCTTTATATTATACCAGCTAGTATTATCTATGCGTGTTCCTAACATAAAAAATATTGATATCACATTTATCAGTATAGATTTCAAACGATTAAATGCAAACAACATTCAGAGAATATAAGTGCATGAAGACATGAATAACAAGTAGATCAATAAACATGCTGAACGAGAAATATGTATGGGCAACAAACAATGTCAGAAACGAACTAATGGAAAAAATATTCCATGTGCTGTTAAAAAATTTCAACATGTTGCATATTTGAAAGAAGCCAATGATATAATCCTATTTTTCCTCGCCCTTTGAATCTTTTGAACCTACCAAACTAATAGTGTATGATAATATTCCATATACATACAACTTCAACCAACACGAACCTTTTCTCTCTGTAGTGCTGTAGTTTGAGATTCAAATTATATTCGCATTCAGACCTTTATAAATTATATTCGTGTAGGAGAAAGACGAGAACTTAACGAATAGACTCTAAGTCTGCCTCCCTTATTTCTAACTAAATAAATGAGTTTGGCTTTGATGAATAAGGCGCAAGGAAAGTGCTTTGTTTCAAAGATTAATTTAGTAATGTATCCATTCGTCTTTGTTTTCATCAAGTCCTTTCAAAGTACATGTAAAAGCCCGATTTGGCTGCGGGAATCCAATTTAACACCTTATTCATTGCTTTTGTAGAGGAGCTGAGAACTTTTTCCTTTGACATAGCCATTGTGCTCGCTCTGAGACTGAGCCTGAACTATTCAGATTGTTATTCAGCTGATGAACTCATTGGGGAATGTGGGATTCATTCGCCGCCATCTCGATGTAACTAGATGGAATCTTGACGACAGGAGAGGGAAATTATTATAATAATTGTTAAAAAACGAAAATGAGATTTTTATAGTAGGATTACATTCCACTTATGTAGTCTGGAAAACACGAAAATAAACAATGTCCACGAATCATTATGAGATTTTAAAAGATTATACTGGGTGTAAACTAACTTCTTGCGCTGCCGCTAAAAGTCTCAGAAAAAAATTATTAAAAAAAACTTTTTGAAGACAAGCTTTTATTCAAATGCGGTAAAAAGTAAAAATCAATTCCTATGGATGTGCGACGTAGGTTATTCCGTAAGTTATAGATTCAAGAGCTTGTCGCGCAAAGTTTTCAGTTCGAATACAAAAGCGACAAGCTTTTGAATGTATTACTCAGGGAATAACCTACGTCGCACATCCAAAGCAATTATTTTTTACTTTTTATCTCATTTGAATATAAGCTTGTCTTTAATAAAGTTTTTTATTAATTATTTTATTTTGTGCTTTTTAGTAAGTACGCCATAATCTATGCATTTTTTCAATGCATTGCCATCAAGAGGCCTTTTTTTATGAGTTTTGAGCTATCTAGTTTTCCAATGAGGAGACCATCTGAAGATTAACTCGTCCGCCATCCTGGAGCTGCCGTCTTCAATTTAAGAATTCTGACAAAAAATCAATGATTTACGACTAAATTCATAATCTCCGACCCCAAAAACCCCGACATACCAATTTTGAATAGAAACGGTCCATTATCACAAAACGTGTCCACCATTCTGTAGCCGCCATCTTGAATTCATGGATGTTGACAATAAATTCAGAATCTTCGACCCCGAAAACCTCCACATACCAATTTTGATAGAATCGGACCATAATCACAAGATCGTCCGCCATTTGGATTTTATGAATTTTGACAAAAAAATCATAATCTTTAAACCCGAAAACCCCCACACACCAATTTTGAATAGAATCGAATCATAGTTACAAAACTAATCCGCCATTTGCTAATGTTCAGTGGTAAGTTATTCGAGTCACACCATTCAACTTAATTATTTATGTCGTGTTGTAATGTGGTATAGTCCGTAAGATCTCGAATTTCTTTATAAAGTTTCATATCGGCTGCGAAGTGAAGTTTTCTTGATTTTATGGAGTCACAAATGTCGTTTACAAACACAAGAAATTAAAGTAGCCCCAGGTTTGAGCCCTGTGGCACCCCAGAACAGGCGATAAACTCGAAGCTTTTTCCTCCTTCATATTCAACAAACACATTTTTGTTTGAGAGGTAAAATTTCAGAAGGTTTTGGAGTTTCGCAGAAATTCCAAGCCCAGGGTGATATCAAAATAATTTTGCTCAAATACAAAAAATATAATTATTATTAACTTTCGGACCGTCTCTTATTTTATCGTCACACGCCTATTATCGGCATTTTCGATCAAAGCGCAAATCCTATTATGTTTTATCAGGGTTGGATGATAAACCCCATCCTCATCCAACTAAGAATGGATATACTATACATCCGGTCTAGAAAGAATAACGGATTAACAGTCCGGCAATCAACGCAAAATTACGACAGAGTATTAAAAAAATAATCTTGCAAAAAAATGATTTAATATTGAAATTAAATCATCAAGAGTAAATGAAAATATTATTCAACGGAATTTTTATTTCATCTAGATGAATGTCATGAATGCCTGGAGATTTCTCAATGTTTACTTGGGTGTCCAAAAATCAAGAAATATCGATTTTCGTAACAATTGGTATTTACTGAAATTTCGAGAAAAAATGTGACGAATTTGCGAAATGTATAAATTTGCTGACCCTGACTCCGCTGTAATTCGTGAACTATTCATCTGATTGAAAAAAAAATAGCACAAAAGTTGCAGTTGCACTTGCAGGATTATCAAAAAAATTTGGGAACTTAATTCGGAAACAAAAATATTTCTGATGTTATGCTGATCTACAGAGATATTAGTGGAATATAAAAAAAATTGTGGCATCTCCTTATTCATTTTGGGAATTTCGGAAAACTGAATAAATAGTTAATGTCCCAAAACACTTATGTGCATTTTGAGTAAGATTAGCTTAGGTGAGGGATCGATGAACAAATACAGGCACCTATACACCTACGGGCAATTATTTTGGTAGGTATTTACGTTCCCAAGGTTCGTATCAAAATCGAATTCTATTCGAATTCACTGAATAGCCAAAAATGTTTTTTTTGTTGGACATATTATATAAGTTTTTATGTTCTGTATCAGTGATTAGCAGATTTGTAAGCTTTTCGTCCTGCTGAAACTGAATTTCAACTCGTACGGGTTGGAAAAAATATATACAGAACCTTCATTTTCATTTGGGAATATTGATTGGAGCCAATTTTGATTAAAGCGAATTTGTGACGAATATAATTTCAAAAATACTCAATCTCTGAATTCCTTCACTTTTGAATCTCTTCAATTTATAAAATTTCTAATATCTGAAATTGTTATATCGAATGGAACAGTTTCATTCTTCTATGGACATCCACTTGGAAAAGGAAAATTCATCAAACTTATTCCTCTGAACATTTCAAAACCACCAACTCCATACATCTGGCATAAGTTATTAGGGGGTGAGAACTAATGAAACCAGGCACTGCCATGCCATTTCCTTCCAAAGAAGTTCCACAAATAGAAGTTTCCCGGCGTCTTTCAATTCCCTTATTTCCATCAGCACCTGTATTTGACTGGCGGAGTCAACTCGATGGTGTAAATAGTCGAAGTTGGGCGATATTTCAGTCACAGATGCTTTTGACAGTAGTAAAATTAAATAGGACGCCGTCTCGCGGTCCCAAGAAATGGAATACGAATGGTTGATGGACCAATAATTCGCAAACATTTTCCATTTTCATTCCCGAAATTAAAAACTATCATGTACGAGATGTGCACCACGTGTTCCGTATCATGAAATAATTTATTTGAATGTCGGCTAAAAATGTTTTATTTTCAATGTTCACATAAATGATAAATGAACGTGTTTGGTCTCATGACACGAATGAACGTAACAACTAGGGGACTCAACAACTCAAGATCATCAGTTGATTGTACAGTGTGTCCGTAAAGTATGGAACAAATTCATTTGTAGGTAAAGAGGTCATTTTAAGAAATAATCCTGAAACACGTCGATTTTTGATGTTAATTTACCGTATTTTAAAATAATAATCTAATATACAGGGTGAATTACGTTCGAGTAATGACGTCACCGTCATTTTTTTTAAATGGAACACCCCCATTTTGTCTTAATTTTCGGATTACTCTAGCTGAGCTGATTCCAAAAATGTATCACATGTTGATTCCAATTGGTACAGGGTGGACAAAAATACAATAGTTTTGTGTGTGCTCATAAAGTAACGCGTAACATTCTTTATTGGGTGAATTAACAATATTATCAAAAATACTTATTGTCTAGCGGCAATTGGTTTAAATGTAACACCCCGTGTTTAGAGTAATAAAAATGAGCTGTTTCCAAACATGTTTGGTACTTGTGGTCTAGCAGACAGAATATGACAAAAAATATTTCTTATCTATTTATAAAAAACATAGTCGTCAACTTTTTTGGGAAATGTCATTATTTGTTTAGTAATTTATTGATGTTCAGTGACAGTTTAGTACTACAATATTTTTGGTATTCGTGAATATTCGAATGATTGCTTAGATTTAATTGGAAGTAGAAATGGAGTTAAGTGTAAAATAAAGAATTGAAATACTTATGATGATTGGGTATGGAGACAGATCGCGAACTCAGATGCAAGTGTGCAATTTGTTTAATGATAAATATCCAGAAAGACCTATAACGCGTTCGACAGTCAGTAAGATTGAAACGAAATTTCGAGAAATTGGTAATGTTGAAAATGTACGCAAATCAGGTCGTCCCCCTGCAAATGCTGATACAGCATTAGATGTTTTACTGAGTTTTGAAGAAGGTGCGCACACTTCTGTTCGTAAAGTTAGTCGCTATATCGGTGTTAGCAAAACAACGGTACACAAACTATTGAAGCTTGAAAAATGGCATCCTTATAAAATCAAACTTGTGCAAGAATTAAACGAAGATGATCCCGATAGAAGACTCCAATTTTGCGAAGAAATGATGGATAAATGTCACCAAGACCCTCTCTTGATACAAAACATAATTTTTTCTGATGAGTCCACTTTCATGTTAAATGGTGAGGTTAACCGTCAGAATTGTAGATACTGGGCAAAAGGAAACCCCCACTGGATGCGTGAGCATCATACACAATACCCTCAAAAGGTAAATGTATGGGCTGGAATTGTACGAAATCGAATCATCGGACCCTACTTTTTCGAAGGTAATTTAAAAGGGGCAACGTACCTTGAGTTTTTAAGGGGGTATCTCGTACCTACTTTACGTAATTTGTTTCCCAGCAGACGTAATCCTGGAGGTTTTGATGAAAGTTTATGGTTTCAACAGGATGGTGCACCTCCACATTATGCTGTAGATGTTAGAAGGTACCTAGATGAAATTTTTCCGAACAGGTGGATTAGTAGACGTGGACCCACTAAATGGCCAGCGAGGTCACCAGATTTAAATCCTTTGGATTATTTTCTGTGGGGCCATCTGAAGAATGTTATTTATAAAACGAAACCAGCAAGTATTGCAGATGTACAAGAGAAAATTCGAACAGAAATAAACAATATTACGCAAGAAACCATACACAAGGTTCAACAAGAATTTGTACACCGTTTGGGTTACTGTCAAATACAGCAAGGGCTGCAGTTCGAACATTTATAAAGTCATGTATTCCAGCATATTCTGTCCGCTAGACAATAAGTATTTTTGATAATATTGTTAATTTACCTAATAAAGAATGTTACGCGTTACTTTATGAGCACACACAAAAATATTGTATTTTTGTCCACCCTGTACCAATTGGAATCAACATGTGATACATTTTTGGAATCAGCTCAGCTAGAGTAATCCGAAAATTGAGACAAAATGGGGGTGTTCCATTTAAAAAAAATGACGGTGACGTCATTACTCGAACGTAATTCACCCTGTATATTAGATTATTATTTTAAAATACGGTAAATTGACATCAAAAATCGGCGTGTTTCAGGATTATTTCTTAAAATGACCTGTTTAGCTAAAAATGAATTTGTTCCATACTTTACGGACACATAGTGACAAATGTTCCTGACAAAAAATCAAATCTCAGTATATCACACCATGAGCTACAAATTATCAATTAATGCAATAAACATGTAATATCCAAACTACTAAACAAACAACATATATTAGGCATTTTACCAAAAGTAATCTCTAACCTTAAACTCAATCTATCTTCAGATATAAGTCGTCTTTTTAATTTGAAGGATCCTAATGAGGCATGGGAATTTTTTGGAATAACTCTTCATATCATTTAGAGCTAATTTGTCCTTCATCTGAAGTACAAATAAAAAACATTATTACTCAAACAACTGGGTGAATAATAATATTGTTGTAGGAATTAAAAGAGTGAAAAATCTACACTTATTTGCAAAAAACGCAACAAGTCTTTTGTTCAATTTTAATATTTTTTTTAGCAAACTGAAAATAAAATTAATAATTTTAACTTGCATATCCCCAAGTAGCATTTTCAGTGGGCGGAACGTAGCGGCCACGATTCTGGAAAACTTTTAGGTGTTTACCACAACCAGTGCCACGTAATATACAAGGTTCTATCACGCGGCGGCTACCAAAATAGGGAACACTTTTTTGGTGGCTGCTACGTTCCGATCTACGTTCCTGGATCTCAGATGGTCATACCTCAGATGGTCACCTGGCAAACACGTGGATATGTAGTGGCCGATACTAGACACGTTAAACAACTGACCGCGCTTGGGTGTGTAATTGATATGTAGCTCGATCTCTGTCTTGCAATATATTTTTATACTAAATGTTTCTCTTTCCATTTTGCCCGATTCATTCATTCATAACACTCGATCGACTATGAGTATTGGAATATATAACATACAAACACGTTAGAATGTGGATACTTCTCATCGGGATAAAATTAAAACTATTGAAAGTTTACTGTGAAATATGGGTGTTGTAGCTCGTTTGTGAGCACGCGCCATCTGAATATTTGCAATTAAATATAAAACGTTAAATATAAAAGGTTAAAAATAAAATGAGTGGGTTAATCCTCTTGGGAATCCCAGGGTTTAAAATTACAATTCGAGTGAATTTGTGTGTTAGAGCAATTAGCAATATTGTTTTTCATTTCCTGTGAAATTTACAAATCTTCAAATAGATTGAGTATTTTGAAGTTGAAATCAGATATATTATGTAATATTTTATTTTTGGATTTAGGTGAGAAGTTGTGATTATTGAATCTAATACGAAAACCGAAAGGAAATTTCTGAGGTCTAGCTAAATGGTCTGATAGTTCTTTTAATATACAGGGTGTTACCAAATAAGTGTGGAAGTTTTTAGGAGATGATTCCTTGTCGAAAATTGAAGGGGGACTTTCATGTAAACAAAAGCTCTTAGGCTTTTCTTTGAGAAGTTACACGTTACAAAAATAAGATAATTTTTTTTTTATTGAAATTGCTGCAGAGTTGGAGAAATGGCATTTCTTGTGGGCATGTTCTACCAATAAAAAGGCTACCTATGAGTGTTTTTTTAATTTTGTTGTGATCTTTTAAAGGGGTGAAATATGCAACCCCCATTCCATTTCTTACCAGAACATTCTAACGAAACAAAATTTCTCAATTTGTCTTGAAAAGAACGATTCATTGCAAAACTTTTTTAACTCCTGTGTTGTGTCCGTGAAAGCAATTGTTAGCTAATAAACAAATAAAATACAACACCATGCATGAACGGATCTCCTGTAAATTGAATCGAAAAAATCTAGTAGGTGGCTGTCACGTTTTGTTTGCACAACTTGTGACTTTTCGATTCCATTTACAGAAGATCCGTTCATGCACAATGTGGTACTTTATTTTTTTATAAGGAAACTATTGCTTTAACAAACACAACACAAAAGTTGAAAAAGTGTTGCAATGAATTGTTCTTTTCAACACATATCTTTTGATTTAGAAATTTCGTTTCGTTGAAAAGTTCTAGTGAAAAATGGAATAGAGGATGCATGTTTCACCCCTTAAAAACATCACAACAACATTAAAAAAATATTCATAGGTAGCCTTTTCATTGCTTGAACATGCTCACAGAATGCCATTTCGTCAACTATTCAGCAATTCTAAGAAAAAAAAATTTCCATGATGAATTAAATATGGGGATGTATGCTGTTAATTGACTGTAGAATCTTCAGGTAATGTGTGGGTGATCCATCTATGAATGATAATATGATAGATATATATCTTTATTAGTTCTGTTAATTTACGTACCTCATACAAGTGTAGAACATGTCAAATAAATAATCTTAAATATAATTACAATGATTACGATAAAATATTCACATGTATTTCGTTCCATACTGCCTGTCAGAATAAAATCATTGGAAATGTATAAAATTGAGAAGCTTGCACAGATATTAAAAGGGAAAGTAATCAAATTCCAATTACCAGACTTAACTTCAACATACTCTAATAGGTACCAATATACACTTAAACACACATACACATACATATAGATAAATTGACACATATTCTCGCATAGTTCTACTTATACACACACTCTTATAGACCGACATTAGGTATCTACATATATATTTATCACAAACTTTCCATATCATGTTGAAAATATTCTACAATGTTTTATAAAATGCATTTTTGCCTAAGAAAATTTTTAGTCTCCTCTTAATTGCTCCATTTTCCAATCTTATGTCATTTGGCAGCTTATTCCATATTTTCACCAAACTATACTGCACATTTTTTTGAATATACGTAATTTTAAGTATTGAATGAATGTGGTTTTTTGTGGAGAAACAACGTTTCTTGACATGTTTTTGGGTAGCCTTCCACAGTCTGAAAATGAAAATATAATCAGGAAAATCTATACAAGTGTAGAAAGGGCAAACTAATTAGTTCACCCCGATAAGTTATTGCGTTCACCAAATTATATTTCCTATAGAAAAATGATTCAATTAGTCAATAACTTGTCTTCTGAATTTGCATATCAAATTTTTTTTAAAAAAATTCAAAAGATACTTCTCTATATAGTTTTTGATTGACGTTTCGGGGATTATATCTGCCCCCGTTCTCAAAATCTTCTAAATCTCCTTTAATTGTTTTAATAATCTGGATTTTTTCTTGCAGAGTCTTTTTCGCTTTTCCAACTGACGGATGTCAATTGAGATCTATAGGAAATATAATTTGGTGAACCCAATAACTTATCGGGGTGAACTAATTAGTTTGCCCTTTCAACACTTGTATAGATTTTCCTGATTATATTTTCATTTTCAGACTGTGGGAGGTTACCCAAAAAACATGTCAAGAAATGTAATTTTAACTTTGTCATTTCTTGAATAATTTTTTTTCCTCTATTGTGTTTGTGAGTCACTAAACGGGTATTTATTATTCAGAACAAAATTTATAGACTCATATATATAAACAATGAGATAACCGTTAAGATATTATTGTTTATATGAAGGGGTTTGCAGCTCTCCCTTCGAGCAACTTTGAAAATTTTTTTCACACATTTTTTCTGAAGAATAAGTACTCTTTGTATGTGGGAAGAGTTTCCCCAAAATATTATTCCAAAACGGAGTTTGGACTGTACATATGCGTGATACGATATCAAGGCAGCATGCACATTAATCTTTTCTGAGAGTACATATAGAGCATATGTTTATTTTGATAAGTCTTGAGACCACTGATCTATATGAGCTTTTCAATCTGAACGATGATCTATGATCACCCCTGAGACAGATATATTGCTGGATGTCTCAACTACTGCCTTGTGAACCACTATGTTTTGTTTGTTGTTTTGTCTATCAAAATGCATGATTTGTGTTTTATCCACATTCAACAAGATATTATTTCCTGAGAATAAGTCATTCAACTTTTGCAAGTTTTCCTTGACCGTAGCAGTAGCTGACAAAAAGTTATCTTCATTGATAATCAGAGACGTATCATCGACGTACAATATAACAGCTTGTTTAACTATTTCTGGAAGTTCATTCGTATATAACCCCTCTCTTTATCACAGCCTTCTCTGTTTTGATGAGGTTTACAGTTTCATCCGTTTCTACTACAAATTGTTGTCTATTACATAAATAAGATTCAAGCAGTCTGTGTGCCACTCCCCGAATTCTATATTTTTTTCATTTTGTCCAGTAATATTTCGTGTTCCACACTATCGAATGCTTTTGAAAGATCTAAGCACATTGCTATTGTGCATTTGCCATCATTTTCCGCGTCAAGAATTTGTACCACATCCACATAAGATATAACTTTAGGAAGGTTGGGTATAAGTTGTCAAGAGATGAATCAGCTGGTAGGGGGTTAATGGCTGGCCCATGGCAAGTCCATTGGGTTTTCTGTAGAATTTCAGATTGAAAACGAAAATATCTTGGGATAAGCAGAATTTCAGTACGGAAATAAGATCGTCGATTTTGTTGGTTTCGATTTTGTTCTTCACACGGAATAACACGGATAGTTTCAGATCTAGGAATATACGTGATTAGATTGGTGACATCGAAGGAAACCATAGTGAAATGATATGTAGGATTCAGAGTGGAGATTATATTCACCAGGAATATCAAGTGTGAATTTGGGAGACTAATTTAGCCACTCTTTCAGTGAATTATTCAGGAATTTTGCTAATTTAGGTAGAGGTGTATTATAAAAACTAACTGCAGGCCTCCTACCATAATGTATAATATACGTTGTTGGGTCGTGATTTATTGTCGTGTTTAATTTCATTTATATCTTTCTATAACTCTTAATACTACTTTAATTATCCAAACGACTGATTTAACATTTTTCTGACTATTCCTACACAATCATGTATTGTCTAAAATAAAAATAATGGAATTGAATTCAATCGAATTGAAATAATCAATTATCTCTTGGGATCAAACAGCCAATCAAGTAATTCATCTTACAAAAAATTATACCGATTTTTGCAATAAAACCACTAGATTCATAACTCCCGAAAATGTTTACAAAAAATATCATGACAGTTTTCAATGCAATGACTGCAGTAGCATCTTGTTCCGTAAAAAATAACTTTCATTTCCACTGGACAATAACATCCACAACTACAACACACGAAACGTCAGTAATATACGCATCAGAAGTTTCAAGCTAACAACTCACAAAAAAGGACCGTTGAATGTATCTAATACAATTCGCCACAAAGTACCTAAGAAACGAAATCCAAATTATCGGAAAACGCAAAAATACGCCCAAAAAATATATTTTAATCAATAGAGGAATACCTTGAGTCATGAAGGTATCAATAAGAGCCTAAGGAAAGAGCCCTTATAAAAAGTAGACAGTTCCGAACTGTTTTCGAAAAATGACTCTATTGGTTAATGAGGTTACCTTCCAATCTAATCGCTGTCCTCCACAATCTGATGAAAAATACGTTTTCATTCAAGACTAACAGAAAAAAAAACAACCTGTGGTTTGATTCGACAATGAATTTGATTCGCTTATGGGTATGAAAACTGTTTATGATTCAACTAACGATCGACTGAACATGAAAGTTCATAGATATTTCAAGGAATACTACGAAAAAAAATACTGATATCAGTTGAACGAACATTTTTTGATAATAATCTACTTGAATCTCAGAATAAATCGAAAACAATTTGACAACTAAGCACTTTTGAAAGTACCCATTTGAAAAGTGAAAAAAGGAAAAGCAACAGACGTTTTTTCTTTCTATCCTGTAGCCTTCAGTAACTGAGTTGAAATTTTTTATGTATTTCCAGTTTTCCTTTCAAACTACATAGTGTTAATTTTTCAACTAATGCAGTCGATAACTATGAAAATCCATATTGAAATATACAAAAAACACTTTTACTAAATATGGCTTACAAAACGTGGACATAATACTAAATCAACAATCACTTTGTATAATATATGCAGTTAGTACCTCGTATAACGGTAATTATTACCTGTCTAAAATTACATGGAAGAATTTCAGTAAGGGGCATTTGAACAATATTTTAGATTAGGATAATAGAAATAGTGGAATTTGTTTTACGACTGACAGAGCAGTTTGTATGATCTTATTTTCGTTAAATGTTCTGCCTCTTTATCTTGTGTAAGAAATTGAGTTCCCCCCCCCAGGAAATGCTATTTACAATGAGCATTATTAATGTTCACCCACCAGGAGAAAGTCAAGAGAAGTTAAAATGAGACAAAAAATATAGACTCTCACAGTTAGGACCACCATTATATTTTATACAAAAGGGGAATCATCTATCAAAGAAACAAACCTCCATAGGTATATTAATTTTTCGCTGTATGTGATCCTCCGATTTTTTTGCTTTCATTTCCTCGATTTGTATTCTGCACTTCATAGTAGTTCTAATATTCCAACAGGAACATTGAGAATTGAGTCCCCATTTTGTATTTATCTGCTGACAGAGGCTGTGCTTACAAAATAACGTGCCCAGAATAGGATATCGCACCGAATGGATATGCAATGTTCGTGAGGGGTGTTTAAGGATGAAAAGGAATTAGACGTACAAAGGGACGAAAAGAATCGATGGTTTGCCTCGCTCCCCTCCGATGCCGAAGAACTATCTGATATATTGCACGTGTATCTTCAGAATCAGTCGTACAAAACAGGAATATGCTAGCAATACACGGCATTCTGGGTATCGTGAAATATTTTATTTGATATTTTTTTATTAACTGATATCAGTTTAATTATATATAGTATGAAGGCAAATATTTCCACAAGTGATGAGATGGAATAGTCTAACCCTTCAACGAATGAAAATAAAACTTAAAACATCAAATGCAAATGCCATTCAAAATGGAATTCACGCATAATTCAAAACAAAAATACGAATAAGGCCTGAATGTACGGAGGCGTAGAAGGGCCAACAACAATTGTCACTTTGAACTGACAATTGTCACTTTGAACTGACAATTGTCCCTTTGAAGTGACAATTTTCACTTTGAACTGACAATTGTCACATTGAACTGACAATTGTCACTTCGAAGTGACAATTGTCATTTACAGAAACATTTGGAATTGGCACTTTGAACTGACAATTGTCACTGTAAAGTAAACTTTGAGTGACAATGTCACTCAAAGTGGCAATTCAAAGTGGCAATTCCAAATGTTTTTAAAAATATTTTCTTTTTGGACCTCCTACGCCTTTGTATGAATGCTCTCTGAGAAAGAGAAATATTACTTTTTATTTCTTGGATTTTCTCTACCCCTGGAAGTTCAATGAACGAGAAACACTTAAACAAAAAAACATTAATAAAAGTGCGATAAATATTTCTTCGAAAGGTATGAAAATATGTTACGGAAAAGTCAATCCAATGAAAAAGTGAATTCATAATCCGAAATAGAATTAAAGTTTTTATAGATAACCTACACGAAATAACCTCAAACATTTCTGCTCTGTAAGAAATAGAGATACGTTGACATAATAAACTTTTGGCTATTATAGATGAGTAATCTATGTACTAAGAAACGTCAGAAAGTCAAAGCAAAGTCAGCAAAGTGTTGTCATTCCATACATGAAAAAAAACGATGGAGCGGCTAGTCGAAAAGGTAGATTTCAGAATTTAATTAATGATTCCGAAGAAGCCATTAATCAAGCTAACGAATCTTGTGTCAGAAAAAAATGGACATTTATTCACTGGAAAATACCAACAGCATTTCTATTTTCCAACAAACTCTACAATAAAAAATTGGAGAAGAGTTCAAATTTCTCTCAACGCTTTTAATATTATAATCTGGCTCAAATAAAAAGAACAGAAATTCTATTTTTGTATCAACCTGAAACTTTTCGATCAAAAAATGATGAAAGATCCAAATTTCCCCAAATTCTTCCTAATATTCATACCGAGTGTCAAAGAATCTATTAGACAAGTCATAACTTCTAGAATGAAAAATAAAAATAGAAAAGTTCATTCGAGTATAAGTTGAATAGTATTGATCCTAAAACTGTTCCCTGAGGAGTGCTTCTGATATTTTAACACATTGTTTTCGATCATGAGAGAATATAGTGTTCCTCTGAATCCAATACCCTGCCAAACTTCCAATAATTGGTAGTGACTAACAGTGTCAAATGCTTTTTTCAGTTGTACAAAAGTTGTACAAAAGTACATAGGGTTGGTGTACTTGTTCCGCTATTTCTAGTGGAAACTAGTGAAAAAATCGCGTCCTGAATAGATTTCCTTCTCCAAAGCCGAATTGATACGGGGATTTTTTTTTCTAGGTAGAATTTGAAGAATCG